>OZ026515.1:126186016-126468987 GCA_964019695.1 Loripinus fragilis
CTCATCTATTTGAATGCAAAACAATAAAGGGCACCAAGAACTGCATAACAAACCAAGGACAAAGAATCGATTAAAAATCCAGGGACCTCTTCCTCAACTATATGAATACAAAACTATAAAGGACACCAAGAACTGCATAACAAACCAAGGACAAAGAATCGATTAAAAATAAACAACTAAACAACAACAACGGAATCACCGCCTTACAATGGACAACAGCCAAAGCCACTGGGGAAGGGGGCTTCAATGCATTATATTGTCGCCAAATATTCGCCCGAAGTTTTTTTGTTGTAAAACCGGAAAACATGTTTAGCTCGCGTGGTTGAATTCTGGCCTATGTAATGCATCAGAGAAACACACTAATCAAATTAATACAATATGCTGAAACAAACAAAAATGGTTCACGACTCACCGATAGTCAGAGCCTAGGAAAACCTCCAGTTAAGCCATTGTTGGCCAAGCCATAGACAAACATCAGATTACAACCCACCTATGAACGCTTTACATCAGTGCCGTCATTGGGTCTAAAGCCTGGCCCAAACCATAACTAGATGTATTAACCGTGATTGGGTTTACAACCAGGCATGCAAGAACTAGCTAGTCTGACCCAGGAAATATGCACACTCTAGTTTCAGTTCTTTGGTGCAGTCTTTGCTTCCAAAGGATACCCTTTTAAGAACATATTTGACTTCACTACAGCTGGTGACTGGGACTGTGTGGCGGCAGTAGAACGTCTCCCTGCCCTTCACTATAGTGTAGATTTTATTTTCTTTTCCTTTGGGATCATGGGTTTCATTGTGGAACTTTGAAACTATTAGAGGGTCACTGATGAAGCCTAAATGGCAGAAACTGGCTAGTCTGGCCCAGGAAATATGCACACTCTAGTTTCAGTTCTTTGGTGCAGCCTTTGCTTCCAAAGGATACCCTTTTAAGAACATGCAGACTGTCGCATGGCATTCTTGTTATTTATACCTGTTTATCATTTGGGCAGGTCCATTTTTCGTTTTAATGTTTGCTGGGTAGTATCTACTTTTCATTTTTATTCAAACGTTGAATGAACATTCTGCAAGAAAATAGTGGAGACCCTCATCAGATCCATCGTGTTGCGGCGGTCAGCACTGTTTGCCTATGTCCGACCAAAAAACTCTATGCTTATATGGGCTAATATCAAAGGGTTATTGTACATATTAAACATTAGAATGAGTTGCAAACAAGCCAATTCATACATACATTCATAAAGAACATACAAAAATATTAAATTTAACACAGAGATGACATTTTTCTTACTTTCAATATTGTCGCCAAATGACGTAAACTGTTAAGACAGTGATTATTAATTATGCATATTCAATTTTCCATGCATTCTTGTTTATTTAGAATTGCATTTAGTGAAACGACATTGGAGAATATCAGCCACTTGGGTTGTTGCAAGGTGGGGTCATGATACAAATACAAGTACACTCAGTACAAAAAGAAACGATGAATGAATTATTTATAGGGTAAAAGTCATTGATTGTCGAATTGATTCTATTTCAGTGGCTTGGTCCTTCAATAAGGAACTTTAAAACAAGAGTTTGGTCGAAAACTGGACTTCGAGTTCTTTTTTGGGAGCAAAAGTCTAAAATCATTACTTTTTACCCAAAAATTTCCTATGAAGATCTAATTTTCAAAATTTTAATTTTAATGTGTTTTTCTTGAACAAGCAAATAAGAAAAACATCAAACATTTTAAATTTCGCAAAATTGATGGCTTGACTTGAGTTTAAAATAACCGCGTTTTCTGTAAAAAATACCAGAAATTTTGAAAATTGGCTTTTTCACCATTTCTTAATGAATTGACGCTTTTTTGTGACCATTTAATGAAAGTCTATATCTCACTCTTCTTCTATTGAATATCATTATCTATTGCAAAATAATCAACATCAAAGCGAATATTTTCATTTAGATATCATACAAGTTTTCTGCCCTTCACGACATTTCTTAAACATGGTTTTCAATCCTTGATTCTGCGAACTGTCAACTTTAGAAGCCTTTTCAATTTTGTCCATTTACCTAAAATTTATGGTACGTTACGTTTTATATACAGTATACAGTTGTGTTTTTGGACATAATAATTCTCTTGGAGAAAGCCGTTATCATTACCGTATGTGATATTGACCAATATGATTGCATCTAGACACCAAATTCGAAAAATGCTAGAACAACCATTATTTGGCTATTCTTTGGCTATCTTCTTTACGATGTTTTCGACGGAGGTTCAAAGAGTGTTCATTTGTCTGATCAACTCCCAAACGTTATCAAGATATCAGAAGAGCATTGGAAATGGCAAAACGATCGTTCCAAAACGTGAAAGGGCATATGGAGTCGGTAAATTAAAGGGTACGACGACAGATCATTACATATTATACAATTATTGACTTATGTTGAGGTAGACATGGAGTGTTATTGAACAGTAAACGTCATATTGACCGACGCGGAGCGAAGGTCAATATGATTAAGTTTACTGTTCAATGACACTCCATGTCTACCGAAACATAAGTCAATAATTGTTTTATTATATAATAAATATATTTCATGCATTTCCTGTCACTTTAGACCATTAAACGTTGGCGTTACGGATGGATCATGCGGAATTACTTTACGTTCTGACGTCACTTCCCGTAAGCTAGTCAATATTACCTCGTGCCGTGTGCTTTGCAACGTCACGTCCGGCAAACCATGCGATATGTAGTTTTATTGACTCGAGTGGATATGCATATGGGCCAATCAGAAGATGTTTATTTATAGATTATATAATAATGTGTGTTGTGACTTTTTGTTTTATAGGTACCATTGAATGACGAAA
The DNA here is from genome assembly GCA_964019695.1 of Loripinus fragilis. Lineage (NCBI taxonomy): Eukaryota > Metazoa > Mollusca > Bivalvia > Lucinida > Lucinidae > Loripinus > Loripinus fragilis. Next base: position 126,188,861 of record OZ026515.1, read on the forward strand.
GAAAACATGTTGTGAAAAAGCCTCAAACATTGGGAAACTTGACTTACTGATAAAAGATATGAATATCAAAGTACCCTGCATATTTGAAATGTTTAGCTACAATAGGGCTCTACACCTAAGGAATCTTCTAACGCATACACTTTTATTTTGGCATTTTCTTGAAAACTTGAATTATGATTTTAAAAATATTTTGAAATACATTAGAACAATACTTTCCGGTAATCCATCATTATTTTCAGAGACATCTGACTCAGAACTTTTAAAATATGGAAGTTTGAGTTGAAAACTTCAAAAAACGAAAGTCGCAAATTTACCGTTTTTCAAACAAATCAATATGGAAAAAAGAATAGCAAATTGTCACTGTATTCCATTTTTATGAGTTATTGAATGACAAGTAATACATGATAAATATTAATTTTATTATAAATACATTTGGCAAATCCCAGGGACTAGCTCAGAAAAGCAATCCAAATTAAATGCCAAAACTGATGCGAAATATCCAAAGTAAAAGCATCAGCTTTGTCCAGCAGAGATCGTGTTGATTCTAAATGCGAAAGAATCTACATTTTTGGTCGAAACGATGTCGAGAGTCTTCCAGACAGTTCAAGGGGCACACTTGTTCCAGACCCGTCAGGAAGGCTCTTGAAGAGTATAGCTCCAGCTCCGTAAGCTCATAGCTACAATAGCCCAGTCCCAGTCAACACGATTTCGGGGCATAGCTGTTGATTGATGCGCCTGCAATGAACTTGCTAGTCCAAGGCAGATAGACATTCGACAGTCAAGGCGAAAAGCTGAAAAGTTCGGGTGGGGCGTCAGCGGTGTCCTAAGCAGAATCCCCTGATTCCCGACTGTGCAATGTAACCTTGCATGCAAAAAGGTGTCAGCGGCGTCGAAGCGGAATCAGGCAGCAGATTCCGGACTTTGCGATGTAGCCCCGCATATCAGTAAGCTCAGAAGAAGAATCGTGCTCGATTCTTGCAGCTAAATGTTTCACCCCGAAGGAGAGAGGGTGAGCAAAAAGAAGAAAAGAAAAAACAAATCTACAGAACTGTCTGTACTGTAAAAGGTAAAAATCGTGCAAATCAGGAAAACCATGCTACATTCTGAATAGCTTAACTTCTCTCCAAACTACAGCCCGAACTGTGCTCGATTCTGTAAGTCATGCATTAGGAGAACGCAATTTAACGGACGCTTATCCTGCAATATGAGAGTGCAATTTACAGACGCTTACCCAGCAATAGGAGACGCTTATCCAGCAAAAGGAGAGTGTTATTCACAGACGCATATCCTGTAATAAGTAGATGCAATTCACGGACGCTTATCCAGCAAAAGGATAGTGCAATTCACAGACGCTTATCCAGAAATAGAAATGTGCAAATCAGAGACGTTTATCCCCAAAAAGGAGAATGCGATACATGGACGCTTGTCCTGCAAAAAAAGCAGATCTACGTGCAACGGCGAATATGTGCCATACGCATCTGCGTTAAAATCTGAGCCTACTAATATACAAATTGTAACACAACATATTCCAAGCTAATCCCTGAAATAAAAAAGAAAAACATGTTGTGAACGAATCAAGCTAGGATGGTGTAAGGGGTGGTGGTTGGGTATGCTTAAACACAGCCTTCGCCCGCTGATAAAACCTAATGAATGTATAGAATGAAATATAAAAGCATACTGAAACTTGGCTCCTCCTTGATATACCGTACAATGACAGCTATGGGCGTTACTTGATCCAATAACTAGATTATATTACATATATTCTATATTTATTGAATGACAAGTAATACATGATAAATATTAATTTTATTATAAATACATTTGGCAAATCCCAGGGACTAGCTCAGAAAAGCAATCCAAATTAAATGCCAAAACTGATGCGAAATATCCAAAGTAAAAGCATCAGCTTTGTCCAGCAGAGATCGTGTTGATTCTAAATGCGAAAGAATCTACATTTTTGGTCGAAACGATGTCGAGAGTCTTCCAGACAGTTCAAGGGGCACACTTGTTCCAGACCCGTCAGGAAGGCTCTTGAAGAGTATAGCTCCAAAGCGAGTAAAGTTCTGAGAAGTTCCCCCAGGAAATACCATAGCTGATTAGAACTGTACGAGTAATTCCCCAAAAATGAAAACGAATTGATAAAATGGCGTACTTATGCCATTATAGTACAAGGGGACATTCGTTCACATCATGCATTTCAGATATGCTCGAGCAGATGCATAAACATGTAAGTGAAATAATAAATAGCTCTAACCCTCTAGAGTCGCCTGCTGATGATAAATTTAGTTGCACTCACTGAATCATGTTCGACGAGTAATGTCTAAATTCAACTGTAATAGTCCGAAAGAGTTCTTGAATTTCTTAAAAAGTATTTGCTAATCAGCAGACGACAGCATACAAACGCAAAACATTAAATTGATCTGTCTTTTGAAATAAGCATGAAAAATCAAACAATCTGGAATAAGAAACATAAACAAACAAATTACATCTGAATAGTCATATGTAACTGCTTATTAAAGGCCGATTTCCTCTGGTGAAGACTGTTGAATCTACACCAGTCTTTGCTTAACTCCATATATTGACACAGTCCTACATAATTTAAGATTTGAATACTCCTGTGTCTATTCTAATTCTGATATAAAAGTAACACAAAGATCTATTTGCAATAGGGACATGACATCAGTGATTTTGTTACCTGCGCATCCTGCATCTTTTGCGCATAAGTTTTTATTTCAGTGAGTCCCAGCGAGTCCCAGCGAGTCCCGGGATGCAATAGTATGGCAGACTTGTCATTAAAAATAGTGTTTTGGACTCATTAGTTTGCAGTGGGGACTCATTGAAATTGGATGTAGTGAGTCCCAGGACCCATAAGCCCAAAGTTGTAAATGAATCACTGTGACATTCGAAATGGCATTTGATATATCTTTAGACAGACAGTATACATATATGGTTCACCCTTCCGCGATTGCCAGCTATGGCCCACGAAAACCCCACCTTTCGGGAGGAAACGTGTGTCCAACGTCTAATAGTGCTAAAACAACCTCGGGGGCAGGTAGTCGGACCTTACCTGGCATGCAATAATTCAACCAATAGCATGCACCAGCTTTGAGCTCTCAATATTTAAAATTCATGTTTTCTAGACTCGCTAGAACTGATTCTATATCATCTTTCAATAACTTGTGAACTTTCAATGTGCCCTGATGCAAAGCGTGCCTGTATTTAGCGGGGAAATGCAGCAGACGACAAAGTAAATGCATTAGGAACTTTATCAGCATGCAAAGAATCTAACGCACAAAAAAATAAATAAATAACAAGCCACAAAGAATAACATTCATCTGACATATGATATCTGGTTTCCTGCTCCATCAGCGAAATTTGTAATGCATATCAAATTGAAAACAAGCCAACCGCTCATGAAATGATTAAAATGCCACACAAGATATTAATTACACTGATTTAATATTGAGTCCATGGTACCGAATGCTCCTTAAAGTGTGTATGGCCAATGTTGCCATGAGATGACACCCATGTCTTATACATGTATAGACTCCATCGAACTACTGCCCACGAACACAGGCGCAGACCAGCCTGCGCATCCACACAATCGGATCTGCGCCCATGTAATTAGTTATCCGAAAATCAGCTCCATGTCAGTCTTTTAATATACTAATAGTCATTGTGGCTGAGTAGGCTGGTCAAGGTTCCGAAGACAGAAACCTCTCGTAACATAGCGAAAAAGAAAGTTAAAATATATATATATAGAGAGAGAGAGAGAGAGCTGCGCATGCAATAAACGATTAACTACGGTAATTGAGCTGATACAGTTAAGGCGTATATCATTACAACATAATTAAATGCTTTAAGTGACGCTGACATTTAATTATGAAAACATTGCTTTCGTCGCCAACTGTGTCAAAAACAATAGTGTATCCATTCATGACACTGATTCGTCACAACCGTGCCGTATCAGTTCCCAATAGCGTCCAAATTCGTTGAAACGAGAATAAAATGCGTGATTTCTGTCCCAATCACAATCTTATTAATGTTGGGACGAATTCCTGTCGTCCTTGGTTGAACCAAGTAGCAAATAAAGTGTCTGGCACGCGGATACAATATATTGCCTCTGCATATAGTATACAGGAACCTAATGTCCAACATAAACCAATATATGGCATCGCCAGTGTCTACACAAGGACAAATAACACCGTGACAATCACTGGCAGTGATTCCCGAACTTAAACATGCACCTAGATTTTAACCTCTACCAACGGAGACGCTACCGTATGTTCCATAATAAAATATACCAGCCAAAAGCACCAATTTATTAATTATCTGACATTACTATATACTGTTTTGCACCTCGAAATAGCCAGATGTGTCATATATCCAAGACAGCAAAGATATTGACAAAATGTGCGATGGTCCATACAGGATGCCCACCCGAACAGTTTGCAAAATCACATTTTGGCACTATTCCTGTGAAATAACACACTTTCACACGCAAAACCTTTCATTTCAAAAGCCAAACTCATATTGAACACTAAAGTGCTAAAATGAACACTCCAGATGCATTTGACTAGTTGCTTTTGGCCGAAGTGTCAAAAGAAATCCAATGGAAAGTATTGTGATTTTCTTTAAAATGAGGGTATGTGTATTCGACAAAGCCTCTTCAATACATTTATAAATTTGGCTTTGCCAATTTCTGGTATCGTTTACTGATTGGCTGCTCTTATTCGGGAATGCAAATTAAACTGATATAGCACTTTTAGCTATTTAGAAAATCGACAAATTAGAACTTTGACTAGTATAGTACAAATAATCACACGCAAAAAACGAACATATGGTATAGTACAATGTACATGTATGACTTAAGCTTAGTGTCCCGTGAAATATAAATGTAACTATAAACACAAACCAAATCAAGATCCTGATGAGCTGCTACAAAAAGTAGCATCTCATTAGGGCCTGCCCAAGGAGACAATCTCCAGTAGTGAGTTTCAAACCAGTACATGTACTACGCCCGAATTTAAAATAATAGAAGTATTATAGAACTCTTTGGTCACTGCACAGCCGGCAACTTAATATTAATATCTGAGCGTGGTTCGGCTATTTCATCTGCTAATGAAGGGAAATCAGTTTATCTATAATTTGGTTAAAGAAGTTTAAGTTGTTTGATGCGAATATTAATGAAAATCATGGCCCTTACATTTATCAACCCTTAAAGCGCCAATCACAGCATGTCATCTGTTATCGTCGTCTGCATAAATGTTTTTGAAGCGTATTTGACAAACAGCGTGGACTCAGATCAGACTGATGCTGCGAGCGGTCTAATCGTAGTTCCACACTGTTCGCCTCTAAACTCACGTTTACCAATATGCCGCAGACGTTTGCGTTGGTACTTTAAGGGCAAATAATATACTTGTGTATGTATTGAGGTGTTATGGGTACTAGCTAAAAATTCAGCCTCATTTTCAGTATTTTACCCATTTCTTTAATTTCGCGCTCATGATGTGCCACCTTTACAGCACCCAAAAAGCCCTATAATATTTAATCGCAAAGTAATAATAAATTTGAGCCGTGGCATGTGATTTCCACCAATGTGGCATTTTGACATTTGTAGACTCAGACGAGCCTGTGCAGCCTCCTTTTAAGCTTAGAGACCCCAAATTATCTTCAATCAGTAGCATAACAGTCATATAATATTCATGCGACGAGCGAAGGCTCTGATCAGACTGCGCATATGCGCAGGCTGATCTGAGCCTTTGCTGGTCGCACACAACACATTGTTGGAAATCTCATGTAACAGCTCATATATGACTTAGGTCTTGTGCCCTGTAAAAATGGAACAGTAAAATTAAGCACACACCCATGCAGATCCAGATGAATTGCCACAAAACCTGGCATCTCATCAGAGTCTACACAAGATAGGCAAACAAGTTATAAACTGTTCATTGCTGATTGGCAAAAATGGATCAATAAGATTCGCCTCACTTAAACTGCAAAGTGAGAATATAAAGTATTTATACAGAGGTCGACATGGTCGAAACTCATTGCTTGTAAATTATAGCTGTCTTGCAAATTGCATACCAGTGTGAATTTACGTACATATGTATTAAATAGTCACTTGCGTAAAATGTACTCGATTGGCATTACTGCACTAACTGATTGGACAAACTTTCAGGTACTTCTAAAATTCCTATTCAGTTTAGAGATGCACCACATCGTGTGTAAAGTTTACAGGTAATATATCATAGGTGGAAAATAAAGCACTTGATCCTTATTTGACAAACCCAGGGAGATTCAGTTGTAGTTGTCGTGATCCATCCATTAAAATGTATGTCAAATAGAGCACAAAATGCCTGAAATATTAAATAATTATCTTGCTAGATGATGTTATGGTACAGTATAATGAAGTGTTTTAGCTTTGTTCACTTCGAGAACTTATGTTGTTCATTAACACACCATCGCCCGCTCCTGCCTTGCACATTCTGCTACAAATAACATGAACAAGGTTAAGTAACACTTTAGCTGTGAGAGTTTATGGTTATAGTTAACGGATAACTGGAATCTTTGATGAGTGTTCAGTGTTTTCCCTGATCCAGCTCTAAATCGCACACAACTCATGAAATATGCATAGGTTAAAAACAATGTTCCAGAGCATAGACATGCGTCATCCTTATGACACTAACTATGCCACTTCTTATAATTGCTTATGGTTGTACATTAATCCACAACAGTACACCATGAACAACACATGAACATGCATGAAAATGTCTGTAAACGTCATGAACACTTCCTCGATTATGTTAACATGTATTGTTAAACCAATGCGACACGGATTCCTTTAATGTACAAACAAGTAGCATTCAGTTAACCCGACGTTTCAAATGTTTTGATAGAAGTCCTCAATCTGATGGGGCTAATATCGAGCCGGTCTATGTTTTTTCGGCTGCCAAAAGAAGAACTTACAGCTGATCTTGCCATAGTTTTCATGTATGTAACGTTAGTTTTGTAGACATTCTATTACCATCATGAACCTGAAAAGAAACGCGCACGAATGGACCCTGACTACCATCCCTGTCCCCGGTTATAGTCCTAATCAATGGCCCAGACCAGAAAAGGAGCCACCTAGAAATCAAGGTCCATTCGTACGCTAAGGCTTCTAATTCCGTGCCTAAAACTCTTCAGAATTCAAGGCACAGAACAAAGGCAAACTGTCTGCATCTCTGCACAAGCAACTCCTGTACTCCAGTAATTATGTCTGCAATGTTTGATAAACAAAACAATCCCTGTCCTAGCACAATTTAGAAAACCGCAATCTTAGTACATAATGCACATGAACAGACAGCCGAGCAGACGCGAGAATTAGCTGATTCTCCAATTAGTGACATAATGTCTATAGTCCTCTACATTTGCCTCCAAATTAGCCTAACAGAAAAGTATGTAAAAGTGTTATTTTTAAATGACACTGTAATATTATGCTTAAACACAGCCTTCGCCCGCTGATAAAACCTAATGAATGTATAGAATGAAATATAAAAGCATACTGAAACTTGGCTCCTCCTTGATATACCGTACAATGACAGCTATGGGCGTTACTTGATCCAATAACTAGATTATATTACATATATTCTATATATATGATTCTGAATTATTTTCAAACGTAGGTCAGTTTGCAATCTAATATTCGTAAAACAAAAAGATCTTCCAATTTCTATCTTTATCTATATAATTATACAGACATTACGCAGATAATTCCTGACAATCTCGTCGCATATGTGCTCGGTTGGGTCTCGATCAGTGTAGCAGGATGGCCAGGGTAAAACATTTATCCTGCTAGATTACAGCAGAGCCGTGCATATGGTTCTTACAGTGGGGATTTTTAAAATTGAACTTAGCAAAATCACATGAACAAAAGTTTGGTGACTAGGAAACGCCACAATCACACACTGTAGACCAACCCACAGTACAGCGAGGAAGAGACACAGAACACTAAATGTCAAATGACATTAAAAGGCAATCAAAGTAAAGCAACCAGCTTTCTTTCTTACCCAGCAAGATGATTGCAAAACAAGAAACTAAGTAGTGCACAACAAAATAAGGACCAACCATAAACCCCCAACAAAACAATGGAGGCAACAATAAACAATGAATCAACAACAGTTCAGAACCACAGTCTTAGAATGCTAAGCCGAAGACACTGGGGTTTAAGTTAATTATACTGCCAAATATTCTCCCTAGATTCTGCTGTTGCCAAACAAAAGAAGATGTTTAGCTCACGTTGAGGCTTCCTTACTTATCCAATATATCATCATGGAGAAATAATCAAATATATAACATATTGCCAGGAAACAAGGAAAAATCTTCTCAATTCACTGACAGTCAAGAGCTAAAGAAAAACCACAATAGAGCCACTGTGGGCCCGGCTAAAGACACTAAACATCAGGCACTGACCCACCGATGGAAGTAATACGCCATAGTCGTCATCGAGTCTGATGCCCGACCCATTGTGAATTTCATGCATTTCTTATTCTGAATGACCTTTTGTTTGTATTGTTCAGTATAACAAATGAAATGAAAATAACCCCACTGAAACACAGACTTGAGCCAAAGTTCCATTTTTGTGACTTTCGATTTCGACCCTCTCAAATTAAATAAGCTGTATTTTGCATAATACCCACTGTACTGTTTTGAAATTTTCACAAATGATGTGAATTATATTGAATATTTGTTTAACAACAGAAAATTGAAATTGTTAAACATAATTAGGATTTTGTAATAGATTGTTTACTGTATGCGTTAGAAGATTCCTTAAGTATAGTTATCAAAAATTGTGTATAGTTTGCGTTTCTTATTGTACAGACTTTATATACAAAATAGCAAGTAAAAAAAGTGTGAAATTAGAGTAAGCACCTCCAGTACTAGCCCGGGAGCTAATTTAGGTTACCCTGCACCCATCTCCACAGGACATTTTTATAGGTGCCAAATTGTTCATTAGGACGCCCTAAATGTACAACAAGGTCTTTAAAAATTGACCTGTGCGCCTATTATACATAGGTCTTTTATCCCTTTGTTGCATATGCAAAAATTCTAATTTGCATATTCATAAATATATATGTAAACATTACAAATGCGGCGATTCGTGAATGGTGGTATACATACAAAATTAAAAAAAATATCTCAGCTGCTTTTAACTATAGACTTCTTAAATTGGTACTTAATTAAAGCTAAAGCATAGGCCTTTTAATGTGCAACACAGAATTGGTATGAATCAGTCGTTAATTGCACTATTGCACTATTGCACTATCAGGCGACGCTGATGATGACGTCACATGGGTACTTACAGCATCTAGCACCTTTCTGCACAGTAAGATGAAGCTTTTTGATTATTTCTGCGTTTAAACTGTGGCGTGTATGAAACCATATCAGCAACAGAGTTTATAGACTTTTTCTTTTGCAAATTTGAGCATACCGAACTGTCAATTCATTAAAAATCGTTCAATGATTAATGTGCAATCTTGAAATAAGCCCAGGACGCAAATATGTTGAGTCAGGAATCAGAACTAACGCGTGTTAACTTGCAGCTGAATTGGTGCCTTTAAATTGACCAACCTTGTCTTAAAACGGATACTTTTTTTAAATACCTTAAAGTAAATTTACAACTATGAATTTTCAAGGACACACTACAAGCTGGTCAGACAATAATATGCAATAACACTTATCTCGCTGACATTTTCAGGGCTTGTGGAATAAAGGATTTTAATCTCGGTGATGCGTTTTCAAAGTCCTTAAGTATATATTGATGACATTTTTATAAACTTAATATCTTATCTAAATAAACACATCTTATCTAGGGAAACATGTAATTAGTTTAACAATGTTGTTGTAAATGACACCATACGGTCATTGAAAGGTAAACCAAGTTCATTAGTTTTCAAAGAAAATACGCTTGCATAACCTTACATTGTTGTGTACCACCAAAAATATACTAAAATAACTCAGCAAAAATGTATGTTACCCGTCAATGTTTACACTTATCAATCATAACAATATACAATACTCAAAATCTAGAGATAATGAGACGCCCTACACAGGGTCGAACAAATTTGAATGTGGTTATTTTTGAAAATTATGTCAATGTAATCTGATAAAGCAAATTATTGGTAAAACCGTATAATCATGTGAAGTATGGAGACGAGCAATGGATAAAAAATGTGAATATCGTAAGATTTTTTTTCCTATCTGATAAGCGGTATGTTGTGGACTTTTTTTTTATTATAGTTGAAGTGCTTAATGCAACCGCGTGAACTGCACAAAATATGAAACCTGTGCAATTTGCACAGGTTTCATATTTTGTACACTCCACGCCATGTTCAACAACAAATCAGGTTCATTTTAATGCTAACTGTTATTCTTTAACTTTTTATCAAGTTTTCGAGGGTACTCCTAATCATAGTTTCAGGGTTTAAATGTTTTACATTTTTCTCCATTCCGATATGGCTTCTGAACGTTTGGTATGTCCAGCCAACGTTTACACGACGCCATGACGTTACGACGTCAAGTTGTCATGCAACCTTTGGCGCAAAGTAACAAACTTTGGCAATTACGAGCAGAGACGTTTGAGGTACCATATATCTGCATTTCACTCCTTTCCGAATCCATGGTAGAGTAACAAAGGCTCAGGTTCCTTCACAGAGCCTGAGCTATACCTGAAAAATTAGAATAGTATCTTACAGCTTACATACTAAGCCACATTCAAAAGCCTGTATCCAACTTCCACTTGTGTCAACTTTTTGCAATAACAGTTTATATGCTTACTGTACAATTTGCTGAGGTTCCAAATAAATCTTTCTGCCCAATAATTGCTGCGTATATGCTTTAATGGTCATATAATATTGTAGCACTAAGTGTCCTTTATCTGCAGCCAAATTTTCAGAAGCTGTGTATGGCCATGGACCCATTTTCTTGCAGTTGTTACTACGTTCTGTCAAAGACTACGTCCATAAATGCCATATTTCTACCATACTTCCATTGTCCGATAGTAAGGTATGTGTTTGCCTCTTGGAAGACATTAACGTAATGTTTTTTTTATTCTTTTTAGGTTGCATGTATAGTTAAAAACTAAATCTTTCCAAATATATACATGATGAATGCATTTACTTTCGCTGTTTTCATTAAACCTACCACTCTACAAACATAAAAAACGTCTTTCGTACTGTGCTGTTTTATTAAATGGAACAGTGCAGCTAGAAAATATTAAGATCATTATATAGGTAAAAGCTATTTCTTTTGAATGGGCATAGTATGTCTCTCAAAATGTCTCTCGACAAAGCTACAATGTAACGATCAGAACTTTTGGAACATCCCTCGTACTAGTCGGCATTTAATATAAATACTGATATGTGCATGGGCGGGACAGGGCTCAACCGTAAAATCAAAAGTGGCTATAGGTCTATTTAGAATTTACCATTGGGTGCTATTCCTTCTCGACCCTCGAGAAGGAATTTGACCCGATGGGTAATTCTAAATAAACAAATCGTGGAAATTTTCTTCATAATGCAATCTACTGCAATTGTCTAAATGGTTTCGCTCCGCCAAACAAGATTGCCGCCAGAACTCTAGATAGGAAATATCTTGACTGAACCGCTAGTCCAAATTTAAAAAAAAAACACACAGATGTTTCTTATAAGCCCCTTTGACAAAAATGCCCAATCGGTTCTGCTCTGCTGACCTTAACGGCTACCAAAGCTAAAAAGGAACTTTTTACACAACATCTGATACATTGGTCCAGATTCAAAATACATTCTAACACTGATCTCCTTGCCAATTGATTCAGTGATTCATTGGTTGATAAATCACATCACGGACTGGGCGGTCATTCGGTCGCCAGTTTGATTTTCATGACATCATCCATCATACATAGCCTTGTAACTTTGACAATAGACGGCGTAACGTCGTTTTTACAACTTACTGACGTTCAAAACGTACGTAATAATACGCGTTTCAGGCCAAACAAGAGTTACGGGAGATGCAAACACTCTGTTCAAAATGGCGGATTCGTTATAGACTCTGAAGCATTCGTTCATAATATTTAATCCTTTTGAGTGTACGAATCGAAATATATCACACTGGCCGTGTTTGTTGCTTAATATATCACTGTCTGTCGGTCAGTCGCAAGTGGATAAATCCCTCGCGCTTACTTTAACGACTGACCTCCAGTCGAACGCGAATCTATTTCTTAATTCATTATACAAAAATGTTATTTATTAATCAAATCTACGATACCAAATGTTCCTTAAATTGCTCTACAAAAAGTCCCTACAGGGCTAAAAATTCAGGTCCACTGTGACCCTCTTGTTTAAAGCGTATTATTTTGGTATAAAACGGCTTAGGCTAATTTTACACTAATTTCGGTTTCATCATTTATTACAACGCAAAAAAGTATTGTGCTCGGCGCCTATACCAGTTAGGCACATCCGTTCAAACGAGATATATTATGTCGTTCCAAATATGATATCTAATTCGAAATAACATATCTTAATCGAGATATAACATACTATATTTCAACTTTGATATAATATCTCCTTCGAGATACATATAAATCTACATCCGGATATCTATATTTCATTTTAAATATTATATCTAAAACGACATATAAGTTTAGGCTATTTCAATTAACTTGATATTTTTGAGGGGTTTATATCAGATGCGACAAGACAGTTCACTGACATACATTTTGAAGACAGTTCATCCACAGATTTGAAGACAGTTCATCTAATCGACATACAGTGTTGCGAGCTCTGTGCGCTCGAGCAGCAAAATCTATCTGTCTGTCTGCCTGCTTGTCTGTAACAAAACTACTTAAACATAAGCCTTTTTGTATCGATATCAACGTTAAGCTAAATCGTATTTAAGAAAAAGATCAGCTCTTGCAGTGAATTGTTCAGTAATAATTCATTGTTTGGAGGTCAGTTGTAAAGAAGGTAAAATCACGATCGCGCTAGAGCTGATCTATTTCGATTCGAACACGCAATAAACGACGAAAACACATGGAAGTATTCAGCTTCTTACAACTTTCCGCCACTGCACTGAAGAAGTCCTGCAATAGTTGAACTGTTTCGCATGTATGTTGAGTCTTTCAAGTTACACCTTCTAACGTAATGACTGACGTCACTTTGCAGTGGACATTGACGTCAGCTATAGCGCGCGCTTTCCACGCGCTTTCAAAACTGCGACTTCTGTTGTTTCATAACACGATTTTTTAGTATGGCTATAGGCGAGGTGTGTTCGAATTAATACTAAAATACTTTAGTGGCGTGGAAGTTTTTATTTGTGTGTGCGCTATTTGACTAGATATTTGAAATGATAGGTCTGATCAATCAGCGTAGGCCCGCCTCAGCCTGCTCCTGAAAGAGAAGTCTGATCAGGGTTAACACAAATTGCCTCTCCATCGCAACATTTACATGCCTCTCTCGTAAAGCAAGTGAGTGTAAAAGTCTCAGACGTTTTCGCCACTGTGAGCGCCCGTGCGGGCGTGCGTGTGTGCGATGAGGGGGGGGGGGGCAATAATCCAAAAAGAGTTTGTTAATTGTTCGATGTTCGATGTCATCAACATTGAAGCAATAAATGGTAATATCTTCATACAGTTTATTTGTTTCGCGAGCGGGCTAAATCTATATGATGGTCAGTTATTTATACATGTACAGTTCCATGTTCACATAATGAAACTAGAATATGTATGTTCCTAGAATATACGTTTGACGATATTCTAACGACAGGTCATACTTCAGAAAGTGAAATCAGCACTGGCTGGTCCCAGTATATATTGCATTTCTTGCGTATGCCTCAACAGGGACGTTTATAGATATTCCAAATAAAATTAATCATAATTTGTGGGGTTCGTAAGGCTATTAGCATAATTGAAAACCTTAACATTGAATGTACTCTTACGATTTCGCCACAATCTTTTTTCTCCATTTTATTCATAACCTAAACGTTAACATTACGAAACCTGTAGGTTTTATTTGGTGCCTGTAATGTCATGACGGACCAGGGTGATTTATCCAGGTTTCCAACAACATGACAAACAATGTGTCGGGTGGAATATTTGAAATGTTATTTGGATTTACTTCAGCATTGAAGGACGAGAACTTTCGACAGTATCTTGTAGAAAATTTCCCTGGTGAACTTACCCATGACGCTGGCTTTTTTGTAGGTATAAATTATTTCTTTCGAATTCAAAATTACGCGCTATGCGCAAATCGATACGAGACTGCGCATGACGCAACAAACACCACGTGTGCGGATTGAGAAAAAACAATATTTCGATCAAAATATATGGGATATGTCGATTGGCATAACATATTTCGTTCTGGATATATTACAAGTGGTCAAATCTAGATCGACATGAACGGATGTGCCTAACTGTATACCGGGCTTAAAGGCGACGCAAGTGCGGGTCAGTCAGTCACACGATATGTCTTATCGTGATGAAGATAGGACATTGTAATCGAATATGAGCCGCGTCATGAGATTTCCAACAATGTGGTATTTTGACAAGTGTAGACACAGACAAGCCTGTGCAACCTCCTGTTAAGCTTAGAAACTGCAAATGTTGTTTGGTCAGTAGCTTGACAATTATAGAATACTCGAGCAACTGGCAAAGGCTCTGATCAGACTGCGCGTATGCGCAGGCTGGTCTGAGCCTTTGATCGTCGCACATACCACATTGTTGGAAATCTCATGTCACGGCTCATATATACTCAGAAAAAAGGTTCTACACACTTGTGTGCTTTGCAAATATATTAAAAACTAGGGATAAAATTGAGTCCTGTTAAATATGACTTTCTAGCATGCGTCGAAGAACATTAATCATATTTGGTTGTTTCATTATTCTTTTAAAATTTATTATTTGGCATTATGTTTTCTGGTATTTATTAAAAAAAGAAAATTACTCTTTACTTTTGGGGGCCTCATTATTCATGTATTCACTAATCATTTATTTTTTTGCTCATTATTCTCTAATTATTATAAAACAAGGAATTGTTGTCTAGATCATTCAACACGTCCAAACCCTCATTTACATATACATCATCCTTTTTATTTGAGGAAGCACTGACGCCTGCAGAATAGAATTTGTTTGGTATATCTGTACCGCGTCTATATAAATTCCTTTTTGGAGTCTAATTAACAAAGCAGTGAACTGTTGAGTAATAATTCACTTGTAAAGACGATCAAATCACGAGCGCGTATCAAACAATGAATTATTATTACTCAACAATTCACACAATACAGCTGATCTATTTCGATTATAACACACAATAGACGACGAAAATATATATGAAGTCTTCAGCTTCTTCCAACTTTCCGCCATTGCACTGAGGAAATCCCGCCAATAGTTGGACTGTGTCGCATTCGTTTACATGCATTTGTTATGTCTCTCCAGCGTAAAAACGACGTTACACCGTCTAACGCCATGACTGACGTCACTTTGCAGTAACAAAAGACGTCAGCTAGCGCGCGTTTTCCTCGCGCTTTCAAAATTGTGACTAAGTGTTTGATACATCACGTTTTTAGCATTGGCTTCACACACAAAATCCAATCTTGAAAATATTTAAAAACGTGGTTTGTCGTCACAAACACGTGTTGGCGTATGTACAGTTCTCGCATTCACTGGGTCTCCAAATACGTAACTTCTGGCTATTATAAAGACACATAATTCAAACTAGTTGGTTTTTTTTTATTTTGTGATCTATCATGGAAACCTGCTATCAGGTGCCACTGTATCAGTATGCTTAGCTACAGAGACCAGCTAGAATCTTAGGATACAGCCCATGATATATTTTTTTCAAACACTGGCTTGTGAGCAGCTATCTAATTAGGCTGTAGGTCGATTTTTTTGTCTGAGCCTTTATCTACTACCTTACATCTACGAGTACTTCGCGTATTATGTACAACTATCCCTGGTACTGTCTCGAATGTGCGTATCCGTCTTTGCATGAATATTCACACAGTAAAAACCGTTTAAGCGGCAATTAAAAAAAAGACCAAAAATTGGTTTCCAAGACCGATTATTGCTTAATACAGGTTCCGACCTTCATTAAGCTACCATTTGTCTTTAAGATATTTGTTTTGTCCACTGATGTTTCTTTGTTGATAGCAATGTGCTAATTAACATTCTGCTCGTTTCATCGAATAGAGCAGAATATTTGTCTAGTCGGTACTAGCACTAACAAAGGTTGTGCAGTATATTATTACTCAGTCGTCATGCACGGACTGAGAATAATCAGGTATTTGTGAACGAAGTGTCGTGAAAAATCAGTTCTAAGGCGGCTTCACAGACGTGAGCAACACACAAAATTTTGTATAGATTCGAGCAAGAGATCTTGCCGTGTTGATTTGCACGTCGTCATTGCTATGTGGTATACTGCACTGTTAAAATCACAGCAAGTTTTCGCCAAACAAAAAATAGAAAGTTTGGTGTCATGTGGGCTGGACGGCAGGTACTTCGGCAATGAGAAGATCTAAGGGTTAAGTAAGCTGTGTTACTGGCAGGGCTTTTACAAACACTTCTTAAATAGATCTCATCAAGGTCTACAACGTCCTTCCATGTCACGCTGCTCATTTGCTCACATTAAAGCGCGCCAACATGCAAACTGTGTTTGTTTTCTTTGTTAGAGTAAAGAATGGACACAGATTTTCGCACGGCGTGCATCTTTTAAGGTTGTGACCATGATGACTGATAGACCATTCTTTATCTTTAAAGTATTCGATGTGCGCATAGTTTCAAAGATCAATGTAGGCGTTGTGGTTTAACTGTCGGGTTTACCATGACTCACTAATCAAATGACCCAAGGTACAGTGTAAACATATTAAAGTAGGAAATTTCGAGAGTTAAAAATAGACAAAATGTTAGGAATCAATAGAAACATTTGGTATTTAAATCCAGCGCATACCCGGCCACAAACTATATTAAAAATAGCTGAAGCGTGGAATGAATATGTATTTCTTTGCATATAAAGGTTTGAAATTATAAATTAATGCATATAATTATCAATGTTTTAATATCTTACTGTGTATTCTGAAACAAACATATAATGCTTTGCGTAAATCAATGGTCATTATGGACTGACGCCGTTTCACGATACATCCCTGATAACGGAGCAATTCTATAAACATAATTCGTGGTCTCGTTTAATGCCATTATCAAATGTCTTCTAAACACTATTTATTTTCAAACTTTTGATCAACAAAAATGCTCTCTCGGAAAAGGATTGGAGTAGTGCATGTTTCATCTAACATAACGAACATTCTATCAAAAAGAACAGTAATGCTGTCACCAAAACTGAGACATTTAAAACAGATCAGTTTTCTTGATTTAGGTTGGTTTTCTTTTCAAACGGGCATTTTAACCATTTCTTGTTAAGACTACTACTACTACTACTACTACTACTACTACTACTACTACTAATGCTGCTGCTGCTGCTGCTACTACTACTACTACTACTACTACTACTACTACTACTACTACTACTACCTACTACTGCTGCTGCTGCTGCTGCTGCTGCTGCTACTACTACTACTACTACTACTACCACCACCACTACTACTACTACTACTACTACTTCTAATGCTGCTGCTGCTACTACTACTACTACTACTACTACTACTACTACTACTACTACTACTACTACTACTACTACTACTACTGCTGCTGCTGCTGCTGCTGCTGCTGCTGCTACTACTACTACTACTACTACTACTACTACTACTACTACCACTACTACTACTACTACTAATGCTGCTACTACTACTACTACTACTGCTGCTGCTGCTACTACTACTACTACTACCACCACCACCACTACTACTACTACTACTACTACTACTACTAATGCTGCTGCTGCTACTACTACTACTACTACTACTACTACTACTACTACTACTACTACCACCACTACTACTACTACTACTGCTACTACTACTAATGCTGCTGCTACTGCTACTACTACTTCTACTACTACTACTACTACTACTAATACTACTACTACTGCTACTACTACTATAAGAAGTAGCAGCAACAGCACCAGTAGCAGTAGTAGTAGCAACAGTAGAATTAGTAGTAGCTGTAGTAGAAGTAGTAGCAGTAGCAGTAGCGGTGCTAGTAGTACTACACTACCGCTCACGTATTTCAGTTGTAGCAGTGTATTGTTGTAGTGGTGGTGGTGGTTGTGGTGGTGGTTGTGGTGGTGGTATTTGTAACTGCATACTACTACCAATAGTAGTCGTAGTAGTAGCAATGCCACTACTTTTAATAGTAGTAGTTGTTGTAGTTTTTATCGTATTGATAAAAGCGGCGGAATGATTTTCTCTGAACCTCATCAGTTCATATACCGATTGGACACCCGCAGTGACTTGTCACGAACACATTCCCTTTATTCCATCGGTGTTACCTGAATCAGCCGCAGCTACATAGACAGGCCAAGGTCTTAGTAAATATAGAGTAGCGTGTTTAGCTAGTGTAGTTCCTATGCAGTGGAAGTACTGGTAGAACTGCATCTTTGAAATTTTCTAAATCGGGACATTCAGATAAGATATCAAGGCGATGCCAGTTTAACACAGAGTCCCATGGAAACCATGATTACATAATGTTATAAATGGTTCATACCCGGTAAGCATTTAAAAGTGGGCTACTATCGACCCGCCAGCAAAACGCCATTAAAATGGCGTTTTGCTGGGGGGTAGATAGTGGCCCGAGACTGTAAGCAGAAAGTGTACACTGCTTAGAGCCAGAATTCAGCATAAGGTACAAGATGGCATGTGCGTTCAGCAAAGATTCAAATCAGTCTGCTCATTCCAACAGTCAGATCAGAGCCTTTGTTTTCTGTCTGAAACACATTGGACCATGCATTCTCTGCCTATAGAGCGCCTATCATAGATTCTCACCAAACTGCGTAGATGCGATGGCTGTCAGCCTGATCTGAGTTTTCGATGGGCGCACATGCCAACTTGTAATTTTTGATGTACACCGGCTGCTATTTTTTTTAGATAACCAGAATATGGTTATAATGGCGGAAGATATTGACAAGGATGAAACATCAGTAGATCCTATAGACGGCTGTGATCATCTGGATGGTATATTTAAACCTAAGGTATGTCAATTGTTCCAGCCTTATTAACTGTCATAACCCCAGTGAGTATTTAAAACGGGCCACTTTCGGTCCGCCAGCTTAACGCAATTCGAATTCGACAAGCCCAATAAGCATATAAAAAGCGGACAACTATCGACCCGCCAGCGTAACGCGATACGAATTGAACGAACCTATACAATAAAACAAAGCATATAAGAGCTAGCCACACTCGACCCATCAGCGTAACGCCATTCGGACCAACCTTTATAATAGCATATAAAGGAGGACCGATATCCAATCTGCTGGCGGGCCGATACTGGCCCGAGATTACAAACATGTACGCTTGCTTGAACGGCACTCATCTCATTAAAAATATTTCAACTGGCGTGCGCAGTAGATCAGTGGGGCTAGATTATTCTTTTGACCTGAAGCCTCAATCTACTGTCATTTCATATTGTGTTTATGCGAGCTGCGAATGTTCTGACGAGGCTGCACATTCGTACAGGCTTACCAGGGTCATGTGTGATAAGTGCCATAATCGTATGAGCTAGCTCAATAAAATTCATTACTTTATTTTCACATGATTCAAGCATTTTGTTGACTCTTTTGAATTTTCTTCCTGGAATGATCCTCTCGCGGAATTTTTCTTCATATAACCAAATGAATTATTATCATATGATACATTACTTGCGTCATACATGTAGTTACGAGCCGAAGAATAAAAGAAAATGATTTTTTTATTGTTTCGTAAAGGGAGCCAGTGTGTGTAAAGGAACGTACAATACAATATCATTTATCGAAAAGTTGAACAATAATGGTTCATGCTAGACTGCGCAGGCTCGACTGGTTTGGTTGCGATATGGTCTGGTTCGAATGTACTTTCAGTTTTCTTTTAATGGTGAAATTTAATCCGGGTAGAAAAATCCAGTACATCGCCAGGTCCTACCCAGTAAGCATATAGAAGTAGGTCACTATCGGTCCCGTTACGCTGGTGGGCTGATAGTGGCACACGCTTGTATGCTGGTTGGGTATAAATGGGCCGCGTCGCGACAAAACCTGTCTTTGGGGTTTACGACAGTGATATTCAAACCCGCCTGCTCAGCTACAGAGACAAGCTAGAAAATTGAAATTTCATCTGTTGCAAGATAACATATGATTCTTTCCAAAACGCGAATAACAAAGGCGCAGATCAGACTGCGCGGATGCGCAACAGCCTTGTCCGCGCCTGTGTTGTTTGCAACCCCCAAAGGTTTTCTCGCATAGAAACAATAATAATAATAATAATAATAATAATAATAATAATAATAATAATAATAATAATAATAATAAATTTTCTATGCTAGATCCACTTCTGTTATAGTACTCTGTTTATCACATGACGTCGCGTCTGGGAGTGATATAACGCCATGCAATAAAATCGATAAATACACATTATCATAATAGTAACTTGATCTGGCGTACTGTATCACGTCGAGTGGATGAGGTCATACCATCGGATCACCCGAGACGCGTAGCGTCGAGGGTGATCCAATGGTATGGCCTCATCCACGAGACGTGATACAGTACGCCAGATCAAGTTACTATTTATGATAATATGTTTATTATATGCCTTTTTTCTGACATTCTTTCTGATTTTAAAATTTAATCTCGAAAAATTGCGGGAACGTTTGCCATAACGTTACGTTTCTTGACGTCACGTCAACATGTTTTTCGTCTCTGGTTCCATGCTTGCAATTAACTTAACGTAACGTCGCCGCAAAAGCAGGTAACCGACGTTAGCCTCGTTTTAAAGGATAGTGATATGGATTCAGAAAACCTCAGTTCGTTGATCCGGCTTTCTGTATCAGATGGCCAGAAAACAGACATTTCGAAAGTCGTATCAATTATAGGTATATAATAAATAACTAGAGTTTTCAGATTTTCGGGAAACGTTGAGACGTCCACAACAAAAGCGCGCATAATAACCGAATTATAACGTTTTTACGGTAGAAATGAAATTTCAGAGTAATCTTAATATCATATAATAATTCTGTGACCTATCTAATATAGGTCACTGGATAAATAGAATCTAACATCCGTGCCCCTGTGTTATTGAATTTATTATACTCAACGCGAAAAAGAGATAAAATGCTCGGCAAGACTCGCATTTATCTCTTCTTTCAACTCGTTTAATAAATTCAATAAAATAAGATCCTATATTTGTCGAATTGCGTATACAAGTACAACACACTAACGCTGCAGGTAACAAGCACCGTAGTGGGTCCAAAATTACAATGCCTCTTTAAAGTTAAAGAAGACGTATGTTAAGTTATGATTTTTTAGGTTGCGAAAAATTTTGTTTCTAACTGATTAAAATTCAATTATTTTCCTTTTTTCATTAGATCACAATTATATACTTATCGATCCCGGTAATATATAAAACATTATATGTAACATGTTAAAAACTTAACTTAAGTCGTCCTTAACTTTCAGGAGACTTTGTAATTTTGGGCCCAGGGCCCGGAATTACATTACAATGCCTCCTTAGAGTTAAGAAAGACTTAAGTTAAGTATTGATTTTTCAGGATGCGAAAAATAACGTTTAAAACTGAGTAAAATAAATATAGTTTTAATTTTTCTGAAGATCACAATGATATCTTTGACCACAAATACCACATCGATCCAGGCAATTTATTAAGCATTTAATATAGCATGTTGAAATATCAATACTTAACTTAAGTCGTCCTTAACTTTCAGGAGACTTTGTAATTTTGGGCCCAGGGCCCGGAATTACATTTCAATGCCTCGTTAGAGTTAAGGAAGACTTAAGTTAAGTATTGATTTTTCAGGATGCGAAAAATAACGTTTAAAACTGAGTAAAATAAATATAGTTTTAATTTTTCTGAAGATCACAATGATATCTTTGACCATAAATACCACATCGATCCAGGCAATTTATTTGGGTCCGAGATTTAATGTAACATGTTGAAACACAAATACTTAACTTAAGTCGTCACGAACTTTCAAGAGTCTTTGTAATTTTGACCCTTGGTCATTATTATTCTAAAGATAGGTAATTTTAAAAACAGACAAATACCTGTAAAAGACTGCACATACTCTAATACAAATGGTTAGACTACATGTATTAACGGATGAACTCATTACTTTGAGGAGTTAAATCTAACATATAGTCCACAGGTACATGTCACTTAACTAACTCTTTGCCTGCTAGTGTCGTCTGTTGATAACTTTTGCAAACAGTTTGGACCCAGATGAGGCCCGACGAAACGTCGGGCCTGATCTGGATCCAAACTGTTTGACACTTTGATTGTATTTCTGAAAGAATGTTCCGAAGAAGTTGATATTGAAAAGAAATCAGCAGACGACAAAAAACAATGCAAAATAATGCGGTAGGCAAAGAGCCAATACCTTAGTAGGGTCAACGCTTGTGGAAATGGTTCTAATAACACATGCACCAAGACCAATTTAAACAAGAATGCGCATGTATCCAATTAGACAAGATATCTAGAGCTCTGAAAGACTTGAGAATCTTTATTTACTTCCACACTTTAAATTCGCGAACAGTGAAGGCTCTGTCGAGACTCGCCTATTCGATAAGGACAAGAATCACATTAGCTCACTTAACATATTTTCTTAATATTTATAATTTAATCTTTATATGACCAACTTTACAAAATAATGTCCACTTTGGGAATAAGATGGTAATGCATGCCCAGACAAGCCTACGAACCCTCAGAGGGCAGAACATAACCTCCAATATTCGTCTTGGTAAGAAACGATGAGTATGGTTTGACAGACATGGTTTGACAGACAGGTTGGATAAGGGCACGCATTTTAAAACGTTTGAGCACACATAATTAACCTATTTGAATCAATGCTATTTTTCAGCGGAAAGGTCGCTATCGTCCAAGAGTTGCAGAAATGGAATCTTGGGGACAACCAATAGGTACGTGCAAATATGGTTTATTGTGATACAATGTGGATAATCCAGGAAATTTTATCATCTATCGCTACAGTGCGCGGTTTGATGTCCATATATTAAATGACTTTTTGGGAACTGTAAAGGCGGCACCTCATGAATGCGTAATTAGGACTGGTCAACCATAGACATAGGTAAAAGCTGAAAATGAGGCGTAGTTTTATTCAAAAGTAACTGTATCATCTTGCGCCATTACCTCAGTATAGACGGAAAAAAACCCAGGCAATTTATATTGCCTGGGTTTTTCTCAGAATATGTAATGGACCATTTAAGATGGAAGATTTTAGCACCCAAGTAAATGTTAATGTAATAATTTTATTCTTCCAGCAAACGTATCTACCCAAGCAGAAACAGAAAGATGCTTGCATGCACTGCTGCGTGTTGATCCCGGTTGTAGATGGCGCACTGGTCTCACAGCTTTCCTACGTAAATGTGAAGGTGAGGCGCAGTGTCAAAGAAATCTTCATTTTCTTTACTCTATAGTAAGTAAGCAATCAATACAACTCTTTATTAAACTCTGTCATAAAATATATTATCTGATTTTGAGGAAATGATCGACCAATAAGACTTGTATTTCCCCTTAGCAAGTGGACTAAATTCTTACATGTAAGTGAACAGTCAATACGCCTCAATTTTCTTTCTTTCCTTCAAATTGAGTTATCTATTAACGATACTGATTTTTTCCCTCTATAGTTCATGTATATACCAGCCTTTGAGATCAATTTTCTTTCCTCAATTATATCAAGTGAACCGTTAAAAAGACGACTCATTGTATCTTCCTTAACAATTGATCAATTTTAGACTCATTTTCTGCTTCTCCGTAGAAAGTGGTCAGTTAATGCGAGGGTCATTCAATAAGTAACCAGCCTACCCTACTTCTGATTGGGATTGATCGCGTTTTTTCACGAAATAAATCTCTAGCAAGATAAAGATCGACCTGATGTTTGAAAAAATAGTATCTAATAATTTAACAAAAATATAGCTGCCATATAAAGTGTGTTAAAATAACTTGAAATATGCAACATTACTATGGTCAAGAGTTATTTTCAAAGGGCAAACTGCAAGTTTTTTACTTAAAACTAAGCTATAATTGAAGCCATTAGAATAGATTTTTTGTTTGAAAAATTGAGAATTAGTTGCACTGCTCTTGTAAAAATCACAGTATTCAAAATTAATAGTTACGTTTTCCTTAGAAAAAAATAGAAATTTCGTTTTTGAAAATTTTATAATTCAGACAGTTTACTCCTTGCCATTTTGATAAAATGTATTTATGATTATATCAGGATATTAATGTATATATTACATAAATAGTTGTTTAAAGTTTTACTTTCTGAAAGATTCCAATACGTCTAAAAAGAATGATGTTCAAGTGTCCTTAACCAAGAGTCACCTAGGTTAAAATTGTGATTTATCAAATTATACAATCGTATCCTTTTTAATATCCCCATGTAGGTTACAACTTTTCTATTCCGTTGATATATCACATATGCACACTTTATTTTTCATACTTATAGTAAAATTTACACAGCAACCTTATTTGACGAAAATTAGTCATTTAGCTCTCTTGCCATGCTTGAAGACGTGATAAATTATCGACTAATGAACCAATAATGCTTAAATTTTGTGCACATCCCTTATTATGGCGTCCAAACACACTGTGTAGATCTTGACTGAGTCGATCAGTTAGAAATATGATAGACTTGTTACTTATTGATGCACCCTCGCATGACTCTCTTTCCAAAATACCAAGTTAACAGTCAATAAGAATCTCCTTTTCTCCTGGTAGCAAATAACCAGCCATTGAAATTCACTTTTCTTTACTCCATAACAAGTTAACAGCCAATATATTATTTGGAAAGACGGATCCTTTCGAAATAGAGAGAACCCACAACATTTGAAAACAGCACACTAGGTTTCATTTAATATGTCCATAAAATTAATGAACAGTGCAACAGATCACTCAACTCTCAATATACTGTTGCAAGTGACCATAGAATCCCCACTTCTAACTATAATAACACGTAATAAGTCAACAAGACTGAATTCTCAACCATTAGCAAGCGATCTTCATTGTCTCACTCCCATTGTAAACAATCGGGCAATCAGTGCATGAGATTTCCAACAATGTTGTATGTGCGACCAGCAAAGCCTCAGATCAGCCTGCGCATACGCGCAGTCTGATCAGAGCCTTTACTAGTCGCTGGAGTATTCTATGATTGTTAAGCTTCTGACTGAACACCATTTAGAGTTTCTAAGCTTAAAAGGAGGCTGCACAGGCTCATCTGAGTCTATACTTGTCAAAATGCCACATTGTTGGAAATATCATGCCGCGCTCATATTCATTTTACCTTCATCTAAGGAAGTGATCAGTCATTATACAACAAGGCATTTCCGTATTCTATAGCAAGTGATCAGTGAATATGACTCTCCATTTTCTTTCCTCCAGAGAAAAGTGATCAGTTTTAAGATTTTCTTTTTTTTTCAATATTCTTTATTCCATAGTAACGAAACAGCAAACAAAAAGATTAATTTGCATTTTCTTTGCTCAACGCATCTTCACAGTAGGTGATCAAGTAATAAGACTCAATGGACTTGTGGTTTTGTATTTCCAGATATTGGTACTATGTGTTGTTACACAATTATTATCATTCTGTTTTGTGTTTTTCCATAGTAAAATGATTTCTATATTAGATGTGCATGTAAGCATTTGTTGTAAAGTGTAATATTCATTATCTTGATTTTAGTTATGATGTATGGGCATTGTGGGGTCATACATATGGTACATGGTTAGAACACTTATGTGATCTTCACTAATTTTTCAGGCATGCGAGGGCCTTAAGGCAAATCAGAAAGGTGAAGGTGAAAGTGTGTATGTTGACATATCTAGTACCCCAGACGAACTTTGTTGTACAGACTGGTTAGATATTATAGACGGCCTATCCTTTACTACATCGTCTCCTGGAACAGTTCGTGATGTTAGTTATATTGACGTACAAATCGGCCCACAGACAGATGAGAAGGTCCTCAGAGGTTTCTGTTGTTTTATGGACAGTCTAAATAGTAAGCATACTTGTATAGTTTTTAAATTCAATAAGGAAACATTATCAGGAAATATCCAACTTTTTTAATTAGACTTGTCCCTAACAAGTTGCATAGTCATATTTTAACATTAAGCTAATCGAGATGATTTAAAATTTGCAAAAGATTATTTCCTGATGTTCCTCTATCCCTGACTATGGTGTATATATTTTGCACCTTACTCGTTCTGCTCTAATTTAACTGACTCTCCAGTTTTCTCTTGCCCATCAATATGAATGCATAGCTAGAAAGACACAAAGAACTGGATAACAAAACGAGGATCAAACACAGAACCCCCACAAACAATGAAAGCCAGAATAAACAATGAAACAACAACACCAACAGAACCACCACCTACGAACGGACAGCAAAAGCGGTCTTTAATTGCCTTGTGGCTGACTGCTTTGTGTGTGTTGTCCTCGCGGTACCGTGGGTTGATCTACCGTCTGTGACTTTGACATTTCCTGATCACACTCACATACTTTGTAGTACAAAGGATTTGGTGAGACACAGAAGCTTCGAACATCAGCATGGAAGTATTTCATGTTAGCCGCACTTGTTCATGTTGGCCTATTGTGATTTGTATGTAACCGAAGTTGTAACATCTAAACAATTCACACAATCTGGAGCCAGAACACTGAAATCACATCCATATGAGAGAGTATGTTGATAGATACTTACCACATCGGTAATCAGCAAAGTCTCAGACGAGCCTGCATGTACGTGCAATCGCTCTAGAGCATTCTCTGCTCGCATGCACAAATAAGGGATGTAGAACAGAACAAAATTTTATTAGACATAAAATATACAATTAGTTTCTAGTCTATCCTAATGATTTATACAAAACATAACAGTATTATATATCGATAAACATTCATATAATATCTCAGCTGAGTAAGCCATCCTGGGAGTTTAAAGGTATTTTGTACATACTATGCTATAAGTAACTAAATGCTATATCGTACTGACTTATTTGTCTTGTGTTTTCTTCTTTAGATATTTCATGGGACAACTTAAGAGTTATACTTGCTATGGATAAGGAAAATGGTTTGCAGCTGTACCAGACGGTATGATATCTAACTTTTATATATGGATTTCTTTATAGATCAAAGGTCAATCAATATTGAGTTGATTTCAATAGTATTGGTCACAGGTCGACTGTTAAGCTGAGGTGAAATCGGATAAAATGTGCTATTAAATTAAGTAGTTAATTGATAATAAACTCATTTACTAAATTTTTTTGTTTTGGCCTATTTACAGGTCCTTGACCAGCTATATTGGCCCTCGGCTGTCTGTCTCTGGTCTATTCAGGCGACCTTGTATCAGTTACATGCCAGCTGTATTGACCATCAATAGGGCCAAAACAGCTGATCTTGCTTATGAAAAATGATATAATCTGATCCTACACCTATGGATCTGGCAAGTAATTTCTTTGTTCCATGTACCAATATGAACATTTAATTATACAATTATTCATGATGGGTGGGGCTTAGCATAAATATTCATGAAAGAAATGTTAATTACATCAATCATACTCTAGTCTGGCCATTGAAAAGGCTTGTGAAAATGGTACTGATCTATTAAAGCTGCATACTCTGTAACTTTTGATATTTTTCGAAAAAATTATTTTCTTTTTAAATCATTTGTAAAAGTAGAATTAAGTTATGTTTTCACAATAAATCTGTTCACCGTAGCTGAAAACTGCACGGAAAAGTGAATTATCTTATAAAACAGGTGTGTTTTCTCTTGTTGGTAATTATTTGCGTCCCTCCAATAATTATAGACAGTTAATTTTAACATAAATGCTGTTGTTTTGATACTGATAATTTGTTCAGATTTACGTTGTTGGTAAAATGTTTACCCGAATTTTAGTTATTTTACTGTGTTCTTGAAAAATAGAAACTTTGGTTCTAAAATTAAAAGATCAAAAGTTACAGATTATGCAGCTTTAATGGCATAATTTAACAAAATAGCGTACTGTAAAACACTTATATTTGGCGGGCATTTTTGCTTGCGCTATTGGTGGTAAAAACAAAAAAGCCAAAATATGAGACCGCAAAATACAGTTTTGAATTCAGTTGTACAATAAGCCATCAATGTGCACACACCCTTAGTGTGTAGGTATCCATATCGTGATTAATCAACTTTGAACGGTAGAACATGTTTCAATGTAGCATAAGCCACGTCTTAAAAGGGGCTAATCTTACAGGGAAGAATAAGCTCCCTATTGGGAGTATATTCTTTCCTTAAATAGTGGCCCCTTAGAGAATAGAAATACCTTTTAAAAGGCATAAAATTGAGAAACCTCCGAAATGAAGCTGCGCTAATATGTTATTCTTTTAAAACCGCCAAATTGTGATGCTGTGAATAATAAGTGGTTTGCAGAATGTGAATAATAAGTGGTTTGCAGTATGCGACCAGTAAAGACTCTGGTCAGCGCAAGCCCAGGGTAGTAAGTCCTCTTCGTCCCATACGTGTGTATGAAACGAAGTGGACTTGGTACCATTGATTAGCGAAGATGGCCTGGCATGTGTGCTCTAAATATTGTTGAATATCCATTGCATCATCAGGTGGACACCAAATAACTTGATCAGCTCCTCTGTCGTTCGCATGCAACAAAGTCAGATTTTGAGGCCCATATTTGGTTACATGAATTTCTGTAAATTCGGAAATTTTCGCGAAAATTTAATTTTCGCGAATAGCTTAAAAGACATATTTGCGACGTTACAAATTCGCGACTAAGGTATGATTTACCTATATCAGTAAACAACAGTGTGATTTCGCCATTTTGCGAGGATTTTTTTCACGAAACTTCGCATAGTTTCACGAAAATAAACCCCTCGCAAAAATTTCCGAATTTACAGTATTCTTGTTCATATTTCAGGTAACACGATTCCGAAATGGTTATGATGTAGAAACTGACGAGATAAACTTAATAAAACGGTTGCAGGACAATTATCCTCAGTTGCTAAAAGACATTGGTTTTGTGCAATCAGCTGGACAAGACATTAAGTGGCAAAAGTCTGAAAACGAAGACTTAGAAAGAACGTTCTACATGATGTTTACATCATCAGATACTATTGAAACTGCTATTTGAGCTAATACTTGTGAAAACCTGGCTTTGCAATTTGCAATCATATGAAACATAAACCAGCCTGCGCATCTACACAGTCAGTTATTACTTTAGCTATTAAATGGAATTTACCCCAAAGATATGGTATTCTATATTGATGACCAGGAAACACTCAAACGTGTCCAAAGACCAGCTAGAATCCTGAATTGTACTTTAAACAGTTGCGTAGGCTGGAATTGGCAACTTGTTCACAATAAACAATAACAGTCCTAATAATTTATTTTGCAACAAACAACAGCAGATGACTTTGGTTACCCAGTTGTGAATCATTGCGTCACACAATAGGTCACTCGTGGGTTACTGAAGAAGCAGTAAGACTAAACCTGAATAAAGAGGTTCTTATTCGACTTAGCTCATTAATAAGTTTTGCAGTAAAACTAGTTCTTTTATATGGTATTGAAATATGGGGGCGCACTCCTAATTATAAAAAAACTGAATGAATGTTTAGCCAAGATTATTTTTTTCAAATTATATAATGAGTCTGTTTTTGAAAAAAAATACACTTAAAAGCATGCAATATTTTTTTTAGTATAAATAGACGGGCTACCAGTTTGTCAGTGATCAGAGAGACTCGTCGCTATTCTTTTATGTTCGAAATTATTGTTAACATGCTAAAATATCATTAAAGACTATGTATATCTGATGATATCTTGTTAAGGAATGCTTATAAAGAATCGGCTGCTGCTCATGACCAGGACAAGGTTTCTTGGATAGGATGTGTCAAAACCATCTTGAAATTTTTAGATTTAGATATTTTTGCACTAAGCAAGGCTAAATTTAAACAGTCTATCATAAATGAAATAAAATCTGTATAATAAGGCTTGGAACAAACAATTATTTAATGATCAAAGAAAATGGCATAATGCTGGAAACAAATTAAGACCTTATAGAACATTTAAAACAAATATAAAACAAGAAAAATACACACAGATACTTGATCAAAAACAGAGGCAAATTTTATGTAAATTCAGAATTTCATCACACGATTTAGAAATTGAAAAAGGAAGGCATTATCAAATGGAACCAGAAAAAAGAATCTGTAAACTACGTAATGTTGAAGTAGAAGATGAAATTCATTTCTTATTAGAATGTCCTAAACTTGAAGAAACAAGATCGGCCATTTTAAAAAGTATTTATTTGAAATATAAAACATACCTTTTTAAAATTCAAGTCAAAAATGTGTCTGGTTAATGTGCGCAGAGAATCCTTATATATTACGCAACATTAGCAAATTACTCATAGCATTATCTAGTGAAAGGGATAGGCTATTACATATTAACAGTAAAAATAGTTAATCTTGATCATTGGACTTGCACATACACTTGTGAACCCTTAAGATGTCCTATACATATATTGCTGTGATAAAACTTATCTGTGCTCAGTATTTTTTAAGTGTGTGTGTATGTATGTGTGCGTGTGTGTGTTGTTATTGGTAACTCTATTGTTATTATTTTGTTTCCTTGTTTGTAACCAATCGTAGTTGTATTTGTATTTGGTTGTATGCATCTATGCTTGTTACTACGATCCATTACCACACTGCAATCATCGCATTATCGATTGCATCATTGATTGCTACACCATTGACAGCGTTTGCCAAAAAGTATATCATTCAGATGCTAATTCCAAATCTTATTCATCAATGAAAACATTTGAGCCGTGACATGATTTTCCAACAATGTGGTATGTGCGACCAGCAAAGGCTCAGACAAGCCTGTGCATACACGCAAACTGATCAGAGCCTTTGCTAGTCGTTCGAATATTCTATGAGTGTCAAGCTACTGACCAAACATCATTTGGAGTTTCTAAGTTTAAAAGGAGGCTGCACAGGCTCGTCTGCATCTCCACTTGTGAAAATGCCATATTGTTTGAAATCACGTGTCATGGCTCATTTGTTCTGAATACTCTAATAAACTCTATAAATCTAACAACCTGGAAATGCCAGAATCACAGATCAGGGATTAACTAATAACACCAGAGACATAAGAACACAGATAAGCAACGAAATACACAAAAAGCATATAAGTAAAGTATCCATCATGAGTTTAAGGGTGGGATAGAAAAATCCGTCCCGAGGATCACTGATTGGCATCACGAGGTTTGCTGAGTGATGACAATCTGTGATTGCGAGGGACGAATTTTTCTATCCCCCCTCACATGAATGATATATTTTTTTCTTGCTCACAACTAAATACATCATTCTATATAAGAAAGGCATAAAAAGGCTTCCAGAAAATCCTGAATTCGCTGAAATGCGACATAGTGACGTCATTTTAACGCTACAATGACGTCATCGATCGACGTGCAGACGACGTGCGACTGTTTGTTTTTTATCTTTCCCTAGACCTGGTACCGGTATTTGAGATAGAATTATCTCACAAGGGTAAAAACAACAGAAATCCCGATCTGGTGACCGAGAAAATAAAGTAACCAGCTCTCTCTTCCTCACCCAGATGATAGTATATCTAGTAAAGACACAAATATCTATAGCACAAAACTAGGATCAAGCACAACGCCTCCACACATAGGACAACCACCTAAAAGTACGAACATGATCGAGATCGTCACATTAGAAAAGACAGCAGCTTAACGAGTTGAGTTGTGGTGCAGGAAGAGGAGGTTGGAGCGTAAATATATTTTACTGGCCAAACCTTAACACTAGATCCTGCTATTGTTAAAGCACATAAAATAACATTTTTGAATTGTTGGTCGAGAAATAACCGTCGAAAGTAAATCTGACATTTTAGATTCTTTATCTGAAATTTCATGATAATTATTTATATATGTATACATATTTTAGTATTTAGAGAACAACTCCAAAATGGCATATATACTTTATCAACACAACGTTTCAGCCTAGATTGGCCTTTATTAAATGTAAACAAATAGATAGGAATTGACATCAACGTCACATAACGTCATTGAAAACGACGTCAAATAGAAACAAATCAGTCGGAGTAAGGAATCAAAATAAAGGATCTTTACA
Source organism: Loripinus fragilis (assembly GCA_964019695.1). Lineage (NCBI taxonomy): Eukaryota > Metazoa > Mollusca > Bivalvia > Lucinida > Lucinidae > Loripinus > Loripinus fragilis. Next base: position 126,221,164 of record OZ026515.1, read on the forward strand.
AGCTGCAAATGACTGGTAGAGATACAAGTGTCATTGGCGCTTTATATATTAAGTAAGTCATCATAAAGTCTTTACTAACTTAAATCTCTTGAGCATGACATGATAATTATCTGATATTCTAAGGTCTCAAACTGAAAGTTCAGGTTGCAATTATTTTTATTTAAGATGTGAATCTGACAGTAGTGTATTTGATTCTGTATTCTGTGCCTATGTTCATATTCAGTCTCAACTAATGCAAGTCTATAACACTGCAGTTATTTGTATGACAGATAGCAAAATTGAATGTAAATCATAATCACGAATGAAACTTGTATTAGGCACATTGACAAATAGTGTGTACTGAAATGAGATGCCAAATAAAGGCATTATTGGACCATTTATTGATATTCTAATGGTTTTCATCAAATATCTCACATGCTCAAAGTGCAAATGCAAGCTGGTGCAATAAGAAAATTATTGTATGGTGTGTGCGTCGGTACAGGTGATAACCACTCGCTAAAGTTCATAGGTTATCTTGCCATACAGACGCACAAACCATACAATGACTTACACTTGTATCAAATCTTCACTAATGTAATGGAAATATTCAAGAATGGAAATACATCTGAATAATATAAATTTCCAACATATAATATTATTTGAAGATAAGGTAAGATAAAATAATAAGTTATACCCAGACTTAAATGTATCAAACTATAAGTTGAACTGAAACTGAAATGTTTAATGGTAAATAAACTTTTTTATACTGATGAATAGTCTATTCGGATTGTAATTAATTTAAAGTTTGTTTGCGATTGTTATTTACCATAAAGTACTGCTTACTGGTATCCAGAATGAAAATGGTTAATTCATTGTACTGGATGTTGTAAATGTTACTCCAAGGCAATATGTTTATGATATATATTAAATTGGCAAACTAATCAAACATGGCATTGTATACAGGTAGTTGTTTTATTTCTACATAAAACGATGTTATGATATTGTTAGACTTAAGTACTGTCGGTTAAATGATAGAGAATCGTTGTTAACAAAAAACATATATCGATCCAGGTAATAGGTATTTTATACAGGTATATATCATACACTGCCTGTACATGCAATGAAATATACACGTATATAATAGTTTCAAAGATGCATAGTAATGGGGCTATTCTATTTTTCTTATAAACAGGTAAAGCATGATTTTTCACTGTTACGCGCATATGCAATAATCTGTGGTAGGTTTAATATAACTGTAAACTGAGACTACCTGCTCGCCCAAAATCAAGGTTAACTTGCCAATGTTTGTTTACATCGATTCTCATCTATCTTTGAAAGTAAAATAGTTGCCGTTATTTACCTTTTTCTACGCAAAATAGTATAGTCCTATTATCATGCATCCTTGAATCGACAGTATACTTGAGAATCATTGTATACAAAAAATATAAACTATTCCATGACGAGATAATAGGTACTTTATACAGGTACCGACAGTATATATCATTTGCTGCCTTTAATCTACCTTTATTTACCTGTTTGACTGAAAATAGTATAGTCCTATTATTATGCATCTTAGTATGCAACTTTGAACTGAAAATATAGGTACTTCTAATTGTTATGTGAATAAACAAGCTAATAACAGGCGAGCAGCGAAGGCTCAGAGGAGACTCTGGAAATGTGCAGTCTTCTCATAGCAATCGCTGTTCACATACACAAAGTAAGGACTTAAATGAAGGGTACGTCCAACAATTAGCCCTCTAGCCCCATTAGATAGCTGTACATGTAACTCTTTAAAATAACTTCACACATATAGGATCACTACATTTTTGTCATTAGTTTTCCATAATATTATATTGTATTTGTAAATTATTGTATGGTTTGAGCGTCTGTACAGGAAAATAATCTACGCGCTTTGGCGAGTGGATTATTTCCCGTATATACGCACAACCTTACATTAACGTTTTATTACACCAGCATGCATATTCACATTGTGTATGGCGAGATATTTGGCGTTTGTTAAACATTAGGATATAAATTAAAGATGCAATAAAGATCTAGAAAAGAGGTAATATACTGAAAATGAGTCTCATCATTGTATTATGACTATCATTTTTTATAGTTACACTCGTCGAAAAAATAATAAAAATGGTGTAAATTTATCAAAACTATTTATTGTTCATAAAACCTCTTCATGTACATATTCAATATGTCTGTAGCATACTTGCAAAGTTTACAGGGGATAAACTGAAGGTTATAGCTATAGCAGGAGTTGGATTCACAAAGTATGCACTATAAACCATCATTTTATATGTGCAATGGTTAAAAATGGCTAAGTTCAAACTGCTGTTAAATTGTAAAAAAATACTTTTTCATCATTACATTTCTTCACACACATCTTAACACCTGCAAAGTGTTGAAAGGATACAGTAACAACTCTCTGAGGAGTTGACTTCATAAAGTATGCACTATCAGTAATATTGCAAATATTATACAGTTTAAATTACAAATTGGCATAACTCTTGCAATATCGATTTTAGCCTCTATGTACCTACCAAATATGCATTATCTAATTGTTAGGATGTGGGCAACTTTTGATCAAAATAAGACAAAAGCTGTTCAACAAAAAACGTGACTTTCTGGATGTGAATATGGATAGACAGAATGATGGAATGTCGGACAGGCTGAAAAAGTACACCCCATTAAACTATGTTATGTGGAGGTATAGTTTACAGGATACATCCGATTATATACTATTATTTTTCATATGTTGTGCTAATATTTACATTGATTGCTCTGGCTAGCTATATACACCAAACGTCTAATATGTTATTTAAGTGATCCTAAAACAGTTTAACCAAGACCAACTTCTGAAAAACAAAATACAAGGCCTTTTTGGTCAAAGGGGCATAATTTCAACAAACTTGGTAAAGGTTACCTAGCTGATGCATGTTTCGCCTATATGCCTAAGTAAAACATGTGACCCCATGGGCGGGCCCAGTTTTGGCCTGAGGGGCATAATTTGAACAAACTTGGTAGAGGCCTATTATATCATGATACATGCAAAATATCAAGGCTCTAGTCCTTGTGGTTTCAGACAAGAACTTTTTTCATGTTTTCCCTATATAAGCCTATGTTCAACATGTGACCCCCAGGGGCGGGTCCATTTTCGGCCCCAGGAGTATAATTTGAACAAACTTGGTAGAGGTGTACTGGATGTTGCTACATACCAAATACCAATACTCTAGATCTTGTGGTTTCAGGCAAGAAGATTTTGTCATGTTTACACTATATCAGCCTATGTAAAACATGTGACCCCTGGGCGGGGCCATTTTTGACCCCAGAGGCATTATTTGAACACACTTGGTAGAGGTCTACTATTGTGCGTACAGGAATTCAGTGAACACTGCCTTTCTGCGTTTATTTCGTTATGTGCGGACTGGTCCCACAATGACCATTAGAATTTAATATATCTACACACCGCCTTTTTTGTGATATTTTTTTCGTTATAAAATGTATTGTCAAATTGGCTGTGATATGATGGAATTTGTCGTCATTTGAGCATCTGTATTTTTTAATTTACCCTAAATGCACCTTTGTACGGATCACTGCCTTCAGTTTACAATTGATGAATAATTATACGGTTTTATAAGACGAAGTAACGTGTTAGGAGAAGGGTTTCTTATCATATCAAATTAGTTCCATCAAATGCAAATTATAGCCATAGTTTGGGCTCACAGAATTTTGGCATACGAGAAAATATTGAGGCCTTCCAAGTGTGTTCCTGTCCGCTTGTTCCTATTAAATGAATCTCTGTGTTCCACTGTTCCTCAATTTAAAATATTGATTTTCTGTGTTCCCTGCTCCTTCTCTGATCATCAGATTTTAAATAATTTTCCAACTTGTTTCATTAAATAAATTGAACTTACTATTTGTTTATTCCAAATACTGATTTGTTGACACCAGACAATGCAGAATATGTATGCCAAAATGTATTTCCGGGCAACTATAATTGATAAAAGAAAATAATCACAGGGCTCACCCATTAGGTGTGATTCAAGTGAAAAAAGAAACATCCAACAAAAACAAAGCCAAAGTCCTCGACATTCCCCTTGGCTGGGATGTGGTCACAAATGACTAGTGCATAAAGACGAAAGAAATACTGCGCACCAGCCATTTTTAGCCACGCCCCAGCCAGATAAATTCGCTGTTAGTTCAGGGTCATACCAGGGACCTGTAGCCAAACAATCTAAGTCCCCGCTGTTCCCCTAGCTACGATTGACTTGTGTATAAGACGATGTAGAGCGCAATTAATTAATGTGACTCACGTTAATATATCTGATGAACAGCCTCCTCATTATATTGATTTTTAATATTATTATCTGTTGCACTTGTCATATGTGTCTTAGAGCTGTCAAGCAAGCACATAGGACACGACGCGAGAAAACCTGTCTTCTTGGAGTAAGACATAGCGAGTCTAAAACCAGTTTTTTAGGTTGAACAGGCTAGCTAGAAAATTGAAATTTTGCTCGCAGCAAGTGTAGATATGATTCTTCTCAAAACGCAGACAACATAGTTTCTGATGAGACTGCGCTGATGCACAGGCTGGACTGTGCCTTTATTGTTACAAATCACCAAAGACAGTTTTTCTCAGTCGCAGTCCAATTGCTATATGTATCATTTTACCACAAAAGCTTATAAGAAAATAAGATGCGAAGTTTGATTATCGTGAAATATGATAACTCAGACAGTATTTTAATTTGCGCAGTCTCTTCAAAGCATTTGCAGTGTGTATGTAGACATACCAAGAGTAATCCTGCTGGTGACCGTTTTCATTATCTTACAACCTGATATACGAAAGTAAACATGGTAATCATTGAACTGTATAAACCACGTGCTACCCATATGAGATACATTGAGGGAAAATAAGGAATTTTCTAAATCGACTAAGTTATTTTATTTCACAAGAGATTCCAGACTTATTTTCCTATCATAAATATTCAAATATACAATTGTATATTAGGCGGTGTTTTATTATGTGCATGTGCAAAATTTTAATCCAAAATTGTATCATTAAAGACATTAAAAAAGAAAAACGATGTTCACTGAATTTCTGTACGGACTATAGGTTGTGCCACATACCAAATACCAAGGCTCATCTCCTTAAGGTTTCAGACAAGAAGATTGTTTCATGTTTTCCTGTATAAACCTATGTTAAACATTTGACCCCCAGGGCGAGCCCATTTAGCCCCAGGGGTAAAATATGAACAAACTTGGTAGAGGTCCACTAGGTGATGCTACATACCAAATATCAAGGCTCTAGGCTTTCTGGTTTCAGAAGATTTGTTTAAGTTTTCATCTCTGAAATCTATTTTTAACCTCTGTGACCCAGATATGCAACGAATCAGAACAATTTGAACAATTTTTGTAGAGGACCACCTATGAATAATTTGTGTGAAATTATTTTGAAATTGGACTAGGTGTTTAGGAGGAGTTGTCATTTAAGTCAATTGTTAAAGGACAGACGGACAGTGGACCGATCGCAAAAGCTCACCTTGTCACTACTTAACAGGTGAGCTTAAAAAGTTATACTTCTTTCTATGAAGATCAGTTTTGCCTGAGCAACCAGTTCATACCCTTATAAAATGCAGAATTTCACAAGGGTCTTCACGGTAAATCATAATAGTGAGTGGGTATAATCAGGAAATACCACAATCACAAACTGCAGACAAAAGGAAGAGCCACACAACAATCAAGAGACACCAGGAAGACAAACTAAGCAATGTAACCAGCTCTCTCTTCCCCATCAAGATGATTGTAAAACTAGCATGGACATGAAGTAACGCACAACATAGAACAATTACAGAATCCAACAATGGGAGTAACAATCGGAAATGAATCAACAACAACAGAACCACCACCTTAGAATGGACAGCAGCCAAACCCAATGGGGGGGGGGGCTTAAATGCATTTTACTGGTACCAAATCTTCGCCCTAGATTCTGCTGTTGTTGATTTACAAAAATGTTAAGCTTGCATGGAGGCTTTACCCGTTTATTGGTTTCAAGTCCTCAAAGGGTTAACATTGATGGAGTTTTAATTTATGTAATCTGGATGGTCACAAACTACATTTATTTTGGAATTTTTGCCCTGAAAACTGTTTAATCCAAGGAAACAGTACACTCCTTTATGTGCACTGCCATTCAATGGTTACCCATATGGGGCTACGATTCTTGTCAGCTGATACATGTATACTGCTCAACTAAGGTTTAGCACGGATTTTAATATGATGCCCCACTTTTCATATGATGTTATCAACATGTATGGGGATCTTGAAATTTTCGTTGTTTCTTGGTCGCCTGACAAAAGGTAATCTGGTTAGGCGCCAGTGGTTTAACGTTAAATTTTATGTCACGGGCATGCAAAGGATACATGTCTACCTCGGAAATTGAAACTTTTGATTATACTTTAAAGCAAAAGGTTCTTAATGATGAAAACCGTTAAACATCAAAGTTTGATAGCTGTTTATGCCACGTTTTACCGTTCCATTATGACGTTAAAACGGTATCTTCCACTTCTCAACTTTTCAGCGAACTGAATCAAGCAGTCAAGAAATCCTTTTAATGGTAGAGTGACACAAGCATCCCGATCATTTATGTGAGTCGATTCTTTGAAAACGTCTTCTTTAGATAGCGTTACGCCTACATTTAGGCTCAACTTAAGATTAACATCACTTTTTCATGAATTTAATACCCAGGTACAAACTTTTATAAACGTGCCTTACCCTTAATTGTCTCTCTTTTGGCATCCTCTTTAACACGAAAACCCTTTCAATTAAGCACGCCTATACATCGAAAACAGGACTGTTTTTGACTTGTGCACGTCATTATAACAACAACGTTAGTTGTTATCAAGACTCAACTTTTGCTTCAAATGCTCAATGCAGGCGACCTTAATGTTTTCAGAATGACTGATTCGACCAAGCTGGAAAATAAAAGACTGTATAAACCGATGCTGTATCAATTTTGTATTGCCAATATTGCAGTTGAAACTGGTTTTTGACCCCTTTCTTGTTTACAGTAATGAACGACGCAGTAGAAATCAAATTAAAGTACATCAACTGCTTTCCTCAATTTTATCACATATTAAACCACCATTTCAGCAGATATTCTATAACTTTAAACCATTTGCTCTAATAAAAATCAATTTTTATTTATCCTAGCTAAACTTTTGTTGAGCAGTATATATGAGCCAGCACATGCTATTTTGGCACTTACCACATTTTCAAGGAAAGAAGTCTTATGCTAACCTGTGCAAGCAAATGCAAAGGCTCGAAAGAAAGCATTTGCTGCTTGCATACACAAGTTATAGAGGAAAAATCTCAGAATAAATTTAGATCCAAACTCTTGCTAGATAGGCCAGCATCACATTGGCGTTCAAAGAGTATATTAGATTTGTACACAAATCATACACTGACAGGTACATGTATGTCCGTATTTCCGGTACAAAACAGGCTATTGCATATCCTCTGTGTGTTCCGTTAGTTTATAATACCCAAAATCCATACATATCTTTTTCAAATCTGATAGAAGCATGAGTGAAATAGGAACTGATATAAACACTATTCCTAAACAGCCCACTGCTCTTGATGTAGGCCTGCTGTCATAAACACTTACTAATTTTCGTCTGCTTTTTGATGTAGATTTTGCATCGATTGTCAAGTTCTGTGATATTTCTTGAGCTATTTCTAAAAGAGATAATGACACACTAGCTGGCATTTCAGTAGATATAGATGAAGAAGATTGTATAGATGAAGTAGTATATACAGAGGAAGTGGTGAATATAGACGAAGTAGGTAATGTAGACGATGATTCTATAGCACTTGAGAATAAACATGCTGTTGAAGTCTCCACTGTTGAGGAACAAATGCATGACGATTGTATACATGCTGGAGCCGTTTGTGTAACATACGATGCAGTGACTATCATTGTCTCGGCAGTACAAACTGGTGTTGGGTGAATTGTTGTAATTATTGATGTTGTACACGGCAGCAAAGAAGTAATGATTTCAGTGCTAACAAGTTGTGAAGCTGTACATGGAACGTCTGTAATAACTGGCGAGACTGTGGCTGGTGGTACTTCTACTGGTAGTGTTACGGTAGCTGTAAATATATATAGTGAATCTTACACAAGTGTTTGTGTTTTATTGAATTTATTAAACTAGTTGCGCAAAAGTGATATCACATGACTCTAAAAGAATTTTAAAATCACGAATATGTCGTGAAAATGTTAAATCTTTGTTATATATATGAACGTTATGTGTACAACTACATATGAGCCAAGATCTGGCAGAAGGGACCTTCTGGCAATAAAAGACAAAAGTGAGGTATTTACAGGGAAAGAAAGGCCTAGCTGTTGTGAACAATTACAGAAAATTTGAAGAGATTATCTTTACAAATAACAAAGATATGAGCGCTTAAATTCGTATAGGTGATGCGTTTTAAACATAACTTCACTTAACGTTGTTAATGACGTTCTGACGTCAACACCATAGTGTTTACATATCGCGCTAACACAAAGACGCTAGGCGCAACATTTCAAGAATGCTCCATGTTTATGTAAATTTGATGTGTATGTAATTGCATAGACTGCACAAATAGCCCACATACGCACATCCCGTGTTTACAAAAGCATTAGAAATGAGGTACCCTGTTTTAAATGAAGTATGTAGACCATATGCACAGCTGTTGCCATGGCAACATACATTATACTTATCAATTAATTTTATCAGAACTGTTTGCGCCTTTAATTGTATTACGTGTAAGAAGCAATTTGACTCTTTTGTAAGAACATGAAAAATCTTGAAAATATGGAGTTTTTTGAAATTTTGAATTCTCAAAAACTGCTAATATGGCCGAAGGACCCTTTTGTCAGTTCCGCGCTCATATACATTCGTGACAGTAGTTTGATAGTAAAACCATTTTACAGGTGAATCTCGTTAGGTCTATGTGACCAACACCTTTTCACTTTGATTGAATTAAACTAGGTTGGCCATACATACCATAAGTCATTATCTTACTAAGATGGAGATTTTTATTTTCATATTTTTTTCAGGAATACCATTAGAGGGTCAAACAGTGTGGATCCAAACAAGGTCTGACATTTTGTCAAACTGTTGATAGCTATGGTTCCCGCTTTAATTGCACGACGGTGGGTCAGACCTCAGACTTAATGGCGGCCCTGACGTAAAGCTTTAATACGTTGGTTGGTACCTGATGCTTGTCGTTGGCTGGGCCCACCGTAGATCAACGTGGTGTATTCCTTTGCTCTGACTTCTGTGAGTCATGAGCCCTTTTCTGTGTATCATTATAATGTGTTAATTTGATTATTTCTCTGTGGTGATACATTGCATTAGTTAGGAAGCCTCCATGTGAGCTAAACAATTTTGTGTTTTAGCAACAACAGAGCCTAGGGCGAAGATATAGAGCTAGTAAAATGCATTTAAGCCCTCCACCAGTAGCCTATGCTGCTGTGCGCTCTAAATAGGTGGTTATATTGTTGTTGATCTAATGTTTACTGCACTTCCCATTGATTGTGGGAGTTCTATGTTTGTCTTTGCTTTGTTATGTATTACTTTGTGCCCATTCTAGTTTTTCAATCATCTTGAAGAGGAAGAAAAAGCTGGTTGCTTTGCTATTATTGTCTTAGAGATATATTGCTACTATAAATGTTCAGTGGCTCTTCCTCAAGGTGCTAAGGGTTGGTCTGCCGTGTGTGTTTGTGGAATTTCCTGATCATAATCACTTACTTTTTGGGTCCAAATCTTTGTAATCTTTTTTATTGGCATATGGCGGTTAGGAAAGAAGTAATAAACTCTGCTTGTCTTACCAATGCAGTTAATAACTGGTGTGTCACTATCATCAGAAACTGCTGGCACAATGTTCGAAGTATCTATAGTAACTGAAATGAGCCAGTGCATGAGATTACCAGCAATGTGGTATTTTGACATGTGTAGACTCGGACGAGCCTATGCAGCCTCCTTTCAAGCTTAGAAACTCCAAATGATGTTCAGTCAGTAGCTTGACAATCATAGAATACTCATGCGACTAGTAAAGGCTCTGATCAGACTGCGCGTATGCGCAGGCTGATCTGAGGCTTTGCTGGTCGCACATACCACATTGTTGAAAATCTCGTGCACTGGCTCAAATAGAAGAGAAAACACGGATCGTAAGCATAATCGACACTGTAAAAATACGTGAACGTTATTACCAAAAGAGGTCGTACCAACTTACTCTAACTTGCCTACTAAAACAACTTGAGTCCAACATTTTGCAAGTAATATATTTATAACATTTCTAACTGAGTTATCTGACAATTGCTTAATCAATCAGTAAATTGGCACCAAATTAATGAGTCCTGCTTTACTCTGGTACCCAGCTTGTATCTGGGGAAAGACATTGTGCGCTTTAGTGGCAGGAAATAATATGTCTTACTGCAAAAAAAAAAAGTCACACTGCCGCAGATTATTATCACTAAAAAATTTGATGTTTATAGTGAATTTCTGCAATAAAAAAGATAATATTGGGGAAGAGAGAGCTGGTTGCTTTGCTTGATTTGTCTTCCTGGTGTCTTGTGGTGGTTGAGCGGCTCTTCCTCGCGGTACTATGGGGTTGTCTGCGGTTTGTGATTGTGGTATTTCCTGATCATACTCACTTACTATTTTTGGTAAGAAATACGCTGAATGTTAAAGGTCTACAAGAAAACAATTAGGTATGATTGTCATTCGGTAAGAGTTTAGTTAAAACAACAGATTTACCATTCAAAATATGAATTAACATTCTGCTCGTTTCATCGAATAGAGCAGAATATTTGTCTAGTCGGTACTAGCATTAACAAAGGTTGTTCAGTATATTATTACTCAGTCGTCATGCACGGACTGAGAATAATCAGGTATTTGTGAACGAAGTGTCGTGAAAAATCAGTTCTAAGGCGGCTTCACAGACGTGAGCAACACACAAAAAGCGAAGGACGTTGGTCTATATTTCTGGAGTATGAAGATATCATGGCATCGACCTAGAATATTACAGCAGACAGAACGAGATGAACAAGTTGACTTCTACAGAATTAAAAAGATAAGTGACACTCAAAAATTTATTTTGTGAATTATATCGTAGTAAAAGTGCGTCTGTCGCATCTGCAGATTATACCTCAAAAGGTAAATGCGTTTAATGTGTAGAGGAAGGCATGTTCAAAAAATAGTTGATTGCGAAAGAAATCTAAACCATTATTGAACGGTACATGGAGATGAAGAATTAAGCGAAAGGTACATTTTTATCTGAGACGCCTTTAAACGGAGAATGTTGTATACTATAGAGCAAATAAAAATAACGCAGCACACTACATATTTATTATGAAAGAATATACCAGGATAACACGATCATATTTTCAAAGATGTTCACGTATATAGACGTCAAGAGCACGCTATAAAATTTTCTCTGAAACGCTCAAAAGCGGAGAATGTTGTATGATATAGAGCAAATAAAAAAAAAAAAAAAAAAAACGCAACACACTACATACGCATTATGAAAGAATATACCAGAGATATCACGTCATGGTTTCAAACATGTTCACCTATATAGACGTCAAGAGCAAGCTATACATGTTTATCTGAAACGCTCAAAAGCGGAGAATGTTGTTTAATACAGAGCAAATAAAAAATAACGCAACACACTACATACACATTATGAAAGAATATACCAGGGATATCACGATCATAGTTTCAAACACGTTCACGAATATAAGCGTCAAGAGCAGGCTATACAGCCTCATGAAAGGGGCGGCATTTGCTGGTTTTTCAAAAAAAAATATAAAATAATAGTTATAGTAATAATAACAATAGCAATAATAAAATCATGCAGTCAACGATGGAATCAATCACAGTTTTACATCTAACGTTCTTACATTTCAGTTTCCAATAATTGGAAAAACGACAGGTTATTAGAACCCACATTGGCTAGAAAGTAGTTGACAATTATTTACATCTGGAGGTCGCCAGTGATGAGAAGGATCAGAAACACATTTGATGAGCTTAATCCAAGTCAGCAATAGATCTTTGAAAGTTCATATTTAAAGCACATTGTAAAGATAAGTACAGAAAGCAGTTTTTTCTTGTTTTCATCAGATAGACATTTCAGATAAAAAGATTGTTTTAAGATGTGAAGCTTGGCGCTATACAATGGCTGGTAGTACAGATCAGTTAGATCATGAGAGACGATAACGAAGGTGGATAGATTGACAAAGAGTAAGTACAGATGAATCCCCATGAAATAGGCTAAAAATTAAATATAAATAGATGCATGGTCATATTAGTATTTTATGTTGGTTATAGAAGAGGATTACACTTTATCTATCTATTTGCTGTACTGATCCAGACAAACACTGTTGTTGTTGTTTTGTTTTGTTTTTTTTTGCCGGAAAGTGCTTATCTGTAAAGAAGTCTAACAGTAATAAAACAAACCAGAGATCCACTGGTCACTATCTTACAAATGTATTCTTAAACATTGAAACGTAGCCTCATGCCATAAATACTCTAAAAAACAAGGCACAAAGCATAGATTAGTACTGGAGTGTAATAGCATAAGCGATAATTTGCATAAATCCAAGTTTAAAATAAAATAAAAAAAATAAAAAAATAAAAAGTTGCAAGATAACAGGACAACAACTTCAAAATGATATTTCATGAGCTAATTTGAAAATGGTGAGGCTTATATTAACCGCATGGATAAAGCTCAGTCAAATGGAATGGTCTCCACTTCCTCGTGGCCAGACGCAGGTAAGGAAGCATTTTACATACATAATTAACTGGAATTGGCAAGCATTTGTCAAATATTGTGGAAAGTTTAAATGGTGATTTTGTTATGGCGGTAAACGGTCAAAGAATAAGTGCATTTGTAAGCGACTGCTTATGTGGAATCAAAGCTATAACGATTCATGCATTGAAAACATGGTAGGTTTATGTATGATGAAAGGTGGAGAAAATGTTAAAGATAATCAAAGAAAGGAGATTTCAATTAGAAACCTAAAGTTTTCAGAGGGTACGAGCAGAAATCGCTGCATCCACAGTAGAATAGATGTTAGAGCCATGTCAGTTAAAGGTAAGCTTGTTAGAATAAAAATGAGTCATACAAACTTTGACTATGAGAATCGAAAGAGAATACTGCATTCGATTCTGAATTATTTGCAAACGAAAAACGGCGGTGCTTATGTTGGCTATGCAGATATGGACAATGTTATAAGTAGTGAGACAAAGTGAAAATATCCAGTTACTCTTGCAGTTTTAATCGATTTCCCCAAACGTGGAATTTCATAGGTTATTTCCAAAGGTAAGAATATATATCATAGGAGCGGTAGATTTATGTGGGAAGAGCAAACATTACTCATAAGAGAGCTCTAAAAATCGGTTGGAGACTAGGTCACATGTAATTTCACTAGAAGAGGCAACAACAAGTTCCCCAGAAGTGGAAAAGGCAGTTATCTGGTATAAAGTAATACTTGAGATTGCCCAGGAGGTGGAAATGAGTTTCCCAGAAGTGGAAAAGAGGTATTTACTTGGTAGAAGGTTATTTTTAAAGGTGAGAATATATATCATCGGAGCTGTAGATTCATGTTGGAAGACTAAACATTCCTCATAAGAGAGCTTTAAAAATTGGTTGGTGACTAAGTCACATGTTATTTCCCAAGAAAAAGAAACATGAAGTTCCCCTGAAGTGGAAAAAGGTATTTATCTTGCATAAGGTAATAATTGAGATTGCCCAGGAGGTAGAAACCAGTTTTCCAGAAGTGGGAAAGAGGTATTTACTTGGTAGAAGGTTATTTTTAACGGTAAGAATATATATATCATCGGAGCTGTAGATTCATGTGGGAAGAGCAAACATTCCTCAAAAGAGAGCTCTAAAATCGGTTGGTGACTAGGTCACATGTCATTTCCCAAGAAAAGGAAACATGAAGTTCCCCTGAAGTGGAAAAAGGTATTTATCTGGTATAAGGTAATAATTGAGATTGCCCAGGAGGTGGAAACGAGTTCCCAAGAAGTGGGAACAAGGTATTAACCTGGTAGAAGGTTATTTCTAAAGGTAAGAAAACAAAACATAGGAGCAGTAGATTTATGTGGGAAAAACAAACATTCTTCATAAGAGAACTCTAAAAATCTGTTGGTGACTAGGTCACATGTCATTTCCTAGAAGTGGAAATATGAAGTTCCCCTGGAAGTGGAAAAAGGTATTTATCTGGTATAAGGTACTCATTGAGATTTCCCAGGAAGTGGAAGCGAATTCCACAGAAGTGAGAAAAGGGTATTTACCTGGTAGAAGGTAATAATGGAGATTTCCCCGGAAGTGAAAATGAGTTCCACGGAAGTAGAAAATTGTATTTACCTGGTAGAAGGTAATAATTGAGATTTCCCCGGAAGTGGAAACGAGTTTCCCTGAAGTGGGAAAAGGGTATTTACTTGGTAGAAGGTAATAATTGAGATTTCCCCGGAAGTGGAAATGAGTTCCCCGGAAGTAGAAAATGGTATAATGCCTGGTAGAAGGTAACAATTGAGATTTCCCAGGAGTGGAAACAAACTCCCCGGAAGTGGAAAAAGGTATTTACCTGGTAGATGGTAATAATTGAGATTTCCCAGGAAGGGGAAAAATTTATTTACCTGCAATTAGATAATAACTGAGATTTTCCCGGAAGTGGAAGTCAGGTTGAAAATGCAGACTGAAGGGCTTAATTTTTTTAAAGGTGCAAAAGTCCCCGAGAGCAAAATCAATGAGCAAATGCTGAAGTCTCACGTGAAAATAAGAGTAGACTTTTAAACAACGAAGTATTGGGTTTTTAGTATGGTTTTGAAAAAAAATGTCCTCCATATGAACAAAGAGGGGGGAGTAGATATGGTTGTATTTAGAAGATAAAATATGAAGTCAATGTTTATTATAATAACAAGAAAATGAAGTCACTCATAAAAAATCAGGAGAGAAAAAAAAGTGGTTTTCAAAATATCGACATGGTGGTAAATTACATGGCATTATCAAAATTAATGTGTCAGTAAAATGGATATGGTATAGTTTTAATGAGATATGCGTTTATTTAAATCAGAGAAAGGAGAAAATTAAATTGGCTGATATATGGGATCACAAACAAATGGCAAGTTCTGTGTATATTATAACGTAGATACAAATAAGTTAAATCCAGATGGGTTCCCAGTATAGAAGTTGCCCGATTTTTAGCTTTGTATCAGAGTTAGCAAAAGGGGAAGTGTTTAGTATAATAGATATGGCAGTTTGGTGTACTTTAAGGGTTTCTGACCAGCCGTCTGCACCTGATTGTCTTATTTGAATAGGTGATACATTTAGCAAAACAAAATTAAATAAGTAAATGAAATGAGTACAAGATAAAGTCAATTGCACCAGACAAAGTGCAAAGGGGCATATAAACAATGATATTTTTGGAAAATAAATTTTAGACTTCAACATGATTGCAATTAAAATAAGAATAATATGTATTGACAATAAGGCTATTTGTATATGGCTATTTGTTTTCATTTGTTGCAGGTATTGGCTCAATCAGAAACATACAACAGCATCCGTTTTTGACAAAGCGATTTACTAGTCAACACATTGTGTCCTGAAGCAAGCAGAACTACAGATAAGTACACGTATACCGCGTGTTGTTTGAACTGTTTATCATATTGTGTTATCAACAATTATAGTAACATCTAAGCTTAATCTAAACGCCAGTGTTGTAAGAAAAATAGCACACAGGTGCATATTTCAAGATATATGGCATACTTATGCAGCCCAATTCGGTGGAAGTCACCTGACAGTAAAATATGTACGTTGAAGATTTTGGAGTCGAAATGTTAAACATTACAGAGGTCATGTCTATGTGAGGCATTGTGATGTGACTTAACATGAAAACGTTATTAGAATCTATACAAAAGTTTGTCGCTCTCTAACATTTGTAATTTCTAAGCGCGCCAACATGCAAACTGTGTTTGTTTTCTTTGTTAGAGTAAAGAATAGACTTAACATTCTGCTCGTTTCATCAAACAGAGCAGAATATTTGTCTAGTCAGTACTAGCATTAACAAAGGTTGTTCAGTATATTATTACTCAGTCGTCATGCACGGACTGAGAATAATCAGGTATTTGTGAACGAAGTGTCGTGAAAAATCAGTTCTAAGGCGGCTTCACAGACATGAGCAACACACAAAATTTTGTATAGATTCGAGCAAGAGATCTTGCCGTGTTGATTTGCACGTCGTCATTGCTATGTGGTATACTGCACTGTTTAAAATCACAGCAAGTTTTCGCCAAACAAAAAATAGAAAGTTTGGTGTCATGTGGGCTGGACGGCAGGTACTTCGGCAATGAGAAGATCTAAGGGTTAAGTAAGCTGTGTTACTGGCAGGGCTTTTACAAGCACTTCTTAAATAGATCTCATCAAGGTCTACAACGTCCTTCCACGTCACGCTGCTCATTTGCTCACATTAAAGCGCGCCAACATGCAAACTGTGTTTGTTTTCTTTGTTAGAGTAAAGAATAGACAGAAATACCTACTTTTGACCAATCAACTGAATAAAGCAGCACAGCAAACTATGTCACTTCACTCTGACCGTGTGACTAGGGTCATTACCTGTGTCTTTAGACACCTTAACGGTTCCAAGTTTATAGCGATTTCTTGGTTAATCTGACACTTAGGAAAACTACGTGGCTGAATAGACCAATGTCTTGTGTATCAGTTTACAGTAAGCCAGGGATCAAATATGATTATTTACTATAAATACAGACCAATAGTGATGTTCCGTTGGATGCATGGTATTTTCGGACAGGGTCTGGTACCTTCCCTTACCCATGATGGTACGATCAGACAACAGCCTTATCTGCCCAAAACAATAGTTAACATGAATTACAACGAGTGCTACACTTGTGAAAACTTCGTATGCTCTAGAAAAAGATTCTGAATATTGCAATAAACACGTTTTACTAACAAACTTTACCATCAAGTTTACCACCACTCGCCCAATCTTTTTCAGCTTTAGCTACTACCCTCATCTGTGGCTTGGCATTATAATTGGTTCTCTTTTGACCGTATGAGAAAGAGATAAAGTGTGTTTGTATGTGCACAACTTCATTTTCTTCATGTAAAGTTAGTTCCTGGCTATTGTCCGTACTTGTGTTTCAGGTGATAATGCCGCACGTATTGATGCTTGTGGAATTTTAATATTTCAAGTGGGGTTGGGTGCATGTTAATTGATGTTGGTCAATTTGATACCAATGCTTGAACAAACAACTGTAGAAATTCATTACCATCACTGTTCCTGGGTTGTAAAAATGACCACTATTGAAAGTCCTACATTTCCAAAATATGCCCATTACAGGTTTTAAATCAGGCCTAAATTTAATCTAACATGTAACATATACCTTTTAATTAATCAAATGCCACGTTTTATTAGAATATTCAATTCATTTTTATCAATTTTGAAATCCTTTCTTGAGCCTTTAGGATGTTTAGAACAGTTTGCCACTGACATTTACTTTCTAATTGAGCCAGTACACAAGCTTGTGTTACTTATCCCATGGCCATCGACCAACATAGGATTGGACAAGCCTTCGCTTGCTAATACGCAGACTCGCCAGAGACTCATAATCAGTTCAGCTTGTATAAATAAAGCATATTGGTATAGATGGAAAACTCAGATCAAAAATTAGACCTCTAGCCCAGAGATTATAAAACTTGTTTTCGTGCTCAACTCAACTGAGCACGAAATATCAACTGTTCATAAAGACTAAACTACTGACAAATAAAGAAGATCATTGCTTTTAGCCTCTAAGCTGTTGTCAGGAAAGAAAAGCTGAAGTGTCCAAAGATACACCACTGTCTGAAGATACCGGTAATGACCCTAGTACAGTTACTAAGACACCACGTGAATAAACTTAACACTCAAATCTCAATATTTTATCACTCTAGTTAAGTGTATTAGGATATTTGCTCAAGGAGTTTAGAGTGGTAGTATCTCTGAAGCTATATTGGAACAGATGGTCAAGCGACCCAAACTTTCAAACCCACCCTACGTATACGAATATACAAAGAACTAGTAAAATTGAACCCATTCATATACTAGACATCGTAAAATGGAGATCTCTGAATATACAGCACTTTTTATTTCCATATATATTCGTTAAATGTCAGCGACAACAACACCTTGTCTAGATTGATACAGTGAGGGTCTGATGTAAATCATTTTTGATAACAGGAATTTTTGAGTGTCATGCTGAATTAGAAAAGTAATTTTAAATATGAGTAATTGACATAAATTTATCTAGTTGCATTCATAAACTGAATGGTGTTTTCATGTATGTGCACATTTCTGCCTGGTATATTCATACTTTTTACTTGTATATAGAAGCAGAGAGTCAAACGGAGATGCAGATAGACTTTCAAGAAGACCATAGGAGGATATCAAGCTGTTTTCTGATGCTGTCCGTGCCATCTGCATTGCTGTTGACAAGAGTTCATGCCCGTATTTGGATATTTAGTTGATATAGCTAAAATTGTAACAACCAAGCGTTATAAGCCATCTATGCCCAGTGGCATCTCATTAGGCAGATGACAATACATATATTATGGGATTATTGTCAGTATAAACAACAATACTATAATCATATAAATAATCATGGAGTTTCTCCGTTACTGCCCATTTCAAACAGAGCAATTCTAGTTTATGCGCTGGTTTTCAGTTTTTCTCAATGTGTTTTAAACCTCTGCTTTTATGTGCAGCTACCCTTACTATGCCATCCAGTCCCTTATACAAAACTGCACCCAGTCGGTCTGTCAAGGTGTCAGCGTGTTAAATAAATAGTTTTGTAATTTTAGAATAAACAAGGTGACAACAACTTTTCTTTTACTGTATTAAAAGCATGATTCTCAGTTTCACCCCACTGCCAAGGAATAGAGATTTCTTCTTCTTCTTCTTACTTCCAGTAATAGCAGTACTGTGTGAAGGATGCCCATATGTACGGATGAGACCTCATCAGTGTTACTGGTACAACACTCAGAACTCTGCAGCAAGTTCCAGACATGATGAGGAATTGTGAATTCCCATTTTGTGGTCTGCTTATTGCCTGTGCAATCTGTTTGCAGCAAGATCAGGCCCACCAAAACGTCAGTTCTGATCTGGCTCATGTAATTTTGTAGATCCAGATCAGCTGTTTTTTTTTTGAGAAATCAGAAGACAAAGAAAGGTGTAGAACCCACTCCCTCAATCCTCGCACTTACAAAGTTCTGGCGTCCTTAAAGGCTCTTGACAACATTTTGGTCGCTAGATCTTTGCACATGCGTATGCGCATTTAAAGTATGACTTTATGCTTAAATACAATACTTACCTAAATTCCTTATGCCTTATCTCAGGCTGCTTCTCATCTGTGTTTCCGCTGGCCGCCAGTGATTCATCAAAGAGACGCTAGAAACATACAAGTACAGGGGATATACTAACATACCTTCTATGCAGAATTTTCCTAATATTTTCACTGGAGAATTGCTAGCCTCGACACCTGCCACTAGTGTATCTGCGTTATAGGTGAGCTTGACACAGCCGTAAGGTGGGGTAAACATAATCATCCAGCAGTCTTCGTCTGTATCACAATCCGCAGTACAGGCTGTTATATCTAAGGTATCTGTGCCCAGTGAATTGACGGCAAAGATCTCATTCATGCTACATGAATAACCTGCAAATAACCATACCCTGTAAACTAAGAGCAAGTTAACACCAATAGAGATGGCATTCTATACCATTTATACGTCTTCAGTTGGGCCTCATTACAGGGTCCCTAAATTTGAATTGGACGTGGTTGAACATCTGGTAAATACATACGGCATTGTTGGGTTTATAGGTTAAATTGTAACCAAAGAATATAACAAAATGGAAAACTGTTTATTGACAAAATGTGGATGTTATACAAAATGTCTACAATTGAGTTCAATTTATTTTGATAAGTTTTAAGAATTTTGATACCAGAACCATTCGGACCTTGATTAGAAACTATGAGCTTGGTTTCCCATGCTATGGGTAGCACAGTGTTTATTGAGATTAACGTGTAATTTCCATTAGATATGTCCATGCCTTAAATGTCCATTCAGGTATTTTTTATGTCAATACAACTATTATTCGGACATTTCCACGGTAACTTGCAATTATTTGCAAATTAATGTAATTTGTTGTTGAAGCTTTGACTTGTTATTGATTACTTGTAAGTCCTTTTACACAACACTCATTGTGTATAACTCATTAGACTGCAAATTATCTCTATTTCCATAAATATTAGTCTAGTAAGACCACTATCGTTATTGTGTATTTTGATTTATTTTGAAAAATATTTACAGTAAGAGCTATTGTAACTATAATGAAGGTGTTTCAAGCATAAGTAATTGACATGGCAAAATGACATCTTGGGGTTACTAGGTGGTCTCACCGTTACGACAGCCATGCACCGTTACGGTAGTTCATTCCGTTACACACGAGGATAAAATGATTTATTCCAGCAGAAATAGCTTCTGCTGCACTTGCTGTTAGTATTCCTTATGAAAGATTGAACAAAGTAATTGTGATTCTCCTACCCGTCTTTGTGAAAAATCATATTATTATTACCTGCACTTATTTTGCACTTGCCCATACCGTTCGTGCCATTTCCATACATATAGGGTAAAGACATGAAACTTCGTACACCAGGTGAATTTGGACACACATTTGCAAACAGTGGAAATCCAGATGAGACGGCTCCTTTTGAGCCGTCTCATCGGGAGTTTCACTGTTTGCTTTGTTGATTATTTTTTTATTCCAATAATTATAATATGGATCAAACAAGGTTGCTGTCTGAATTTACCTGATGTTCGAAGTTACCTGACTTTACCCTATTTCTATCAGAAAATATCTAATTTGGCATTCAATAAGAATGCGAATTTTTGTATGTTGGGAATGTTATTTGTTCAGGGTAAATACATATTAATTGAAGGAAACCAACTTTGTTAAAATATATCATCCCGTAATGGCAGGGATAATTTTAGCCTTACAAGGCACTTCAGGTTGCCATAGAAACATTTTGATTCTTCAGAATGTTTGCCACTTGAAAATAATGTATGTCAAATGTCCTATTTCTATACGTCGTAATTTAAGGTTGATTTTAATAAGTATGCCTTTACAAAACATGCATCACATTTATCCTAGCTTAAAGCTGGTTCGACCAAGGAAGACCCGTCCCTATATAACTGAAAGATTGTTGATGGGACATAAAGAATCAAATCAAACGAGCAAACAAAACATGTATGTCCTGTAATTGAATATTCACCCATATCTTTAATAAAAAGTGGGTAAGCTCATTATTAATCATATAATACCAGAATAGAAACCTGCCTCTCTGAATAATTCCGTAAAACAGCATAAAGTCGGATAATAACAAGTCGGTCCACGCCAACCTCATTGTTGAAAATTTCTTAATCATGTGTGTTGATTTAGTTTTTTTAGTTTTTTAAGCCAAAGCATAGTGGAAAGCCAGAAGCATTTTCCCAATAATTTTGATAATAAGCTGATGACCTTTTTAACCCTTAATGCACCAATCGCAACAAAAGTCGTCTGCTTTTCTCGTATGCTGAAATGTTTAAGAAGCCTCTATGGCAAACACTGTGAACGCAGATTAGACTGCTCCTAGAGAAGCAGTCTGTACTGGGTCCACGCCTGTTTGCTTCTCTACTTAATTTGCCAGTAATGCTTGGCAATTATTTGCAGCAGACGACTCCAGCAGACAACATTTTAGATTCGCTTTTCTTGGCGCTTTTAGGGTTAAAAATAAAAAAAACTTAAATGTATGTGATACATGTAGGGCTAACTTCATTTTGCTGTTAAGAATCACAGAAAAAATGTACAAGTTGTGAAAACTGCAAAAGTGCACATGTTTAACCCCTAAAGGGCCAAGAAAAAAATGCATCTGAAAATGTCGTCTGCTGAAGTCGTCTGCTGCAAATAATTGTCAAACATTACTGACGAATTAAGCATAGAAGCAAACAGCGTGGACCCAGAACAGACTGCTCCTAGCAGTCTGATCTGGGTCCATACTGCTTGCCATAGAGGCTTCTAAAATATTTCAGCAGACGAGAAAGCAGACGACTTTTGTTGCGATTGGCACGTTAAGGGTTAATATTTTGAACATTACACGTGGTCGTATCTTACCTGACGGCAAAGGTTTTTCACATATGAATGCATGATTTGTGCCACACGAGTCTCTCTGTCCCACGTTATCATCCTTCTTTATTTTGAAACATTTCTTGTTGTTATCCCAACCCGTCTCAAGATGGTGTTTGTAATGTACTCCAGTGCAGTCCGGGTAATAATATTTATTTTGTGATGACCGGAAGACACCCGTCCAGTAGTCGTCTGGGCTAAATTGAGAACATAATATAACAAGATATTTCGGCCTCATCTCCAGTAAACAGACTACCTATAAATAAGTCAGAACGCGAGAGTATTGGTACGTAATGCAACAGCGCGAAATAGATAGATAGATAGATAGATAGAAACTTGAAATCAGAGCGGTTATCAAGTACATCTGTAAGAAAGGAATGCCATCATAGGAAATTCATGAAGACTTCCTGGAAACCCTTGAGAAGGAGTCTTGTTCCTATAGCACAGTGACAAAATTGGCAGCAGAGTTTAAGAGGGGGAGAGAGAGTCTTGAGGGTGATGGACGGTCTGGCTGCTACAAAGATGCAGCCGCTGATGAAAATATTAAGGACATGAACACCCTGGTTATATCTGATAGGAGGCGAGACATGCGAAGCACAGCTAGCGATGTTGACATAAGTTTTGGGCAGTTCAATCAATCCTAACCAACATCTTAGGTATGTCAAAGGTTTCTGCCAGATGGAAGACGTGAATGTTGACCGATGATCAGGAAAGGGCTCAATATTTCTAGGTATCTTCTGTCTCGCTATGACAGATCTCGGTGATTTTATCAAGCGAGCTGTAATCCAAGAAGAGACATGGGCTCACCACTTTGACCCGGAGTCAAAATTGCAGAGTAAACAATGGAAGCACTCTGGCTCACCTCCTCCTAATAAATTTAAGAGGTTTCATTCAGTAGGAAAGGAGGTGGCCTTAATCTTTCGGAATAGTCAATGGGTGATCATGATTGATTCTTTTGAGTAGGTCGCACGAGCAACGGTGTATATTATGCAGGCAAATTGAGGCGACTACGCAAGAAAATCTCAAGAAAGAGGCAAGGAAAATTGACTCGCGGTGTTCTGCTCTTGCAGGACAACGCCTCTGCCCACACGTCACAGATTGCCTCCATGGCGCCTTCAATGCTTCCATACTGTGAACCACGAGGATGGGATTTCAGTTTTGGTAACAGATAGTAGTCAAAAGGAGCAATATCGGGAGAATATGGTGGATGAGGAAGGATTTCAAATCCACATTCAGTCACTGCGGTCATATCAACTTGTGGACTGGGGGTAGGGGCGTTGTCCTGCAAGAGCAGAAAACCGCGAGTCAGTTTCCCTTGCCTCTTTCTTGCGATTTCCTGGCTTAGCCACCTCAATTCGCCTGCATAATATGCACCATTTATTGGGCGACATTTATCAAGATAATCAGTCATGATCATCCCTTGACTATCTCAAAAGATTGAGGCAATCACCTTCCCTGCTGAATGAACCCTCTTAATTTTCTTAGGATGGGTGAGCCAGGGTGATTCCATCGTTTGCTCTGCAATTATGACTCTGGGTAAAAGAGGTGAGCCCATGTCTAATCTTGGGTTACAACTTGCTCGTTAAAATTGCCGGGATCATCTTCATAGCCAGACAGGAAATATCTAGAAATATCGAGCGAAGTCCTTTTCTGATCATAGGTCGACATTCGCAGCTTCCATCTTGACGAAACCTTTGACATACCTAAAGGCCCTGTCACACTACGACGTATAGCACCAACGTATGCCGACGTATGAAAAAATCAGCAAGTACGTTGGTATACGCTGAGTATGTTAGAAATAAGTTTTAAACGCGTTACGAATACGCTATAGTACGGTGGTATGCGTTGACATACGTCCAAGAGGTCCAACATTTTGTGCATCCATAAAAATTACAGCGTATGCGAACGTACTGCTTCTATACGTTAGGCATACGCTAGATGTACGTAGCAGGTAAGTTATGCATACGTTAAGGTACGGTAGCACCAACGTATGCGGACGTATGAGAAATTCAGCAAGT
Source organism: Loripinus fragilis (assembly GCA_964019695.1). Taxonomy (NCBI): domain Eukaryota; kingdom Metazoa; phylum Mollusca; class Bivalvia; order Lucinida; family Lucinidae; genus Loripinus; species Loripinus fragilis. The sequence goes on from OZ026515.1 coordinate 126,245,434, forward strand.
ACGTTGGTGTACGCTGAATACGTTAGAGATAAGTTTTAAACACGTTACGAACACGCAACTGTACGTTGGTATACGTTGTCATACGGCGAATAGATCCCAAAATTTTGTACTTGCATAAAAAATCTTCAGCGTATGACGAAGTATTGCTTATATGTTAGACATAAGTTAGATGTACGCAACAGGTAAGTTATGCATACGTTAAGGTACGTTAGCACTAACGTATGAAAATTCACCAAGTACGTAGTTGTACGCTGAATAAGTCAGAGATACGTTCTCAATACGTTACAAACACGCTACCGTTTGTTGGTATACGTTGTCATATGAAAAAGTGGGCCCGAAATTTGAACTGTTTTATACGTTTGACATAAGTTAGAAGTACGCTACATGTAAGTTATGCATACGTTAACGTACGTTATATGTACAATTCAGCATACGTTAGACGTTCGTTGTGCATACGTTTCAAGAACGCTAGTGATACGCTGGGCATACGCTTTCTTACGCTGATACAAGTATAAGGTATGTTACGTCGGGAATAAGTTATGAATAAGCTACTCATAAGTTAGACATACGTTCTATGTTCGTTTCGCGTACGCTTTGCATAAGTTCAGAGAGAGGCTTCCTCTGATTTTTTATTAGATTTCAGCGTACCAGCGTACTAATTTAATATTTCATACGTAGGCATGCGTTGGCTAAAACGTTATTAATAGTTTGACAGGGCCTTAAGATGTTGGTTAGGATTGATGGTACTGCCCCAAAACTTATGCCCACTTCGCTTACTATGTTTCGCAGGTCTCGCCTGCTATCACACATAACCAGGGTGTGCATGACCTTGATATTTTCATCAGTGGTGGCATCTTTGGGGCTGGACCATCCATCTTAAACTATGCTGCTCATTTTTTCACATGAAGAAAACACTTAGGTTTTTGATGGGGTGTCTGAATATATAGACTCAGCACAGCGGTTGAATATTTTTTGGAGAATTGATTGACACCAAGACTGACAATAATCTGTATAGAAGTACTGAGCGCCATGGTAGGATGTTTATGTGTAATCCTTCATTAAGACTGCTCGAAGGCCTTAGCTTATTGGGAAGCCTCTGAATGCTTAAAGTAAAATGAAATACTCACAAAGGACTACTTCCATATTCATCCGTGAACGCTTTCACCAACAAATGCTGAAACTTGGCTGAATCTACAATAGCCAGGTTTCCTCCAATGCTTTGACAGTAGGTAGCGGCTTCATTCCAAGTGATTTTTTCAGTGAAGTAAATATATTCTCGCCCACCACCTGTATAGCGATATAAATAAAGAAACAGTTTAGTGAAGTAAATATAGCTGTATTGTGATATATAAATAAAAGAAATAGTTTAGTGAAGTTAATTTATTCTCGTCCTCCAACTGTATTGCAATTCAAAAGAAATAGTTCGGCGAAGTAAATATATTCTCAACCCCACCTGTAAAGTGAATTAATAAAGAAATGGTTCAGTGAAATAAATATATTCTCAACCCTACCTGTATGGCGGTATATAAAACAAGAAATAGTTTAGTGAAGCAAATTTATACTCGTCCTTCACCTGTATTGCGAAGAGAAATAGTTCAGCGAAGTCAATATATTCTCCACCCCACCTGTATGGAGGTATTGATAAAGAAATAGTTCAGCGAATTCAATATATTCTCAACTCTACCTGTATAGCGTATTAATAAAGAAATAGTTCAGTGAAGTAAATATATTCTCGCCAACAATCTGTATAGCGAATTAATAAAGAAATAGTTCAGTGATGTAAATATTTTCTCGTCCACAGCCTGTATAGTGAATTAATAAAGAAATCGTTCAGTGAAGCAAATATATTCTCTTCCACCACATGTTTAGTAGTATAAAGAAATACATAGTTCAGTGAATTACATATATTCTCGCCCTCCACCTTGATAACAATGTGAAAATAAAGAAATAGTTCAGTGAAGTCATTATATTCTAGACCCTGCCTGTAAAGCGATTTAATAGAATTATACTTCAGCGAAGTAAATATATTCTCATCCACCACCTGTATAGTGATATAAATAGATAAAAAATATTATTTCTTTATATTGCTATCGTCCTGTTCTGTTTATAATTTGCATTCAAATTCAGATTGTATATTTGTTTGTTTGATTTGATTCTTTATGTCCCATCAACAATTTTTCAGTTATATAGAGACGGGTCTCCCTGGGTTGAACCAGTACTAAGCTAGGATTAGTGTTCTTGCTCAAGGAAACAACGCAGTGACGACGGTGATGCTCGAGCCCGCGGCCCTTTGGTCTCGAGTCAAGCACTCTACCACTGAGCCACTGCGCTCCCATTCAGATTGTATATATTTAGCCATCTTTATAAGCTATTCTGTATGTTTATAGTGTAGGGTAAGGGTCGTAACTACTATTGTGAGTCACCCAACCCAATTGCTGTATCATATTTGGAAATCAAATATGTTTAAGCTAAACAAAATACACAAATATTTCAGTGAAGTTAATATATTCTCGTCCACTACCCATATAGCGATATAAAGCAAGAACTAGCTCAGTGAAGTCAACATATTCTCAACCCTGACTGTAGAGCGATATATAAATAAAGAAATAATTCAGTGAAGTCAACATATTCGCAACCCTGACTGTAGAGCGATATATAAATAAAGAAATAATTCAGTGAAGTCAACATATTCTCAACCCTGACTGTAGAGCGATATATAAATAAAGAAATAATTCAGTGAAGTCAACATATTCTCAACCCTGACTGTAGAGCGATATATAAATAAAGAAATAGTTCAGTGAAGTCAATATATTCTCAACCCTGACTGTAGAGCGATATATAAAATTTAAAGAAATAATTCAGAGAAGTCAATATGGGCCACGACATATGGTTTCCATCAATGTGGCATTTTGACAAATGTAGACTCAGACGTACCTATTCAGCCTCCTTTTAAGCTTAATCACTCAATAATGCTGTTTAGTCAGTAACTAAAAAGTCATAGAATATCCAAGCGACGTGCAAATGCTCTGATCAGACTTGACGTATGCGCAGGCTGCTCTGAGCCTTTGCTGGTCGCACATACCACTTTGTTGGAAATCTCATGTCACGGTTTAATTCTATTCTCGCCATCTACATGTACAGTGATATATAAATAAAGAAATAGTTCAATGACGTCAGTATATTCTCGTCCACCACTTGCATATCGATATGAATAATTAAGTAGTTCAGTGAAGTCAATATATTCATATCCATCACCTGTATAGAGATGTAAATAAAGAATTTGTTTGGTGAAGTTAATATGCTCTCTTCCATCACCTGTATACCAACATAGAAAAATACCTCAGTGAATTCATTATATTATCGTCCAGCACCTGTATAGCGATATAAAAAGAAATACTTGTATGAAGTCAACATATTCTAATACACCACATACATAGAGATATAGATAAAGTAAGTTATTGTATCAAAAACTTTATAAAGCATTTTGACTATCTGTGAGTCGTGAGCCCTTTTCTTTGTTTCTTCATAGTGTGTTAATTTGTTTAGATTATTTCTCTGTGATAATATATTGCAATAGTTAGGAAGCCTCCATTCGAGCTTAACAAAGAAAGATGGCAAAGATCAGGAAATGATACAATTAAGTACTTTATTTTTTCCGATATTCTTTTACTTTATGCTTTCATATTACCAGTCATGAATGTTACATTAATAGATCTCTAAGTGAGCATACATATTTGCATGGAAACTGCTGATTTATGATTGTTGTTGAGGATGTGTCATCTGTGTTGTAAAAACACACAGAAGTCATTTTTGTTTTGTTTTTATTGGCATGTGCTCCTGTTTCTATTTCTTACCTTGCACGGGCAGACTTAATTCGTAATTCAGTTCCAAAGCATAGCTACTCATGAAAAACAACAGCACTAATCCAGTACCTCCAAACGTGGCCATGTAGTGTACAGCCTTAACCTAATAATAAACAAAAGCAAGACTTAAGTCATATATTAACCATAATATTTAGCTCGATACAAGAAAAACAGTTGAAGGATATTAAAATTATTTTCACTATATTACATTTGAGAAAATAATTTCCAAACAAAGTATTTTGTATCTGATTGAAATACCAATATGCAATTCAGCTAAATGATAAATGAAATTTTACAGTATCACGCCAAATGCAGCATGCATTGTGAAGTTATCGTTTTGAAATTTTAAATCGTGATTCTTTTACCACAGAAAGAACAGTTTGGTCTAACAGCTCAAAGTTCAATATGAAAAAGTTCAACACTATGCTTATTATTTCTCATAACTTCAATTTGTTTTCTTAAATGTTCCTTTTAGCTTACCTGAGCCATAGGCTCACGATTAGCTTTTGTGAGCATTGGATCTCCGTCGTCAGTCAATCAACAATTTACTTCAAACAACATTAGTCGGGGAACCAAGGTAGAAAAAATGCTAACCCTTGCACCCGAAAGGTATACAGCTGGATTTCGTATGGTTGCAATGGTAATTCTATGGTGTATCTGAAACCACTGTATAGCAGACTCGATCGACTTGCATAAGGCCATGGCAGTCAACTTTCTACGGAAGCCCAGCAAGAACATGTCAAAATATTATTTTTCAAAATGTTATATATTTTTATCAAAAAAGATCAGGATTGAAAAATATTGATTTTATATAATAATACAACATCGGCGTAGACCTAAGAAGCAGTGGTGGTAATCTAAGAGTATTGCTTATTGATTTTAAACCATGTAGATTAGGACACCCCCATTTTGAAATTAAATTTATATATTTCGTTTCTTCAAATCGCATTAAAACTGCATTTATTGCCCAAAAATGTATTTGATAGTTATTTATATATCAATTGGGAGCATATCTCGTGAAAAATTGTGTGCTTACTTATTCACTTTTGTCCTCCCGCTGAAGTGGTTTGAATTGCATATTATTTACATAAATAAATAGATTTTAAATTGAATGTGTTTAAACACTGCATACAGTTAGACAGACGTTTGGAACATAATTTAAGACAATCTATTTTATTTTCTATGGCAAACTAGAAAAGGTAGCTGAAAAGTAAAAATATGAAGACACGATAATTTGATACTTAGTAATTCAGTCCATGCCAGTTGGTGCGTAGTTAAATACCAAGACAACTTAAGAGCAGTTTAACACATACATGAAATTTGTCAAGGTTAAAAGTATGTTTATCTTCAATATTTACAGCAGCTTTGAAACAGATGGTCGTTGTAGGGACCAAGGAGATTTTTATCTACTGAAAACAATACTTTCATTTAACAGTGGTAAAAGAAATATGAAAAAACTCGTAAAACTATTATCATATCACCATGAAAAACCTGTCTGTCCCGTGTAAGATGCAGAAATGTAACCGCATAGTATTTGTAAAGTCAAAAAATGTCCCTGAGAAGATTATTTTGGTGCACAAATGACTGCCCATACTTTTAAATGCATTTGATAGTGTATTATTGTATTATCGTACAGTCAAACGGCCTTTCATACCCATCCTCCAGATAAGATTGCGTAATGGAAACTAAGTTTTGTTATTTCTCAACCAAAACATATGTTGAGGGTACTTAAATGGCCCTGTTAAATGAGACGGTTCTTTTGAAGACCAAAAGCACACTCTTTTACTAATTGATTAGGTAAACATCACAATTTCTATGCTATGAAATATTGCTTAACATGACCTATGTGGCATACAAAAAAAGCATTTTTCCGCAAAATGCAATTCTGGTCACATAACTATACAGTGGTTTCATATCAAGCACTACTTAGACTATCAGTATACAAAATTCCAGCCGTATACCTTCCGGGTGCAAAAAATGTGTGTTTTTGCACGATACGCGTTTTTGGTTCCCCGACTACATCTAATTCTAGACCAAGCGGTGGAATTCCACACAACTTCACAGGAACTATACTTAAATAGTCCCATTTCGAATTTGCTCAAAGAGCCCCATTCCATAGATAACTCTAGTTGCCGTGGCACCCGAAAGGAAAAACTTGAAAAATCTTCTTGTCAATATTTGGTACAATGGTTCTTTGGCAGATTGTTCAAATAAATTTGATCCGTTGAAAAACATGGCCGCCAAGGAGGTGGGCCAGTTCTTCATATGTGTTTAGGGAAACATAAATTTATCAAAATCTACATGGCCGATTGGGTAATTTATCATGGTCAGATCAGACAAACATAAAAAACATCTTCCTATAAAAAACTACTGTACAGATTTGGAAATAAGTTAGCAGTTATGTTCCATTGGTGACCTCTACCAATATCACTCAAATTATATTGCTACCGGGCAAATTTGGAAAAAGGGTACAAATGGTCTTTGGGAGACACAATGCCAAGGTTGCTCAAATTAGTTTGAGCTGTTGAAAAACATGGCAGCCAGTAATCTGTTTCTCGTCAGCCATTGATCAGATTGGATTCTCTTTTGATCATTTCAGCTGGGGTTCTACATCTCTTATTTTCCGCAACATTACTTAACATTGTACAATTTTATTGACACTGCTGATCCATCAAAGATTTACTGTAAATTTAGAAATTTTCGCGAGGATTTCATTTTCGTGAAACTTCATTCTGCCTTTTATTGATATAGGTAAATCATGTCCTAGTCGCAAAGTATTAACGTCGCAAATATGTCTTTTAACGCTATTCGCGAAAATAAAATTCTCGCGAAAATTTCCGAATTAACAGTATAGTTGGATGTTGGGCGGGATAATGCTTCCTCTGACGTCATAAACAATAATTATCAGGTGAGCTACCCCTCTCAATCCCAATATAATAGAGTTGTTCTAAAATTTGTGTTTGAATAATATGGTTTCACAAGTGTTTTTTATTAATTATGCATCATACTCTTTTGAAATGTGTTGACAGATAGAACTAAATGCATGGGAAATAAACATAAGTGCTACCAATTAGAATAAGACGACAAGTGCAATTAAATTAAGTTCTCTGCAAACCATTCAACAAAATGCAGTTACTTAATGAATTTGAGACTGCGTAGTAAGATTTCTAATAAATAATCTGGACATTTTAGAAATTATCTACACAATTCATACACGGATCTAGACAATTTTGCCGGGGGAGGGGGGTTCTTGACAACCTTTTTTTGTTATTAGTCATCAACGTATTTCACAAAAGGCCATACAGACCTCTCTCAAGAAGCAAATGGATCCAAGGGCCAATTGTTTCTCAAAAGGGGTCCGTACCAGAGTTTTTAGGAAATCTATCGCCACTTGTGATTTTCCAATGGGGGCGGACCTCATGTCCCCCACTACCCCCTCTGAATCCCCATGAAATTTGAAAACAAAAACATGTTCATATGAGTCAATGGAAAGTACAACAGTTCTCATGCCTCCTAGCACTGTCTGAAATGGTATTCTACCTTCTGCCAAAATTCAATTATCCTGAAGGTTGAGCATAATTAATCCAACTCTTGCTACATGTATGAGTCGGATTATGAGTGCAATTGTATTGTTGTCAATGGCAAAACACGCAGTGTTCCTTTAAATATTTTGCAGCCTAAACATTTGCTTAAAATTTCCGTTACTCTTCGTCCCTGTATTATTTGCACATAATGCACATTAGAAGGTTGGCAAATACTTAAACACATACGGGATTATCCCCAATTTGATGCAAGAAATTAAAGTTTGATTTAGTATCAAACTCATGGCATTAAATGAATTATGTTGCGTCGAACTATCTTAAAAGTCATACAATATCTACTAGAAATAAAAAATACACATAGACTTTGATTTGGTATATGAGATATTTGTTACAAATTTCATCAAGATACATTATGTTTCTTTTGGTAACGTGTATCCCAGGTAAGAAATTTAAGCACTTTCTTACACATTGGTTAACTGTGTATATTTTTGTTGTTGTTGTTGTTTTTGTCTCAGATTGCCAAGTGCTCGTTTCAAGAGGCTCCAATCTTCAGGTATTTTTTTTCCAGTCTAGTGCTGTTAAATAACCATCGATATCTTTATAACCATAACAAATATGCATTCAAGATATTAAATATGATTATTTACGAGGATGGGATCAAAAGTAATGCCACTGGCTAATTTTTACCGCAACTGTTGGCGGGAAGATAAAACCCACGCCTTGTATGTGTTCTCCATTCTCTCACCTTTCAATCGATGTATCAACTGCACATGTAGACACAATATCTCTCGTGAAATTTACTTTTGCACACACACTACTCATAGGCGGTTAAGCAAAATGGTTGGGAGAAGCGTTGAAAATGAGATCGAAATCAGGGCTGACATTAAGACTCGCTCGTGCATTACTTAGCAGAGGTTCAACGGACATTTATGCTGGCATATGTACTGTTTATGTAAGTAATTCAATGTCATTTTCCACAGTTTGCAGACAGGTTAGGGACAGGTCAGTACAGGCGTAGGGTCTGTTACAAGAGCTCCAAACTATTGTAGATCTAAATCTGCAAGTAGTCCAAAGATTGTTATAAAAAATTATATAGTAAAATCAGACGCAAAGATATACTCCTCAAGAGATTGCGGACGTGGTTGGCATTTCGAAAGCATTTGCACTGCGCTTTTGGTGAAATATTTTGAAAATGAAGAAGGAAAACACTTGGTGGGCCCCACATTTGCTCAATGAGGAGTCAAAATACACGCATGTTAGTGTCAGGATTTTTTTATAAAAGGTATAGCTTGTTCTGGACAGTAAATGATAACTGTCTTTTGTGTACCTGTGCTAATCTTTTCACCACCTTAAAGGTAAGCATGAGTAATTATAGATCTTCAACAATTGGGGAATTATGTAATTATTAGGTAAATCATGGAGTGATTTGTGTTTGAGCCTAATACTGTGAGTTGTAAAAAACAGTTTATTTTTATATAAAGAGTATGACTTTCAATGCGCATACATGTGAATTTTGGAAAGTGTTGATGTGAATCAGTAGGATACTACAGATGTGTATATAGATAGGATCTTCTGTATTCCAAATACTGTGGCCTCTTATGGGAAGATGTCAGAAGTTTTATCTTGACCAGCAGATGATGTAGACAACCAAGCATGTAGATGAGATGGCCTATGAAATGGTGTTGTGTTGTCATTGATCTGTGGAACGAAATTTCACATATCTATGGTGGTCCATATGGGACATAAAAGAGACTTGGTAGCAAGATATGAACATAGATTAGTGATAAATAGCAGCTAAGATTATGATTATGAGTTGATATGAATATATGGTCGTCTGTGCTTTTACTCTATATGAGGATAGAATGTACTACGGGGGGATGTTAAAAACTATGGTGATCTATAAGGGACAACATTATTTTAACTAGGTTCGTGTGTACATAATACGAGGAGCCTACAAACGTTTAAATACATTTACTGCCGTTTGTACAGATTAGCATCTCAAGTGATATAGACAGCCTATAATATGTTATGTGTTCGAGATTTGACTAACTTTACTGTTTCAAGTTAAAGCAGTGTGTCTTATAGAATGAAACATGATTCAAGTACAAATGAGACAGATGGCCATTGGTTATGACTGAGCTTAGTTGTTGAAGAAGCTTTAGAGGCAATCTTTGTGGAAATCAATTTAACAATTTGCTTAATTAGAAGACTGTGTGTTTTTCTGAGTGGGTCATATAGCTATGTGGAAGGTGTGGCCACATGATATTTAATTAACTTTGTGGAGTTCTTAGTGGTTCTAAGTGATTTATCTCAAAGCCATTCAACAGCTAAGGGTTATCTGTTTCGATGTTGTACCTGAAAGTAATACTGGTATTGATTTGTTCATATTGTAGTAATATGTTAGAAAAGGTTGATATGTCATCATACTTGAATAAATGGTCTACTGTGTGGTAGAGAGAAATAGGTTGCATTTATATATTCCATCCATTGAAAATATCCTGGACTAGATTTTATGAAAAACAAAATATAACGTTCCTGACAGTTAGGACGGCGCGCAAACTGTTAAAACGATTTCCAAGATATGACCAGAAATTATTTATGAATGTAGTAACATATGATGAGTCTTGGATGCACTATTTCGAACCGCATCGAAGAATAAGTAATCGAGTATGGCTTACCAAAATGCAAGAAGGCCTTGTATTGCAAAAAGGATTACCAGTGTAAAAAAGGTTATGTATGCCATTTTTTCACTCCTAACGGACTAGCAATACACGTCTGTATACCCAAAGGCAAGACAATGAATACAAGGTTTTACAGGAACAAAGTTCTTAGAAAATTTATCAAATTCTACCAGAAATGTTGACCGAGGATAGGCATCTGTGCTATTTACTTGTTACATGACAATGCCTCAAGTCACAAGGCTGGAAGTGTGGCGTCGTTTTTGGAAAGAACAGGAGGTCTATGTTCTAGAACATTCACCCTATTCCCCTGATCTAGTCCCCTGTGACTTTTTTCTCTTCCCTCGTCTCAAGAAAAATCTTGTTGGCAGAAATATACCTCCCGCCAAAAGTTAGGTGTCTTCATATTAAACCTCCTTAGAGGTATACCCCAAAAAGACTATGAGAAAGTCTTCAAGGATTGGATTAAAAATTTGAAAATTTGTGCATCTGTGAAGGGATGGTATTTTGACAATTTGAAATAAACAAAAATGCAATCCCACCTTTAGTTGTCATTTAACATCATTGGTTGCATTACTTTTGATCCCGCCTTCGTATTTAAATTTTCGAAGCAATCCTTATTAATTAAATGAATCTTTAGATTTTTGCAACCGTACATAGTCTCATGAATTACACACATTTGATTGACAGCTGCCAAGCTCACTTGCCCGTGCAATACGCTTCGAACTTCAAACACATTCGCCAGAAGTGATACTGTGTTGTGATTGACAGTGAGCCACACCTGAGTCGCACGTGCAATACAAGCCTCTTGTTTGCTCCATTGGCTGTCCGTGTTCGAATTGGTTGTTCAGCTTTTCCATTTTACACTCCGACTAAACCGATAATACAATTATATTTTAAATACAAAACTGTTTTAATTCCTGAATAAAATATATTTATATGTTTTATATATTTAAAAAAAAATGTAAATATAAGCGATAAAGTCAATTTTTGAAAAGTTCATGGAACCAAGAATACTTCGGGTTTCTTGCAAAGTAAACGCGAAGCCCTTCAAGCTTCACTCCACAAGTATTCATGATTCCATGACCATTTCAAAAATTGAATTCATTTCTTAACTGAATAAAATGGAACTAGCAACAGCATGACGCCATAAAATGCAATGAAGTTGGGTTTTTGACATTTTTACACCTGCATTGTTCATACTTATTGAGAAAGCATGTTTAACTAACATAAGCACTTGGCATAACGCATTTTGACTTGCGTCTTATAAATGGCACATTTTCAATTCGTGTAGATCCAGATGAAATGATGAGTTCAAAGAGCAGAAGCTATGCTTGAATTATAGAGACGTTCGAGAATGGTGAATGGCGTTAGGGAAAATTGCGTCAAAATTACTGAAAAATCAGCTAAACTTACATGTAAACACATATACACCTGTATCCAATGAGACGAAGTTCAATCAACGTTAAATAAGCTTTGATTCAAAGTCATATATACGCCTGATTGGGATGTAATTCAAGCTAACTTGTATCAATCAGTGTTTATGTATTATAATCTGAAAAGCTTTAATGTAGAGAGATTACAATTCGATATCCTACCCAGTGACCATTCTATATGATTGATTTTTTCATATTGCGATTTAACTGATCATAAAAAATAATAACCATAGGTTATATTTGTATGAATAATTTACAAAAGCAGGTTCAGTATCATACATGCCGTATAAAATCAAAGGACAGAAAGAAATCTCTATGACTCTTAATTGAAAAGGCGAAAAGAAAAAAGAACATTATTTTCCAGCCCATTGACCATTGAGACGTATCATATGCGCAGCAGCCTCATTTTAACGCCTATGGTGACGTAGCAAGTGGGGGTTAGAGGTCCAAATTTTGGTCAGATTCTTCATTGATAGCCATAGTGTTTGTATACGAGCAGCGAAATCTCTGGCGAGTCTGCGCAATTGCGCAGGCTCGCCAGAGACTTCGTTGCTGGCAAATGCGATAAGTACCGAAATCGAATGTAATGGCTCACAACATTACAGTGACACGCTGTTGCATCACAAAAGGCAACAATGCATTTAAAGAAAGTGCTCTTGGTTTTAGTGCGAAAATTGCACTAGTGGCGATTATACTAAAGGAAACTTGGCGAGACCATTGATAACACACTGCTCACATGCATAAAGTAAAAAAGAAGCACCAAGAGCACGTACAGCCTAATCGATCTCAAGGTCATTAGAGCAGTTCCACGATATTACGGCATTCGTGGTAAAGGAACGCAGTCACAATCAAATATTAATAATAGTTACCATCGTCAGTGTAGTGCTAAGAAATCCATGTGATTATTTCAAGTTATCATTATTAAACACAGCTGTTACCGGTTTGCACTTAGTGCATGTTGTAGGAGGATTTTCTCCATTTCCGTTTCAAACTGGCTCTAAGAACAGACCTTCAAATTCGTACGATTACAAGTCAATTTGTATAACCAATACTCTCAAATGTAACATGTGTTACAGACATGATAGCTAATGATGTTACATTAAGAATATGTATAAACGTATTCATATAACGTAAATCTTCAAATATATCTTTGCATGGAATAATATACAATTATTGACTCATTAGTCAATAACTGTTTTATTATATAACATTCAGAGAAAGATGTACAGGTATCATTGCACCTGGAAAAAATACTGAACTTCTATACAAGTTTTGGGACAGTCAAGCATTTAGCAGAAACAGTCCAAACCTAGATAAGACCACCCGTTTACTACTTTATATATGTTGTGCATGAGTGTCATCATTCAACATTTACTAACAAGAATTCTAACACGCCTCGCCTGTAGAGCCAATGTTAAAATAGTGTGATAAATCAAACAATAATTCACAGCTTTGAAAGCGCGGGGAAAATGTGTGATAGCTGACGTCATTGTTTTACTGGAAAATGACGTCATTCATGGCGTTAGACGGTGTAACGTCGTTTTTACGCTTGAAAGACGTTACAAATACATGTAAACGTATGCGACGTGGTCTAAGTATTGGCCTGAGTTCTTCAGTGCAGAGGTGGAAATTTAAAAGAAGCTGAAGACTTCAAATTTGATTTCATCGTTTATTGTGCAATAAAATCGAAATAGATCAGCTCCAGTGCCTGATTTGTTGCTTTCTCGGCAACTATGATAGGATTATTAGCGTCGCTTTAGAAAATCAGAAGCGAAACAGAAAAAAAACAAGGAGTCTAATTTTAGTCACTAATATTCACTGGCAAGCGCGCGCCAGCCAGTGAATATGACAATATGTAGACTGGCCACGTGAGCGCTCTAAGCCAATGAAAATCGGCCTTTTTACTCAGTTATATAATAAAGTGCAATAAGAGCTGATCACATCTTAATAGTTTTTAATGAGAATATTTCAGTCCTTCATTGCTATTGTTTCAAGATCTTTCTATGGTAACATATGTAACATTGCTGCTACTGGAAAACGCAGTCAGTGTCAGTGTGACAAGATGCGCCATTTCAAAGCTAATAGTATGTGTATCAGAACTTGATAGTGCACTGTATACTCCCACCCGGAAGTAAGATTTATGGCCAGACCAATGACCATGTAAATGTTGATGCCTTAACTACTTTTCATCATCGAATGTATCATTGTTTAGAATTGAGCACATAAACAGTTAGTAACATATCAGCAAATAATTTAGTACTTTTATCAGTATGGAGTTATGCTTATTGCTTGTTTAAGTGTAATATATGTTACAGAGCTGTAAATTCAAACATCCTCTCTACCAGACAGAGGGCTTATGCAGTGTGTCATTTTGTAGTTTAAATATTATTGTTTTAGAACATATACTATAACAACTGGGGTTTGTGGCCAGCCAAAGGTCCTCAGAAAGTCAGAAAAACATTATTTTTGTCAAAATAGGTAACCTATCGAAATGTGTGTATTTCTGGGCATAAACTACCTACCTGTGATTGGTATCATAGTGAAATGTTATCTACATATGTTAGACTAATAGAAAAATATGTAAGAATTGCTCTCCGTGACTTGTAACAATAATTAGGCTGGTTCATGGACTACAAAGCAATGGGCAACAAATCATGCAACAAACACAGAACCCTGCAACGGGAGCAACAATCAACAACGAATCAACAACAACCAACAGAACAACCGCCTTAGAACGGACAGCAGTCCTAGCCACTGAGGGGGGCGGGGGCTTAAATGCAATTTATTGGTACCATATCTTCTCCCTAGATTCTGTTATTGTTAAAACACAAAATGGAGGCTCCCTTACTAATGCAATGTATCATTACAGAGGAACAAACTAATCAAATTAACACACTATGATGAAACATAGAAAAGGGCTCACGACCATGAGATAGTCGGAGCTAAAGAAAACCGTATTTTAACATATTTAAAACATGATCTAGCATTATAATCATTACGTCTGTAATTATCCTCGAACTTGTGGTCCTACCCGAGCTGTGTTTGCTACTTGACTTTTTAGCTGCTGTCCGTTCTAAATCGGTGGTTCTGTTGTTGTTGATTTGTTGTTTATTGTTGCTCCCATTGTTGGAGTCTGTAATTGTTCTATGTTTTGTTGTACGTTATTTTATGTCAATTCCAGAATTGCAATCATCTTGATGGGGAAGAGAGAACCGATTGCTTTGCTTAGTTTGTCTTCCTGGTGTCTCATGGTTGTTTTGTGGCCTTTCCTCGCGGTGCCATGGGTTTGTCTACAGTTTGTGATTGTGGTATTTCCTGATCATACTCACTATCTTTTACTCAATTGGCCACCAAAGGTGGAGCTCCTAACGCCTTCCATATTATGCTCTAGGACCCTTCTACAGGAGCTCCTCCACTATATGATGGCCAGCAAATGACAGAAGGCAACCACTGTTGGAATATAAGAATCTATAATGAGTGTGAGGGTAGGATAGAAAAATCCGTACCGAGGATCACCGTTTGGCATCACGAGGCTTGCCTATTGATGACAAACGGTGATCCCGAGGGACGGATTTTTCTGTCCTACCATCACACGACTAATAGATTATTTTTCTTGCTCACCACTAGTTTTTATTTTAAAATAAGCTTCCAGAATCCCTGAATACGCTAAGGTGCAACTGCACATGATGAAGTCACTTAAACATAACAATGACGACACTTGGCGACCAAGTGCGTGAGTTCCAATACTACCAATACATGTAACCCTCACGTGACAGTCTGGGTAAGATAGCCTGGGTAAGATAAGATTTTCTATCCCGGGGTAAAATCTCAGATAACCTTATCCGGTGTGCAAGAAGGTGTGTACTTTTAAGAGGGCACTTTTCTGCTATCTACTCGCGTGTCGCTCAGAAGAGTAGTGTCCGTCGTTAACCCTTAAAGCGCCACCTATAATTTGCAGCAGCCGACAATTTCAAATTTTGAAACTTTTTCAAAAATAACCAATAAGGCATGAAATATCATGGGAATCGTCTGCTAATATCATACCTTATTTTTGTCGAAAATTGGGAAAAATGTCGCAAAATGTGTCGTCCTGCTGCAGTCGTGATGGGCGCTTTAAGTGTTAACATAGCGTCTATTATTCTCGTTGGTCAAATGGAAAGAATATGTGTCCATGTTCTTATGTTCATATCGCTAAAACTTATATGTCGTTTTGTCCATCCCTGAAACCTCTACCCTGTAAAAGTGAACTATCCCTATTTAGAATTTCTTTATACACTGATGACCAATGATAGCACCATAGAAACTTTACGAGAGTTTCACATCACTGTTTAAGAGGGCGTTCACCCCCTGTCTGAAATATATTGCCAATCGTCTTTCACATTTTGGCAGGTCGTCTGTATGTACAAACATACGTTTATATCTGTGACTTTTTATAAAATTTGCCTTCACCCCAATAATTTAGGGATTATCCTCCTTTGAACCAAGTGTTACGACCACAGCAGCAGAGGCTGTCTCCTCACGCGAGTGTTTCGTTGAAAAATTATCAAGTACCACTTCTGCTATTTTGAGGCCATGCCTAAGCAACCATTTTACCTTGCCACGCAAATCCGCGTTCAATATAATGAGCCGTAATATGAGATTTCCAACAATGTGGTATGAGCGACCAGCAAAGGCTCAGACCAGCCTGCGCATACGCGCAGTCTGATCAGAGCCTTTGCTAGTCGCTTGAATATTCTATGAATATAAAGCTACTGACTTGACATCATTTGGAGTTTCTAAGCTTAAAAAGAGGCTGCACAGGCTCGCCTGAGTCCACTCTTGTCAAAATGCCAAATTGTTGGAAATCACATGTCACGGCTCATATATGGTAAAGTTTTAAATGGTATATTTCTCCATGTTCTGGAATAGTTGACCATCGGGCCAGGACTGGTCAGTTGCTTGATTACGTTGGAAGTTATCACTCATGGAGGTCACCGTTGCATTTATTGCAGCAATGGAATCACACAAATCAGTGTGCAAACTTGATGACAGTTACTGCGACTCATTTTAAGGTTTATACTTTCAGAGTTTGCAGATTTGTTATTCTGCTGATTGAATTTAATAATGACCAACTTATTTTAAATACGATGCTCCATTTGTTTGACATGGTCACTTTAGGATGCAAAAGAGTGACTGCATTGTTGTATTATTCATTTGAAAACCCATGCCTTTCACACTTATATCAGCCTCAACATGGGCACTGACGGCTGACCATTTTGTGATATGTATAACTTCTGTTTTTGCTGCTACGTGTACTACCTTTCTGTTTTCATCATTCTCTGACATATATTTTGAGGTCCATGCTCTGAACTCTCTATGAGTGTACCTTCTCGCTCGACTGTCTCTACGATCAGTGTTTACGGAACCAACACCATAAGTTTCTTCACTGTATCCTGTACTGCAGGTATATACCGTAAATGAGCCTTTCTCCTAAGACAAGAATGTATCACCTTCGACAGAATGATTGTGTTGTTGGGGTTAAACATATTGCTGTACTACAGAACTTGAAGTTGATACTGCTACTGTGGTCTTTTTTTCTAACATATTTTGCGCCATTTCTACAGGTGAGGGCCTTAAGTTACTCTAGTTGATAGGAATATTCTTGTAACCGTGTACGTCATTTACAGCTACTTGCATCACGCGGGTAGTGACACTGCATGGTCATAATTTTGACGTTTGCACCTGCAGGTCTCATACTCTGTTACATTGTTGCTGTTTATTTTAAGAGTCTTAAGATGATCAGTCAAAATACAAATGACATAAGTTTTCACAATATTAAAGGAATAAATACCAAAAATATGAGTTCAAGCACCTCAGTATTGTACTTTACGATACTGCTACTGTGGTCATGTTTATCGAGCTGTTGAACATGTCCAGCAGCTTATCTTTATCAACTACAGGGGGTGTTCATTTATATCTGGCACTTATGATTCTCCTTACCATATGGTTGTAAGAAACTCGTGGAAATTGAGTGGTCTTGAATAATGGAATGAAATTATGAAAAGCACAGAAAAAGTTTCATATGCCTTATTTTGAATTATGATTTGACTATTATTCAAGTTTAAGTGCTAAAGCTCGAAAAGTTACAGTTAATTTCTATAAGAACAACGTTCTTTAAAAAACGAAAAACAAAAACATGAGAAAAGTAAACATGCAAGCAAACGAATAGGCTTGTGGCTTATTCATGACAATGCAGGTAATGTACCAACAAGTGTAAACTGGTTCAGAATTTCCTGGAAACGGAAACTGTGGTACAGCTCCCCAGTCCACCTTACTCACTCGACTTGTGCCTGCGACTTTTCTTGTATAATTTACTAAGCAACGATCTCTCTGGGCGTCCGGGCGTCGATATGGACCTCACAGTGCTCTTGGCAGTGCCAATTTTCGGTGTCTATAGGGTGTGCCCAAAGCGTCTACCTATCTGCATACAGAGTATGGATTTGAAGACTAGAAACGGAATTCCGGTCAAAGGAGACCACATCACGCAGTTGAAATGCATTAAATATGGGTAAGTCTAATAATGAGCCTTGCAGAACGCCAGTGCCACAGTTAATGAACGCCCCTCGTAGATGCATATTTTGATTGATTAGCAGAAATCTCGTCGATGCATTACAGTGGTCTATTAGCCATAAACACTTAGTACTACATAATAAAACAAGTTCCACACACAGAACCCCCACAAGCAATGGGAGCAACAATAATTCATGAATCAATAACAATAGAATCATCGCCTTAAATAGTACCAAACCAAGTTATGTTGCATGCAATATAAAATTAATGAGACTCAAACGCAGAAACCTTAACCCTAATGTTAATTTGTCCAACATAGCATCAGAGTGACATGTAAAGCCTCGGTCACACGAGATCGCGCGATCACCGAATCGCGCGATGGGTCACGAATCTCGGAGATGTAAGACTTGTCTCGACTACTAAGGACCAGTCTTTGGGATTTATCAACGGTCTACCGTTAATGTTATTTGGACAAATGCATTCTATGATTGGTTGTGATAATATCACAACGGTCATGTGACCCAGCTCATGAATTTATAATTTTTATCGCAAAGGCGAGCCGCGAAGGATTTGAACCTCCGCATATGTGAGACTTTCATTCTCTCATACACATTATGAAAATATATAGAAAAAATGACCGATTTGGGGGGGGGGGATAACTGTCAAGCACATTAGCAGACAAATATTTTTTTCGTAAAACATAATTGATGAACCATTTATACTGATTGGGCATAAATGTGTCCCGTCTGGCAAACAGTGAAGACCTAGACGTAATGATGCATTTCATCAGGGTGTACACTGTTTGCTACAAGTATGAAAAAGGGCTCCACAAAGAAAGAAATGTAATTTGATTTGGAAATTATAAGCTGTGACCCCTCTCTTTATATAATGGACCATCCCCAAATTAATGCATCTTACATGTATCGGAAGGAAGACTCCATTAAGTGTATACATGCTTAAAGCAAATAGAATCACTGTAGTCATACCACTACGGCAATTTGGGTCTCGTCACCTACTCCGGTGTTATAGTAAAATTACCTTAAAATAAAGGCAGACAAAAATGAGAACTTTCGAATATGTTTGCTTCGAGATCGCATCCTCTAGTTAACAACCCCTGTGTTGTCTTGCCAAAACTTAGATAAAAATCAGATTTTAAATGTGTTTTTACAGTTATGTTAAAAATTGTCAATTACGGTTCAGTCATAATTTTACAGTTCAGTCATTGATTTATTATCCACGATGACGAAACCGTAATTAGTTATTTCATGCCCAGGCATCAAACGTTTAAGTTTTCATATAATTTTAAAGCATAAAGATACAATGTGAATTTGATGAACAAAAATAAATCGGAACCCAAGCATTTTGGGGCGTTTATCTGTGATTAAATGAAGAAATTGAACATGATGAGAAAGTTACCTTAACACCGAAATAAGTGACGAGACCCACATTGCCGTAGTGGTATGACCACAGTGAGAATGCCGCAAAAATGAAGAAGCCTGTTAACTCTTCATCTGCTAATGTCAACCAAAACAGTTTTGGATCGAGATCAGGCTTGACGTTTCTCGCAAACAGAGCCCAACACACATTGGACCTGATCTGGATCCAAACTGTTTGATACCGAAGGTATTCTTGTTTTTTTCTGAAAAAGGTCACTTTGAAGAAAATCAGAAGGCGGCACTTTTGAAAAGTCATACAAATTTACCCAGCATGTAAAGATTTATTTTTCTTGAGTTGATTCTTGATTTTTGTAATCTTGCACCGCAGTTTAACATGTGGTCTCATCAATAATTTATACTTTCATATCATGAACACTCCAAAGGCTTTGTTATTTTGGCTCTCTTTCCATTCAGACATTTTATATACTTAGAAATGTTAATGGAGGATGGCCCCGACCCAAAGGACCTCTGACGGTGGTAATGGGAATCACAGTGTATCGCTGCCTATTATTTTGATAAAAAATAAAGTCGATCAAAAGTATCCATCTTCGTATATAAGCTTGCTGTTGGTCTCTATTTTATGATTTTGCGTTCGATTTCCTATTTCCATAAATGTACAGCTTTATTTTGGGGCTCAAATGGTCACTTTTTGTATTATACATATAGGAAATGGAAAAATATTTTTAAAACATCATTCCCCCCCGAGTTCCAACTAATCCTTTTGCACGTAAGTGTGTTCTCATATTTTACATAATATATGTGAAAAACTAGTTGGAACTCGGGGGGGAAAGATATCCCACAGCCCAAAATGTGACGTCTGGGCGAGCCCGATCATTAGCATTTTGTTTTTTGATGTGCTCTTTTGAAAATCTTTTTTTCTAGTATAATGAAATAATTTGTACAAATAAGCTTCCTTTTCATAACCCATTAGTCATGAAATATTACAACGTATTAGCAAATTTTTCTTTAGATTATGAAAATTGTCCTTTTACTAAATTCAGTTGGTAGATTATTTTGCACATACACTGTATCTATCTAATACACATAAACTACACTACCGCCAATCTATTTGTCCTTGTCGAATTCGCGTTGAAAACGCATTGAAAACGCACGTGATACGCATTAGTTTTCCAACGCGAATTTGGAAAATCCAATCAAAGCCCACTTTCGATACGCGTTGAACTGCAGTGCAACGCATTTACCTGTTAACCAATCAATAACTCAAGTATAGCAACGCAGTTCAACGTACAATTCACGTTGAAACGCATTGTTGAACAGCCAATCAAAAAGGTTCAATTGCGTTGCCATGTAAATCAATGATAATTTTATTATTGAAACCTAGAAAACAGCGAAAACATTATCCCACAAAATGCTTTGTTTATCGTTTATTTTTTTATTTTTTGTGTCAATGGAACTCACTCATTTATGGCCATCGTTGCGAGATATTTCATGTCAGCTGACTTCAAATCCCATGACATTTGTTTAACATCGGTTACAATTCAAATATGTGGACCAGTTCATCGTGTTTAGTCCAACCATATCAAACAGGTCCATAATTCTGTGTTATCAGGCCTTGGGATCAGCTTTCAGAACCTGAACCTGCTGCATTTTGATCAAATACTTAGCTTGAAGTCATTATCGATCAATCTCTTCTTACTGGCTTGATTAAATTTGGGTCTTCAGTTGATGAGGCTCTGGGTCCAAGCCTCACAGAAGGCACTGTGTTCAGAGAGAGAGAGAGAGAGAGAGAGAGAGAGAGAGAGAGAAGGAGAGAGAGAAAGAGCGAAAGAGCAAGAAGGCTGTTTTAACAGTGTCAGAACCTATCTGCCGGTCATTGTCCTGCAGGAGTGCAGCTGTTTAAGTGGTGTCAAAACCTATCTGCCGGGACTGTGTTGCAGAGGTGCAGCTGTTTAAGTGGTGTCGAAACCTATCTGCCGGGACTGTGTTGCAGAGGTGCAGCTGTTTAAGCGGTGTTGAAACCGATCTGCCAGGACTGTGTTGCAGAGGTGCAGCTGTTTAAGCGGTGTCGAAACCTATCTGCCGGGACTGTGTTGCAGAGGTGCAGCTGTTTAAGCGGTGTCGAAACCTATCTGCCGGGACTGTGTTGCAGAGGTGCAGCTGTTTAAGCGGTGTCAAAACCTATCTGCCGGGACTGTGTTGCAGAGGTGCAGCTGTCTAAGCGGTGTCGAAACCTATCTGCCGGGACTGTGTTGCAGAGGTGCAGCTGTTTAAGCGGTGTCAAAAACCTATCTGCCCGGACTGTGTTGCAGAGGTGCAGCTGTTTAAGCGGTGTCGAAACCTATCTGCCGGGACTGTGTTGCAGAGGTGCAGCTTTTAAAGTGGTGTCAAACCTATCTGCCGGGACTGTATTGCAGAGGTGCAGCTGTTTAAGCGGTGTAGAAACCTATCTGCTGCCGGGACTGTGTTGCAGAGGTGCAGCTGTTTAAGCGGTGTCGAAACCTATCTGCCAGGACTGTATTGCAGAGGTGCAGCTGTTTAAGCGGTGTCAAAACCTATCTGCCGGGACTGTGTTGCAGAGGTGCAGCTGTTTAAGCGGTGTCGAAACCTATCTGCCGGGACTGTGTTGCAGAGGTGCAGCTGTTTAAGCGGTGTCGAAACCTATCTGCCAGGACTGTGTTGCAGAGGTGCAGCTGTTTAAGCAGTGTCGAAACCTATCTGCCGGGACTGTATTGCAATGGTGCAGCTGTTTAAGTGGTGTCGAAACCTATCTGCCGGGCATTGTGCTGCAGGAGTGCAGCTGTTTAAGTGGTGTCGAACCCTATCTGCCGGGACTGTGTTGCAGAGGTGCAGCTGTTTAAGTGGTGTCGAAACCTATCTGCCGGGACTGTGTTGCAGAGGTGCAGCTGTTTAAGCGGTGTCGAAACCTATCTGTTGGGACTGTGTTGCAGAGGTGCAGCTGTTTAAGCGGTGTCGAATTCTATCTGCCGGGCCTGTGTTGCAGAGGTGCAGCTGTTTAAGTGGTGTTGAAACCTATCTGCCGGGACTGTGTTGCAGAGGTGCAGCTGTTTAAGCGGTGTCGAAACCTATCTGCCCGGACTGTGTTGCAGAGGTGCAGCTGTTTAAGTGGTGTTGAAACCTATCTGCCGGGACTGTGTTGCAGAGGTGCAGCTGTTTAAGCGGTGTCGAAACCTATCTGCCCGGACTGTGTTGCAGAGGTGCAGCTGTTTAAGCGGTGTAGAAACCTATCTGCTGCCGGGACTGTGTTGCAGAGGTGCAGCTGTTTAAGCCGTGTCGAAACCTATCTGCCAGGACTGTATTGCAGAGGTGCAGCTGTTTAAGCGGTGTCGAAACCTTTCTGCCGGGACTGTGTTGCAGAGATGCAGCTTTTTAAGTGGTGTCGAAACCTATCTGCCGGGACTGTGTTGCAGAGGTGCAGCTGTTTAAGCGGTGTCGAAACCTATCTGCCGGGACTGTGTTGCAGAGGTGCAGCTGTTTAAGCGGTGTCGAAACCTATCTGCCAGGACTGTGTTGCAGAGGTGCAGCTTTTTTTAGTGGTGTCGAAACCTATCTGCCGGGACTGTATTGCAGAGGTGCAGCTGTTTAAGCGGTGTCGAAACCTATCTGCCGGGACTGTGTTGCAGAGGTGCAGCTGTTTAAGCGGTGTCGAAACCTATCTGCCGGAACTGTGTTGCAGAGGTTCAGCTTTTTAAGTGGTGTCGAAACCTATCTGCCGGGACTGTATTGCAGAGGTGCAGCTGTTTAAGCGGTGTCGAAACCTATCTGCCGGGACTGTATTGCAGAGGTGCAGCTGTTTAAGCGGTGTCGAAACCTATCTGCCGGGACTGTGTTGCGGAGGTGCAGCTATTTAAGTGGTGTCAAAACCTATCTGCCGGGACTGTATTGCTGAGGTGCAGCTGTTTAAGCGGTGTCAAAACCTATCTGCCGGGACTGTGTTGCAGAGGTGCAGCTTTTTAAGTGGTGTCGAAACCTATCTGCCGGGACTGTATTGCAGAGTTGCAGCTGTTTAAGCGGTGTCGCAACCTATCTGCCGGGACTGTATTGCAGAGGTGCAGCTGTTTAAGCGGTGTCGAAACCTATCTGCCGGGACTGTGTTGCAGAGGTTCAGCTTTTTAAGTGGTGTCGAAACCTATCTGCCGGGACTGTATTGCAGAGGTGCAGCTGTTTAAGCCGTGTCGAAACCTATCTGCCGGGACTGTGTTGCAGAGGTGCAGCTTTTTAAGTGGTGTCGAAACCTATCTGCCAGGACTGTATTGCAGAGGTGCAGCTGTTTAAGCGGTGTCGAAACCTATCTGCCGGGACTGTGTTGCAGAGGTGCAGCTGTTTAAGCGGTGTCGAAACCTATCTGCCGGAACTGTGTTGCAGAGGTTCAGCTTTTTAAGTGGTGTCGAAACCTATCTGCCGGGACTGTATTGCAGAGATGCAGCTGTTTAAGCGGTGTCGAAACCTATCTGCCGGAACTGTATTGCAGAGGTGCAGCTGTTTAAGCAGTGTCGAAACCTATCTGCCGGGACTGTGTTGCGGAGGTGCAGCTGTTTAAGCGGTGTCAAAACCTATCTGCCGAGACTGTATTGCTGAGGTGCAGCTGTTTAAGCGATGTCAAAACCTATCTGCCGGGACTGTGTTGCAGAGGTGCAGCTTTTTAAGCGGTGTCGAAACCTATCTGCCTGGACTGTATTGCAGAGTTGCAGCTGTTTAAGCGGTGTCGAAACCTATCTGCCGGGACTGTATTGCAGAGGTGCAGCTGTTTAAGCGGTGTCGAAACCTATCTGCCGGGACTGTATTGCAGAGGTGCAGCTGTTTAAGCGGTGTCGAAACCTATCTGCCGGGACTGTGTTGCAGAGGTGCAGCTGTTTAAGTGGTGTCAAAACCTATCTGCCAGGACTGTATTGCTGAGGTGCAGCTGTTTAAGCGGTGTCGAAACCTATCTGCCGGGACTGTGTTGCAGAGGTGCAGCTTTTTAAGTGGAGTCGAAACCTATCTGCCGGGACTGTATTGCAGAGTTGCAGCTGTTTAAGCGGTGTCGAAACCTATCTGCCGGGACTGTATTGCAGAGGTGCAGCTGTTTAAGCGATGTCGAAACCTATCTGCCGGGACTGTGTTGCAGAGGTGCAGCTGTTTAAGTGGTGTCAAAACCTATCTGCTGGCACTGTGCTGCAGGGGTGCAGCTGTTTAAGCGGTGTCAGAACCTACATGCCAGGCACTGTGCTGCAGGTGTGTTGCTGTTTAAGCAGTGTCGCAACCTATTTGCCGGCACTGTGCTGCAGGGGCTCAGCTGTTTAAGGGATGTCGGAACCTACCTGCCGGCACTGTGATGCAGGCTGTTTAAGCAGTGTTGGAACTTACCTGGCGGGCACTGTGTTGCTAGGGTGCAGGCTGTTTAAGCGGTGTCGGAACCTACCTCCCCGGCACTGTGGTGCAAGCTGTTGAAATGGGGTCTGAACCTACCTCCTTGGCACTGTCAAGCAGGGGTGCAGGTTGTTTAAGCGGTGTCACTTTCTACCTCCTGAGCAGGATAGATGGGCAGAACTGGATATACTGCTCTACTTTTATTTTAGGACTGATCAGGTGAAGCCTGGGCACATGCAATTGCTTTTGCTTAGTAGTGCCTTCTTTTTTCTTTTGAGAGATATCTATTCAGTTAGAATGTCAACAAGTGAGTTTGGCTTGATTATTTTACTTAACAAGGAGAGTTTGCATCTAACCTCCGTTGACCCAATCTGAAAGTTCGAAATTGTTTGATGGGAATCCCAAGAAACAAAATTGAATGCAGTGCGACATATTTGCTTCATGTCGTTGTTTTAAGAAAAATATTAACATGGGGCACTAAAAGAGACTAATTATAGATCTATATCTGATGAATATCGATGTGATTTTACTGTTATATATTCATTTTTCGGCCTTGAGTAACTCCATTCGTTTCTCTGCTGAAAAGTCGTGATAGTCAGCTCAAAATATTGATCAATGAATGGAGTGAGATATTTGATTCAAACTGGGCTTTAAAACCTCAAAGGAAACGGGAATTGAGATTTGCAAGACAAGTCTTATCAGAAATATTCAAAGCAAAGTTAAACCGTGAATAACAATGTAAACATTGAGCAATGTCAACTCAATTTTGATTGGTTTACGCATTACTGCGTTGTAACAAAACGATTTGATTGGCTAAAGGAAGAAACGCATATTTTATCGTTGAAACGCGTTAGAGGGCTGCTAATGAATATTCATGAGTTTCAAAATACGTTGATTCGCGTTTCATGCGCAATTTAAACCCAACGCACGTACAATGCGTTGGAAACGCACATGAAACGCGAATTCGCAGGACAAATACGCGGGCGGAAGTGTACATGGCCATTGACTAGGTGTACTTTACGCATGGATGAATGGTTAAAGTACATTGCTGCATAATATTGCACCAGGTAAATACATTGTCATCAAGGTTGAATATGGACTACAGTTGCACTTCAAAATATTTCTTAACAAATCAGATAGAAAAACAACAACAAAAATAATCCTTAAAATGCTCATGATTTTGGGCTTTAAAATACTTTCACTGTGATTTGTAATCGAGTATTGATGTTGTAATACCCTTACACGCGCAAAATAATTGATTTCTAAATGCTTTGGTGATGTCAAATTTTGTAACCCCTACCCCCTTTGGTAGCGTCTCCTTTTTTGTTGTAGGGATCTGCATGTCTAATTATAACCTTAATTCGTTCCTAATATATTAAGCGTCTTATTCAAAAGGATACCAGTGATATCTTATACATAGGGAAGTTTTGGGAATGATCTGAAAAATAGGCAGATACCCTATCAAAGTGTCAGAGGTCCTTGACCTATTACTCTACCTACATAAAGTAGATGATAGGTTGCTGTCCCTTTTTCTGAATATGATATAATTGTACTATAAACCACACCACGAAAGCCGCACTATTGTTATATATGCTCCTAGCGCTTAACTATCCAGTGGGACTGCATGATCTGTCTTGATTCTACAGCTTCGTCATACTTCAAACCGAGTCACCAAAGCCCTGGTGCGGCTGATCTTAGCCTTTGGCGTTCGCCTTTGTGGTAAGAAAAAATGTGTATTTTCAGGACATTTTGTCATCTCGAGGCGTTTTCAAAATGAACTGTTTCTAAAAAAAGCAATAACGCCAAACAGTTTGGATCAAGATCAGACCCGACATTTTTGTCTCAAAAGTGCAAGCTTGTCTGACCTTATAAATACTGTTTTGAGACGACACGTGATCTTGGATCGCGGTCGCAGGTTTTTGGACATGTTCAATACTCTCCGCCCCGCCCATTTTCATGCTTTTTGCTCGCACGATTACTCCCGATCAATAAAAACCAACGTGCGACAGTCTTCCAACTTAATTTTGCATTTTTATCCTGTCTAATTGTGAAAGCACCAAACCGCTTTTAAAGACATGTATACATCTGCTGCTATCATCTACTGCAGAACCAGGCTCATGAAAATGCTCAAAGACCTCTCTGGAGCCTACCGCTGTTTCCAATCACTTAGACCTGTCGCGCGCTCGTATGAGATCCACTTGCGATTTTACCACGTGACTGGTCTTACACAGGTCGCAGCATGGTCCTAAGCCCTCGTGTGGCCGCGGCTTAACGAAAAAAAATTAGCAAATCCAAATTATTTTGGTAAAAAATATTCGTCACGTTCTAACTAGGAAAATATGTACCCACACTTGATTTTTTCGTTCACAAATAAGAAAAATATGGGCGTTTGAGTTCTGAAGTGAAATGCAATAAGTGAATGGAAAAGTCAGAGGTAATCCAAAAAACGCTACAGTGAAAATATAAGCTGATATCAATCACAAGTAGTGATTGATATCATATCATTTCGCTAGTGATTTATATCAATTTTATTTATTTTTGATATGCATTGATTTCTCTGCAAAGTATAAAATAAATAAAAAAAATATTCATCATAACAAGGGATAAAGCTTTGCTATTGATCAGCAATGTTTTGAGGATTGCCAATGTATTTCATTCATTTGCTTAATATCCGATCTAATTTCCAGAAATCTGTATCAACACTTCCAATACAACATATATAATAAATTGGCCTCGACGCGAGAAAATCTGTCTTCGGGGGTTTGCGAACAACAAAGGCGCAAGCCCGCCTGCGTACCCGCGCAGTCTGATCAGCGCCTTTGATGTTCGCTTATATGAAAGTATCATATCAAAACTGGCTACAAGCGAAATTTTACTATTTTAGCTAGGCTCTGTAGCTGAGGAGACTGGAATTAGTCTCGCTATGTCGGCAACCCCGGAGACAGGTTTTGTCGCGTCGAGGCCCAATTATTTATACTTAGTGGTCATTGGTGTGTTCCCAAAATGGCAAACGTTGTTTCATTTGCAAAGATGTAAGTACACTTAACATTTGGATATCTTGAGAACAAGGAATGCAAATTATCTGAAAATTTGAAAAATCACTTGTTGCTATTTTTCAACGATTATTACAAAAATAATATCATCTAGAGGTTGTGGGTGCTATTCATTTCGACCTTCCCTGATTTCTGAAACTGATTGAAAATTTGATTTGGGTCCTAAACTCCTTCTGGTTTACATGACTAAAGATATTGCTTATTTTCTATATATTTTTGGTGATAATGGTGCTAATATGATATAAGCGTGAGCTGTGACCAAGATGTGTTTACATCTTCCTAATTCATTCACGGCCATATTGGGGGTGGGTGGGGTATTTGTACCATTGGCACAAAAATCTAAATTATTGAATGAATCAACATGAAAACTTAACAATAAATATGTCTTTCTATGGTCTATATATGAGTGTTTGAAGCAGTTAGTCTTTAAAAGTTTCATTATTTCAAATCGGAACGACAGCCTCCAGCGATACCTATCCCCTGCGTCACATTTTGCTTTACGAGGTCGGTACGCAAACTTTCATACAAAATCATAGGATAGTTTTTCTTAAAAATAAATATTCTGTAAAAATGTAGTCCCAAATGGTACTTTCAACTGAAAATAATCATTACACAAATATTATACATGTATCACTGGTTATGCTGCTAATGTCAGCAATATCACGACTGACCGTGAAAATTAGCAGATTTAGAACCAACCATAGCATATATCCATCAACAATTATTCAAAACAAAATATTTTAAAACAGAACACTCGTATGATACCTCACAAAACATACATACCCCATAATTCTGCATTTGTTTTCACAGCCAAAGTATACGACAGTCGGATCATTTTCATGGAATTGTTTTCCGTCCAGTTTTCTGCATTACTTTTTTTCAGTGCCTATACTAATTTGAATTTACACATAACGTTTTCCAGTACATTTAAAATATTTCTGCTAATCTTTAATAGAAAATATTATAATCTGACATTTCTACAGCAATTTTTCAACGCCTGCTATCTTTTTTGAAGAACTGGAGCCAGCGTTTGTGATACACAATATCTCCACAACGACAGATGATGACTTCATACATATTAGTGATGGCGTAAATATATACCTGTATATTATCCAGGGTAATTATCATTTGGGGGAATTATCTTAATTGGCTAGAAAAGACCGTTGTTTCAGACCATGTGTTTTGTCAATTGCATGTAAACTGGTTTGGGAACTCACCTATGGCCACTGAGTGTAGTAGTTGTGAATATACGGGCGAGATCCTGAGATAATGGTACCTATCGTATGTTAATTTTCACCAAATTTGGTGGCAGCCACTGATTTTGGTGTAACCCTTTACTCCATAGGCTATTTTTAGATCATAACATCATAATATTGGAAAAATCAAGAAAAACCTAAATCAAGTTTTGAATACTTTTGAAAATATTATGGAAAATGGAGCTTTTGCTCCAAAGGAGCAAGCGCTCCATTTTCCCTAATATTTTCAAATATGCTGCCAGTATTTCAAAGGCGTCAAAAGGCGTTATTATGGAGTAAAGGTTAACACCTTGAACATATTTATTCGAATTTATTAATCCATAGAATAACTACAGCATTAACAGGTAGAAATAATTATTTATTTTCATCGAATATATGTTTGTTTTAGTCAGAATTTCTTAAGTCGTAAAAATAAACACATTGCCTTGTTTTCTAAACGGTTTGGTATTGCTGTCTCGGTATTTAGCTATAAGAAACAACAAACTCGGGCATTAGTTAACATTACCAGATTGGTACACAACGTATCTAATTGCATAAAATATTGCTAATGTTCTGCAAACTTTTTAAAGGGTACCTATTTTTAAAGGTAGCCTGTTCAATGGAAATTTTGCCTTTTCCAGTATACAAACTACATGTACCCACTATAAAATATTTCGTGTCTGTATTATAACATCCTCATGAAATTTGTGTCTTAACATTGAGGGCAGATAGCTGTTTACCACGATACCAAACATGAAGGGTTTAGATATATAAACAGCATGCAATATACTTTCCAGATGCCCCTATACAGTAATACACACCTAAACGTCGCAAATGAAGAAAAAGTATGGTAAATCGCTCCACTTGTTTTCCCTATTTCATATTCAAAGCTTCGGATCTCAGACGATAACAACATGATGGGAAGGTACAATGTCTCAGGTTGTGGTACATCAAATATGCTTCTAGCTCTTGTGGTAGATGCTTAGTCCCAAATCGAGGTAGCCATGGTGTATGTTATCAAATATTACTTGCTTAGTACTACAGTTGAATTCCCAGTAGGGAACCACTAAGGATCTTAATGTTGTGAATGAATGTCATGAATACTAATTTAAGAAAATAATCACGAAACCTCTTTAAAAGTAAGTAAGGGTGCAAAGATCAAGAATCGATACAATCAAGTACTACACAAGACCCAGGATACCAATGGGAAAGTGACAAACGTACAGTTAAACACAACAAACGAGAGCCAAGAGGGCAGCCCTTTCCCAGCAGGTGACCACAAGGCACATATAAACAGACGCGCACAAAGGCATAGCAAACACAAGACAGATAAAAGACAAAAAATCTACAAAAGAAGTACCGCCTTGGAACGGTCAGTAAAATATTTTACTGGAGGGCTTTAACCGGTTTCACGGCGCCAATCTCACCCTTAATTCAGATGTGGATCAAGACAAATAAATATTTGGTTTGCATGAAAGAACCCTAACTTATCAATGCATCATCGCCTAGAACATATAAATCAAGATATAACAAGTAGATAAAGCAAAGATAAGGACTCAACAGTTAATAATATACAATTATTGACTTTAATGAGGTAGACATGAGGATTTATCTACCCGAAAAAGTGATAATTCACCGAGGCCGCTAGGCCGAGGTGAATATCACTTTTAAGGGTAGATAAATCCTCATGTCTACCGAAATTGAAGTCAATAACTGTTTTGTTATATGACTTTTCAACTTAGAATGAAAATGTTCTACTTTCACTTTTGTTGCTGAAGTCAACCTTCAACCTAAGGACTTTCTAACAAGTTTTATCAACTGTTATTAAAATATTTTAATGTAGTATTTTGCAATTTGAAACGTATATAAATTAATTCTCTAAATGTGGAATGTTAAAATTAATCATAAAACTTTTTTTACACTTTGTTTATTCAAACAAGGATACTGAACAAAACATAACAAAACAGTTGTTAAAATTCATGAAAGTCTTTAGTTTACCTGTTGTGATGTGAAACAGCAATTCATGTCAATTTCATGCAGCACATGCTAGTTTTATACTCATCATGCTATTTTTAGCTCTCTAGAGGGCGATATTGCAGAAGTGTCAAAAATATTAACTTCTGGAAACTAGTTTGAGCTGGATTTCATCCTATATCACCTTCTGAGCCAGTTTAGACCAGTTTTGAGGTAGACATAGAGATTTATGAAGACAAATTGGGCCAATCAGGAGACAGGATTCTCTCCAGTCATATAACAAAGCTGCATATAGGAGCAAGAAAATCCAACAGGTAAACCCCAGTGGGTCCGACAAACAGCCAAAGCATCAGGCCTTTGTAAGATTAATAATAAATGTTCAGTAAAGAATCACCTGGAAATAGTTTAGTGTGTGAAAGTCGTACACGAAACAAATATAGTTTTCTGATCTTTCATCCCTGAAGAATACTTATGTTCAAGTATTTTGTGCCATTCAAATTAAGTTTTCGCGCAAAACTTTATTTCAAATTCCAAATTATAAGCTACTAAATTCACAAATATTTATAACTTCTGGCACAAGAAGTAGTTATTGTTCAAAGTTATATGCATCCTAGTTTATATGTTTCCAGATACTCACAAACGTTTTTTTGATGAGTAAACGTTTTGCTGTTGTTTATTCACTGTTTGTTGTTGCTATCCAATTGTTTGTGGGGATTTAATGTTAGGTCTTTGTTTTGTTTTGCAGTACTTTGTGTTCGTTCTTGTTTTGCAATCATCTGGCTCGGGAGGAGGGGACTGGTTGCTATACCTTTGTTGTGTTCTGAATGTTATGTCGCTGTCATCGTTCTTAGACTCTTCCTTGTGGTGCCATGGGTCAGTCGGTAGTATGTGATTGTGGCCTCACTTGCTTTTTAGTGGTAGAGTGTGGGAGTTCAGGAGATATGAATTACATTCTGAATAAGGAATAAATGAATAATTAAGGGGATAACTGTATTCAAAATTTTCATTTGGGGAGATATATCGTCAGATATACGGTCGGAAATTTAGTTTTACGGCGACGAGCGAGCGGAGCCATAAACGTGATTTCCAAACATATATTCGACAATATACCTCCCCAAATAAAAATTTTGAATATGGTTATCCCCATTCTAATGCACTTCTGCAGTTTGAGCTCAAATTGAAGCGTTGCAAGTCGCAGAAAGTCGCACGTCATCCAACCAAATGTGACGTAATTAATGACGTCAAACTATTTCCGACAGTATATCGCAGGATATACTGTCGCAAATTTTTGACGTTATCCAATCAGACGTCGCGTTACAAACTCATGTGCTTTAGAATATACTTTTATGCAACACAAAAGACTTGGCTTCACTTGCTTACATGTAAATGATCGTAATATAAGGGAAAGCTTGCACAAGTGATTATATACTGGAGAAGGTTTTCTACTGACAACCTGACTCTGCGTTATGCTGAATGTATTTTCCCATCTCATATCAATTGGACGAGTTAATTTCCAATTTTGGGGTTGTTAAGTGGAGACCCTGATCAGACGCCACATAATGTGGCGTCTGATCTGGGTCTGCGCTATTTGCCTATGTCCTTCAAACATGATGCAGGCTTAAATGGGTTAAACAGCTGGATTACAGGTATGATATAGAAACTGAAAAATCTTTACCGTATATTCATATTTAACATATTTTAAGATCCAAGTATTGATATATAACATAATTAACAAGAAAAATTCTTGAGAATCCTTTGAGACCATGAACAGCAGACTCTCAGCAACATGAATATTAACAACTGGAAATACCAGAATACTAATTTAGCTCTCTGCATGCTGGGTAATTATTCATGATTTCTGTTGTATGCAGACATTTTGATTCAAAATTAACTTTTTCTAAGAAATCTTTCAGAAATACTCTCAGTGTCAAACAAATTGGATAGAGAGCAGGCCCAACATATTGTCGGGCCTGATCTAGGTCCAAATTGTTCACAATGATTATCAGAAGTTGACACTAGCAGGCAAATATTTAATGAATTAAGTTGAAAATGTGTGATACACTGGTTGTAAATAAGAGGTGATTACTAAAAGTTATCTCCTTTCAGTATTTGTAGCATATATTCTAATAAAATAACAACATAGCATAACTTTATTGCATAAAACATACAAGTATGCTTATAGCATGTATTTAAGAAATGAATTCAATTTTTTGAAATTTATGGTATCATGAATACTTCGAGTCTCTTGCAAAGTAAGTGAAGCCCGAAGGGCATCACTTTAACTTTGCAAGATACCCGAAGTATTCATGATGCCATGAACCTTCCAAATATTGAAAATATTGCTTATATTTACATTTTATTATAGATATCTAAAATATAAAAAATTATTTTAGTTTAGGAATTAAAACAGTTTTGTATTTAAAGTGTAATCATATTAACGGTTTAGTTGGAGTGTAAAACGGAATAGCAGAACAGCCAGTGTGAACACCGACAGCTAATGGAGCAAACAAGAAGCTTGTTTTACATGTGCGACTTAGGTGTGGCTCGCTGTCAATCACAACACCAGTGTCACATCTGGCAAATCAGTTCCTGTTCAAAGCGAATGCATGGGCAAGTGAGCTTGGCAGCTGTCAATCAAAATTTTGTGTAATTCATGGAGCTATGAACGGTTTCAAAATCTAAAGATTCGATAAAGGATATAGCACAATAGTGAGCAATAACGTGGTCTTCGTTTCTCTTGTAGATCACATAATGTGAACATTTTTGCACTATTATATATTTGTTTTTTTCTATAGTTTTCATGGACAGCAGATGGTCCAATAGTACGAGTCAACTCTACAGACAAATCCCTTAAATTATTGCTGTACTATTAGTAAATCCTAGAAAAAACACTGAGTTATAGAGAGCTGACTGAGCCATGTGTTAATGTAAGTATTATAGGACTTTTTGGTTACTGTAAAGGCGGCGCCTCAAGAATGGGTAATTAGGACTGGTCTACCTTAGACATAGGTAAAAGCTGAAAATGATGCGTGGTTTAAATCATCTTGCACCAATACCTCAGTATAGACGCAAAACACATTATTTAGTCCTTAAAACGCCAGCAAAATAACTGCATCTGAAAATGTCTATTTAGCATAAGCATAGAGGAAAACAGTGTGGACCCAGATCAGACTGCTCCTACAGGAGCAGTCTGATCTGAGTCCACACTGTTTGTCTATGAGACATCAAATATTTTAGTGGGCATCAAAAAAAACATACATTTTGTGATTATGTGCTTTAAGGTTTAATAAATGTGAATTCAGTGTGTATATGGTTAGGATTTTCATGAAATGCAAACACTTTTGCGCGGCCAAAACAACTTATTTAATAACCTGATTTTCTTTGTTTAGCAGATGCAATAGCCAAACCACGCCCAGATATGAATATTAAAGTTACCGCCTTTACAGCAAGCGAAAAGTCTATAAATATTCCAATTTATTAATTACTTACAGGTCTGCCAGTGCCACCTGCTGATAACCTTATTTTATATCCTCATCCTTATATTTCTAAATGGTACATAATACATACATATTAATTATGTATCTTATGAGAGAGAGAGAGAGACAGAGAGAGAGACAGAGAGAGACAGACAGACAGACAGACAGACAGAAAGAGCCCTTTGTAAACTGTTTGGACCCAGATCTGACCTGGCAAAATGTCAGTTCTGATCTAGATCCAAGCTATTGTTACTCTGCTTGCATTCCTGAAAAAAAAACTTATCAAAAGTGTAGATTTTTTTTTTCAATCAGCAAAAGCAAAAAGACATTAAGATTACCCAGCCTGCAAAGAGTTAAAGGCATATTGAAACTGTAACTCCTTAAAAATGAATAAAATTAACTAACAGTGTGTATTAAACAAGATCTTGGAAAGTTCAAAATTTCCAAAATCGTGAACTTGAGAAATTCTAATCTTAAAACTTGGATTATCCCCACAAATATTAACAGTTCAAGTTCCAATGCTTTATTCTCTTTAGATCATTTGAAATAAATCAGAAAAGCTGACATAATCTGCTTGTTTCAGCATTAGAGGCTGAGGCTGACTTCCAGTCTAAAATCCTGAAAACTTCAAGCCATGCACCCTAGCATATTAGGTAAGAACATCACTAAATAAAGCCAGTAATAATACCATATGTTTCAGTAGAATCTCTTCCCAAACTTAATCTTACAGTAATGTCTTATCAGAAAAGCTTCAAAACAAGCATGCGCGGATCCAGAAAGTTTTGTCAGAGGGGGCCCGAATTTGATAACGTTTTTTTTGGTTTTTTTTTTGTTGGTTTTTTTAGTTGATGAGGGGATAGATGATCCAACTAGCACTATAAATGGGCCATCATCGGTAAATGAGCCATCATCGACCCGCCAGGGAAACGCAATTCAAATGACATTTCGCTGACCCAACATTGATGATGGCCCAACATTGAATGCTGGCTTGGTGTATTTGTGATATTTCAGGGGATCCGGACCAGTATTGCTAAGAAATCCTATAATTTTGTGATTTTTCAAGGGGGTCCACACCCCCCTCCCCCCCCCCCCTGTGGATCCCTGATTTATCAATTCTTAAACGTAGAGCTGACATCCTGGCCATGCAAAGAAGGTCAATTAAGCTAGCTAATAATAGTTAAATGTTCAAACAAGCATGTGAGATGTACACAGTCTATACTGAGTCTTCAGTGCTCTACATATTTAGTGTGTTAGTAGATGAAGGTTCATATCTAAATCATTACATTTCGCACTGACCCCATTCCCTGGGCACCTTTACATGTATATTCAACCTATATAATCCTGGCATCCCTTTTACGGGACTTATACAAATAGTGCTGACCCAGATCAGATGCAGCACAATAGTGTTCAATCTATTAAACTCATTGCAAAAAAGTGATAAAATGCTCGACATTGCCTCACATTTTAGTCTCTATTTCTCAACTTGTCTAATAAATCCAATAAAAAATTAACACTCATTCAAGATTCTCTATTGATACAATAACACCCAGGTGAACCGCATGTCTAGATCTCGGAGGGTGTTGGCTATCGGAGGTAAACATTGAGATCATGGATGGATAGGGATCTGTATTTATCCATTTTTATTTCATATGGAAAGTTTCTTGGGGACGAGAGCAGCAAACATGTTGCTTCTATATTGAGTGATAAGGACTCGGAATCTGTTAAATACTTTTGATCCATGTCTGTAGGATTCAGGGCGACTTTTCAAACGACGAATGTGAATTTTTCAATGAAAAAAGGCTAGTGGTTTGATCATTGCTGGACTTATATCAACCTTTGACACTAATTGCTTGTGCCGCTACCATTCTATATCATTCTGCTACATGGCTTGTAAGTGTCATGTCCAAAACTGCTATTAAAACTTCAAATTTTGAAAATCGCTTATGTTGCTATCGTTTTGATGGTTAGCAAAATGTTCAGAGGACTTACCTCCGAATGGAACACTATCCATAAACATGACACTATCGTCATAAAATTGCAAATAAATAAGTGTTGAACACGTCTGTTTGAATTATATTGGACTGATACGTTCCAAAGAGAGGTTAAACATTGCAGCGGTAGTTATGAATCAAGAAAAAATAAAATAATACATATAAATATTAACTGATGAATTCGAAATATTTGTTCAAATCACCGCATTTCCGAATTCAAATGGGATTTAAACTCAAACAGATTCAGTTCAAAAACATGCATTGCTTTCAGAATTCTTGTCATTCTAAATACTTACGGCTTATATGTTGATTTTATTCCTTAATGTGGTTTATTATGATATAAAACCATCTCAAAGCAGACCATGTGCAGCCCAAAACTCCTTTGTTTACCTCCGATAGCCAACACCCTCCGAGATTTGGACATGCGGTTTACCTGGGTGATAACCTTAAACGATTTTTTTAAGTGTACCTATCCCAAGAATAAAAACAAAATCCCTAAACAATAACCCCAAATATCCCCATATCCTTTAAAACAAGGAACATCTCCTATACCTTTATTTGGAGTATATTATGTATCCGACATAAAGGTACTGTTCTGCGAGTGGCAGTGACGTCGTGTTTTGTTTACAATTGTTAAGTAAAACATGAACTTGTACACTCCACTTCAGCTAACGTGAATCGATAGATCACTTGTGTATTAATCCTATCCTGTTAAGACACAAGTGATCTATCGATTCTAAGTCCTGATATCTTTGTAAACGAAACATGACGCCACTGTCACTCTTGGCTGGCAGGACAGTATGTAATTATTCTAATTTTGATGGTTTGCTGAGACCCTGTCTTCCTGTTGCTCCATTTTAATAGGATGTGTAAGCCTTTGTCATACTGAATATGTCATGTACTACACTCCTCCACAACTTTTAACCTGTTAACCGGCGACTTTCCAGTTGTAAGCAAGTATTTTCATTCAGAGTAAAAAAACTGTGAATCATGATCACCTTGCTTCCTCAGAAGCCAGCTGATCCGGATCTACAGTGTTTCTAAAAAAAATAAGTCTGGTTTCAGCAGGACAAGGGTTAGTACAGATATTTTTTTTCTCCAAAAGACTTCCTACATCTTCATTAAAGTATGTAGTACTCAAAACAATTCTCTTCCTGAACAGTGTCTGTGTTTATACAACCACGGAACTAGCAATTTAGTAATATACTCCCGTAAAACATCTCAAGCTAAGCTGTCAGAAGCACAGAATAGACAGTCTATTATTGTCATTCAAGTGCATGACAAACGACATGAAAAGTTGTTCATTTCTACATGCTCATTTTTTTGAATTAATGAAAGTGGTTGAGAATTTGTTCAAAAAATCTTATGGTTAAACATTCATTTATTGTCAAGACATATGTTGTAAATACACATTGGAATTGCCTAATAGAGGCAATTCCAATGTGACCTACAACTTATGTTACTGAAAATAAGGACGAAAACTATTTGGAAATTTACATTTTCCAAGTATCATGTCCATTGTCTTTACCTCTTTTTAAACATCCCAAACTGCCAGTCAGTTCTAAAATTCCTGTCACTCTACTGCATATTGTTTATATTTGCATGGCAGCTATATCTCCAAATTCGAGTTCAAGAACTAACTCTTTGCTAACCTGCTAGTTGTGTGGTTATGCTCAACCCACATGAGCATGAATAAATACCACAATACAAACAAATCAGCCAAATGTATTGTCTTCTTCAGAAGAGCAGACAGTTTTATTGTTCCTGGTTATATTATTCCTTGTTTAACCCTTTTACTGCTGATGTCAAATTTATCTTTTTTTGAAACACTGCAAATGCAGTTAAGCTGGCTTTTGGCAAAGCCATCTGATCAGGATCCACACTGTTTTCCTTTTTGATTGAAAATACAAGCTCATAAGTGGAATGCTGCAGGTTGACAAGATAAATATGGGGGAGGAGTGTAGCCCATGATAATATTCAGCATGGCAATGGTTAAAATCCTTAGCCATGCGCGGATCCATAAAGTTTTGTCAGAGGGGGGTCCAAATTTGATAAGTTAAACGTTTGTTGTTGTTTTTTGTTGTTGTTTTTTAATGAGGGAAAGAGGATCCAAATAACCTCTATAATTGAATGGGATGTGCCATCATCGGCCCGCCAGCAAAACGCCATTTGAATGATGTTTCCCTGGCAGGGAGGATAATGGCCCAACATTAAATACTGGCTGAGTACCTTTGTGACTTTTCAGGGGATCCGGACCAGTATTGCAAAGAAACCCTATATTTTTGTGATTTTTCAGGGGGGTTTGGACCCCCTGCCCCCCCCCCCCCCCCCCCCCCGGTCTGGATCCGCTCACGTTAGCATTTAAATAATTTTATGACCAGGACAAAGTCATGCTTGGGTCAGTTTAGTCTGAAAAACGTTTTATAACCTGAGAAACAGGACATACATAATCCATGGGCGGATCCAGAGGGGGGGACAGGCCTAGGGGGTCTGGACCCCCTGAAAAATCACAAAAATATATGGTTTCCTATCAATATTGATCAGGATCCCCTAAAAATCACAAAGCTACAAAGCCATCATTCAATGGTGGGCCATTATCGGCACGCCAGCAAAACGCCATTGAATCTGGCGGGCCAATGACGGCCCACTTTTAGTGGCATTTCCATCCTCTCCCATGAACTAAAAAAAACAAACAAAAAAAAACGTCAGTGTTGGACCCTCTCTGGCAAAACTTTCTGGATCCGCGCATGTAACCTCGCCATATACTGAGGTACATGGTTGAAAGTTAAAAAAAAATCAAAATCATGAACTTTTGAAAATCAAATGTTAAAACTTGCGGAATAACTATAAATATCAGCAATTTCAAGTATAAATTGTCAACTGTCTTTAGATGAACTGAAATTGAATACAAGAAACCATAAGAATTTGCCTAATTCAGGATTTTGAGGCTGACTTTCTGTGGAAAGTCAGCCTCAAAATCCTAAATTCAGGATTATTCCTAAAAACTTTCACTCATGGGGATAGACAAATAAAAAAAATATAAATTGTAATTTTCCAGTGTGTTTCTGCCTGGAACTATGACAAATAGGTTAAAGGGAAATGTGGAGTCCTTTTTACATGTGTAATTTACATGTTTACATGTTTAATTTACATTTTTACATGTGTAATTTGTTAGCTATCGCTTTGATTCTGTCTTTACATGATTATTAACACTCATAGTTGACGGCACTGAAAACGCAGGCTGGAACAGTTGAATAGGATTATGTATGCCTTCTGGACGTATGAGTGGAAAACTGGCGGCCACCTGCCCCTGTATCATCTGTTGAAGCTGGAAAGGAGTTGGGAAACTTCCAGGCTGCATATACTGGGATACATGGGTGATAGTTAAATTTTCAAAATCCTGAACTTTTGAAAATCAAATCTTAAAACTTGCAGAATACCTATAAATATCAACAACTTTAAGTTTAAATGTTTAATTGTTTTAGATGAACTGAAATCAAATCAAGGTAGCTATAGGAATATGCATAATTCAGGATTTTGAGGCTGACTTTCTGTGGAAAGCCAGCCTCTAAATCCTGAATTCAGGCATAATCCTAAAAACTTTCACCCATGGCGATACAGAAATAAAAAACGATAAATTATACTTTCCAGTATGTTTTCTGCCTGGACCTATGACAAATAAGTTAAAGGGTAATGTGGAATTTGCATGTGTAATTTACATGTTTACATGTTTAATTTACATTTTACATGTGTAATTTGTTAGCTATCGCTTTGATTCTGTCTTTACATGATTATTAACACTCATAGTTGACGGCACTGAAAACGCAGGCTGAAACAGCTGAATAGGATTATGTATGCCTTCTGGACGTATGAGTGGAAAACTGGCGGCCACCTGCCCCTGTATCATCTGTTGAAGCTGGAAAGGAGTTGGGAAACCTCCAGGCTGCATCATCATTGGTGTAGGAAATGCAGGATGGATCAATGCGTTGGCAAAGTCTATTGGCAGACCCCCTATACTTGGAAGCATATTACCCATTGAGAAAGGTGGAACAATTCCAGCAGTGGATTTCTGAAAAACAAATATATAAAAAATGATCGCATGACGTCGCGTCCGTGAGTAATATAACGCCATGCAATAAAATCAATGCAGAATTCGTAACGTTATGAAATGACGTCCATAACAGTTTTGCGTACATAATGACAAAATCTTAACTTTTTACACCAGAAATGAGATTTCAAAGTTATTTCTATGTCATATGATAACCAGGATCTAACATTCTTATTAAACTCATTGCGAAAAAGCGATAAAATGCGAGACAGTGTACATAGGCCCAGATAAGGGAACTTTTAAATGTACAATAATATAGAGGATCTTACATGAGTGCTGATGTTTTATTGAATGTATTAAACGAGTTGAGGAAAAGTGATAAATTCCGAGGCTTATAGAGCATTTCATCGCTTCTTCGCACCAAGTTTGACTATTTGAGTATTTGCTGACTACCATATGAGTACAGTAGCCAAATGGCCTAACAAAAGTACTATGGTGATGGCAAATATGACCTGCCTTTTTCTGCTTTTCCATGAAGTCTGAAATGTATTTGTCGCATGTCACTATTAAAATCTTGTGCTATGCATAGAGAATACTAGGTGAGTGTCTTTTGATATCACGTTTATCAGGCAAGGCTTTAAGAATGCTTGTTGAATCATGAGGCTTGGTGAGTGATTCAACATGCGTTCTTGAAGCTGGGCTTAGTAAACTTGTTATAAAAAGATGTGAACCTGGTTTTTATATTTATCAGTTTACGAGTTTGTTCATTCTTCAAATTAGCGATTATGACACAATCATCTATTTTCATGTCGATTCAACGTCATTCAAAAACAGCAACGTCATGATGACCTGATAAAGGCACATGTCGTGAGATAGGCAAAGTTTATCAGGCCAACATGCAACAATGCAGTTTATATAACTGAGGTTACTGGTAAACTTTGATGCATTCTGGTTTGGTCGGTTGTTATTTTGCTATATGACCCAGCAAAGTTGGACATGATGACTAATCACAATGTTTAGGCAAAGACACGTTTTACTAAGTAACAAATAATTGAGCTGCGACATGAATTTTCTAACAATGTGGTGTGTGCGACCAGCAATATCTCACATCAGCCTGCGCATATGCGCAGTCTGATCAGAGCCTTTGCTTGTTGCTTGAATATTCTATGAGTGTTAAGCTACTGACTGATCATCATTTGGAGTTTCTAAGCTTAAAAGGAAGCTTCAGAGGCGCGTCTGAGTCTAAACTTGTCAAAATGCCACAATGTTGGAAATCACATGTCACGGCTCAAATCTAACCTACTATTATCACAGGCAAACGAAACACTTTTTCATGACCATTTCCTTACAAAGTATATGACTAGCATGATGTTTAATATAAGAATCTATCATGAGTGTGAGGGTAGGATAGAAAAATCTGTCCAGAGGATTGCCATTTGATCATGAGGCTTGCCGAATGATGTCAAACGGTGATCCCGAGAGATGGATTTTTCTATCCTACCCTCACACAAATAATGGAGTCTTTTTCTTGCTCACTACTGTTTTTATTTATTTATTTTAAAATAAGCTTCCAGAAGTCCCCTAATACGCTAAGATGCAATTTCACATGATGATGTTACTTGACGTCCTGGGTAAGATAGCATGAGTAAGATAAGAGTTACTATCCCAGGGTAAATTCTCAGATATCCTTATCAGGTGTGCTAGAAATGCTTCCAAATGGGTCTTTAGAAGTTGCCTAGCAGCTTGGTACGACCTCGATAATGGTGAGTAGAAACTCATGTCCACAAAAAACTGGTACTAGTAAATGTTCTTAACTTTCGAACACTTTTCTCTTGCTGTTCTCAAATAAAATGTTCGTTATCAGAGCTAGAATTCACAAAATGATTGTCACAATTGCAAACATGGAAAACCCTGATCAGCTTTCTCCAAAGTAGCCTGATCTTGTTCTGTGCTGTTTGGCAATGACTGTTTTGCAACTAGTGTTCGAAATTTTAGCACATCTACCTTAGAATTTAGATCACAAAAACAGTATGATGACACAAACACCAACAGTTGATAAATACAAACACCACAATTATCCATCAATAACCTTCAAAACAACTATTAGACGTGGATTATTCAAATACATGTAATATTGCAAACACATAGCTACATCAGCTATGAAAATAGGATTTATAAATGAAATTCCTTGTCTGGGGAAAGAAATCTCGATTTTATTGCATGCCACTAACACAAAAACAAGGCAGCCAGTGGAGAAAGCTGGATGTTTTGTCTAACCTAGACTCATACCTTCGAAGAGAAGTTTTCTCTCGAAAAGATCTAAATGATAGGAAATAGTTGGAACTAACCTCTTTCTTTCCATCCAGTAATGCTGAGTGATCTGTACTGCTTTTAGATGATGATGATTTCTCTCCTGATGTAGATGGTCTCGTCTCTGAGTAGATAGGATGTAATGGCACATTTAATGGTACATGCTTTGAAGAACTAACACTAGAAGATTTTGTGTGATTACTGTGACTAGAACTTGAAGCTTTTACAGAAAGATCTTGAGGAGAATCACCTGTATCTTTATTGATATTCCTCCTGCTCTCTTTATTAAAACATGTACTGAACAAAAGTGATTCTCCACGTCTCTGCTTCTCTTCCTGTGCCCTTAATGTTTTCATACTTAGATCAAGCACAGGCATTTCACCAAGTCCAGACCCTGATTTGAACACATTCCTTTCTGGTGAAACTGACATTTTATGTCGTTTAAAATCACTTTCCGTGCTGGATTTTGGCACTGAACTTTTAGATTTTAATTGCAAACCTGGAAATTGTGCTAAGTTTTTATTCGGTTCGTTGAATGGGTTTTGTCGCTTTACTCCATTGGTATGGGCAGGACCTATGGGACCTTTCTGGCGAGTTGTAGCTGAAGTAATTGGCCCTTTAGGTGTCTGCATATGATTGGCTGGTGGAGGTGCATTACTTGATCCTGCAGTACCGGCACGCTGTTTCATCTGATCCATAAGATTTTTGTCTATTGCACTTGGTATATCAATTATATCTTTTTGCTTTGTTACAAGTCTATTTAGCTCATGTAAAGGTTTATTGTCACTAGAAACGGGACTCATTAATGGATGAATAGGCTGCATTGTTGGTGGTATTCCTGGCACACCTAATTGAGGAATCATAAATGGAAATCTTACTGGTTGCATGCTCGCTGGGATGCCACCCATTGGCAATAACTGTGGATAGAACATTGGTGGCGGAAGACTGACTGGTGAGATAATGTTTTGGGGTATTGCTTTTGATGTTGAAGTTTGTATGCGTGCTCCTGTAATCTGTTCCTGACTCACTAATTTAGAGTCAACTGTAGACTTATCGTCCCTATCTTCTTGTGCATTGATTTTGACTTTTATTATTCCTTCGTCAGTGTTCAAAGTCTTTTCATGAACATTATTTTCTGCTATTTTCTCGTTCTGTTCCTCCACTTTCAAAGTCTGATCAAGTAATTCTCGAACTGTTTTCTGACCACCAGATTGTTTGCGTCCCTAAAATAGAACAGCCATAAAATTAAAGAGATTGTGTGGCATGCAGTTTGCATGTGCATGCAGGAAAACAAGGAGCTATTTAGCTCCTATACAGTTGGAGAGTACAACTATGAAAGAAAAACAGTATTCACAGACGATAAAACATGCATATATACCCAGCATGCGAACACATAAAGTAAGTGTCAAGTTGCATGTTCAGTGA
Source organism: Loripinus fragilis (assembly GCA_964019695.1). NCBI lineage: Eukaryota > Metazoa > Mollusca > Bivalvia > Lucinida > Lucinidae > Loripinus > Loripinus fragilis. The sequence continues at coordinate 126,289,778 of OZ026515.1, forward strand.
GCTAACGCTAAAATTCTTTGGAGGTAATACGTCATACTATAAACATGTCCTTAGCTCATATAGACAAATACACGTTGTCATGGGAATGTTTTCTATATGAATCCATCAGAATACAAAGGGTTATGATTAAGATCAGCTTCAGTGAAATGTTGAATACTTAACTGGCCAGAGTGATTAACATCGTGCACATTCACTGATAAGTATAGTTTGTTCGTTTGACGCTTTATGCCCCATTTAACAATTTCAATTATGTTGAGACGTTTTCCTGTCTTCCTCTGTCCAACCTAGTACTAAGCAAAGGAAGTGTCTTGCTCAAGGACACAACACAATATCTATGGTTTGTTTTGATCTAGCAACCCTTTGATCCTAAGTATAAAACTTTTCTCTGAGCCACTGCACTCCTTTCAAGGCGCTTATTATTACCCAGGACTGCGTTGATTGTCTTCCTGCTGTCTCGTATTTGCTGTTTGGCACTTCCTCGCGCTGCCATGGGTTTGTCTGCAGTTTGTGATTGTAGTGATTCCTGTTCATACTCACTTACAATTTATGTCAAATCATGTACCAGTGTGATCTGTTGTGAATCTAACACATAAAAACAATCTCCAATCAGCTGCGTTGTTCAAAGTCCAAAGTCCAAACAAAGAACGAGATTTTACAGAGATAATTGAAACACATCTGTGCAGTGCAAATGATTTGACTTTCTTGACAATAATTATTCAATATTCAAGTGGTCCAAATGTTTTATAAATAAATGGCATTTTATGTATTTCAAGATGACACAGCCCAAATCCAGTTGTCACTTTTAGTAAATGGCATTAGCTCAATCTTTATTCTAGCTGGGTTAATACTTGCATTATAAGTAAACTGTTTGAACACAGAAATACTTCTGGTCAGGCAAATGCTAGCAAAGTGTGCATTTTCCATGGTGTGATCGATTATATACACCTATCATTGAATACAGGAGTTTTCTATAGCTAAAATAAAGCGTTATTTACAGCATACAATAATAATTATATTATTACTGATTTTACTTTAATATATAAATCATGTGCATGTAATAGACAGCTAATTAATAGAAAACAGAAATAAAGAAAATAAGACAATTTCAACAAATGTAATCCCCCTTTAGAGATTGAAAAAAGTAAAACACGACATAAGAGTTCTGCTACCCTGCCCCAATAAGTCAACCCACTGTATCAATCAAAGATCAACACTAAATGTCAACATGTCACGTTTGAATAAAAAATATTCTCAAATGCACTATTTCAATATTTGATCTTTTAACCCCACCGCAGGGATCAGGGGCGAATAAGGTGAACATGTTTAATTATATATAGAGGATCTTACATGAGCACTCGTGTATTATTGAATTTACTAAACAAGTTGATAAGGTGATAAAAGTGGTAAAAGGCAAGGCATGCTAATCGTTTATCACTTTTTCGCAACAAGTTTAATTAATTAAATAAATTCATTGATAAAGGATGTTAGATTCTGTTTATCATATGACATTAGATACTTTGAAATCACATTTCGGTCGTGAAAATGATCATGATTTTTTTCAAAACATACCCAAAGTTGTTATGGACGTCATCAATACATCATGTAACTAAATTATCTTAACCAATAGAAGTTTATCAATTTTAATGCATGGCTTTATATCATTTCCAAACGCTATGTCACATGATCATTTGCTTTACTCCTCATTCCCTCAAAACCCACATTCTAAAAAGTCTTGGGACAATTATAAGTATATATTACATGTTTGACGGGAAAATAACGCAATTTATCAAACAAATAACATATGTAATTTTGCTTTCGTCTAGAAAGATTTATCTTCTCTAGGGAATAAATCTTTTTAAGGGGAACACTATTTTCCCAAATACATGTGATCCTATAGGCTTTGATGAGATGAAACGATGTCATTTCACAACAAAATGGAATTTTCTTTTCATAGTTAACGTTGTAACAAACATAACGGTTGTCTGTACTTTTAACGTCACAAAAATTGACAAAAGACGTCATATACGCATGCGATGACGTTGCATGGTAGCGGGTCAACTTGGCCTGAAGTCGAGTCGGCCCCTGAGTCAAGTCTGCCTTGGGTCAACTCGGCCTGTGTCAACTCGGCCCGGTGTAATACAAAAAGGATAACTGAATACAAGAGATGCTTTTCACTTTGAAAATAAATGTTTTGCCACAATGAAACATATTTTCTAAATGACAAACATTGCAATTAAGCTCTTGATGAATATAATTAAAGGTGAACTAAAGGTAATGATTGCCTTTAATCTCTGTTCCAATACTTGGTCCGAGCTTTAATCTTATGCAAGTTTTCACATTTTATGGCATGCGCGAGTTCCAATATCGTGCAAACAAGACAATTAATGTTTTCTGAATATTAAATAAATAAAAATAATGTTTGGAATTAAAAGCCTGATCAAAAAAGAATATAGTTATCATGAAAGCTTAAAAAATACGTTTAGTGAGTTAGGGTCCCTTGGTAGGGTATAGAAAAGAATGGAAAAAGCGGCACATTATTTTCCTTCTCTCCAGCTTTTGTTGAAAAAACTTTTGTATTAAACACATTCTCCAGCATGCTAAATGTAGGCTTAATATCAGACTAGGCCGAGATCTGACCAGGCCGAAATGACCCGGGCCAACTTGACCCAGGCCGACCTGACTCAAGGCCGAGTTGACTGTTATTCACGTTGCATAACGTTTACACTGCAACAAGAGGAACTCGAGGATCAAAAATGAAAAATTCTAGAAAAACACAATACATGTAGCACCAAAGTGTTCCTTACGATCTAATTAGAAAATGACTATCCACACTTTAAATTTTCGTTCTCTAATAAAAAAAATCCCATATTTAAAATAGAATGATTAATAAACTCTATATCATCCGACAGTCATTATAGCTTTCTGTACTTTAATTGCCTCTTCTGATAAAGTCAGAGGTAATATTTCAGTTATTCATAACTCGATTATTATAAGAGAATATCAAACCACTATGGTTCTTTTCATTTAAACTTATCATTTATACTTTCAATGTCATTTATTCCAAGAACATCTGAATCCGAACTACAGCACAGATTAGTTTTATACAGGCAGGCGAACAGAATGAAAGACACAAGCCACTGTCACAAGACGATGCCAAAATTATATCATGTCTGCCTTCAGCAGGGGAAAATGAAGCTAAAGTTACGACATTGAATTGGGATAAAGCCTCAAACTCTTGGATGAGTGTTTAGACAGACATTGATATTCCAACTCAATTTCTAAACTGATACTATTAAATGAGCATGTAAGAAATTATGTTCTGGGCTCGGAATTACAATGCTTCCTTAAAGTTAATGAAGACTTAAGTTAAGTATTGATATTTCAACATGCTTTATTAGATGCTAAATGAATTGCCTGGATGGATGTAGTACTTGTGGTCAAAGATAGCATTGTGATCTGCGATAAAAATGAAATTATTTGGATTTTAATCAGTTTAAAACGTTATTTTTCGCATCCTCATAAATCAATACTTAACTTAAGTCTTCCTTAACTTTAAGGAGGCATTGTAATTCCGGGCCCTGAAATCTAGTCATTAGATTGTCATTTTGAAGAACAAGCAATCTTAATTTCTAAGGTGTTTACTAAAATTAATATTCCAAAGACAAAACAAAACAACTTCATTATAATCTGAGTGGCGGAACGTCATACTTATCCAAACAGACACACACACAACTGGGAACCATCAATACAACATAAAGGCTTTGTTGTGAGAATTTGCAATAACATATATTCAACATTTGTCATAGGTCCAGAAACTTTTTGAGAACTAAATTATACTTATTTTCTTACCCATCAATTTAATCGTGATTTTTGGGTGCTTAAAATAACCGTCTCATTGAGACTGTTCTTTTGAGTTTACACACAAATGTTTAGCTTGAGAAATAAAAAAATAATAATAATGCTTTCTTATCTGTACGCCTGTTGTGTGTAAGAATGCCATATCCCCGTAAGAGTAAAGTCTGCAGAAATGTGAATAATAATATACAATAGGTCAACTTATGATATTTTGATACTTACTGTACACACAAGCAAAGAAGGCTCAGACAAGCCTACGCATCTGTGCAATCTCAGAAGATCTAGAGCAATCATTACTCACAAACATTAAGAATGGAAATTGGATGAAGATTTACTCAAACGGTTTGACCTCTAGCCACATATAGTAGCTGCATATGCACTTTTGAATAGTTATTTACTTTCATGGCTGCATGTAGAAAGAACAACTTCTCATGTAGTTTGTCATTGACCTGGATGACAAAAATAGACTGTCTATTTTATGCTTCTGATAGCTTATCTTGGGATGTTTCATGGGAGTATGTTGCTAAATTGCTAGCTGCTTGGTTGTAAGATAAGTATCAAAATTCCATGAGTTGACCACTAATATTCTACAAAGCAAAAGCATAATAGATCGAGTACATCAAGAGAACCATACAACAGCATGGCTCACCTTCTCGTTAAATTTATATTTTCTTCTGTCTTCCCAGATTTTCTCCTTTTGTAGTAAAAGTCGTTTTGCATCCTTAACATAAGAAGAGATAGGAATAATCATTTTTTTCGTTAAAACGAATGACTTCACATTTAACTATGAACCAGGATTATAACATTTCTACAAGACAGTCCTGGGACGAGTATAAAGAAAGTTAATATAATTATGTGCTTACATAGTAAGAAAGACAGCAAAGATCAGGGATCAATACAATCAAGTACCACACCTGACCCAGGATACCGCATGGGAAAGTGACAAAAACACAATTAGTGTTTCCCACAGCCTGAAAAAGGGGCAGGGTGCTGGCCAGAAAAAGGGCACTTTTGATGCGTGAAATTCACCCAAAAGGGCACTTTTGTTAGAACAGACTTTTCAAATGTGAGTTAGATAAAGGATTTTATGTCTGTTAAAAGGTTAGAATAGCTTCTAATAGAGCATAGGATTCATTGGGATAACAAAAAGTTATTTTATACAGTAAAAATTAAAATATGATTATTTTTTATATTAAAATGAAAATAAGGGCAGGAGGGGGAGCTTTAGGGCAGGAGGGGGGAGCATTAGGGCAGCAGGGTGCTCCCCCCTGCTATTCCTCTTTTTGGGAAACGCTAACAATTAAACATCCCAAACAAGAGCCAAGAGGTCAGCCATTTCCCAGCAGGTGACCACAGGGCAGCAATGAAAAGACCCGAACTCATGACAAACACAAGACATAAATAACACAAATGATCCACAAAAGAAGCACCGCCTTGGAACGAGCAGTAGTAATATTTTACTGGAGGGCTTAAACCCAACCTCACCCTCGGTTCAGATGTGGATCAAGACTCATAGCTGTTTGGTTTGCATGAAAGACCACTAACTTATCCTTGCATCATCTAGACAAAGAAAGGCATAACGTCGCTTCAGTGCTATAGTATTCTATCTACCATTGCACAAGTTTTGAGAAAAATGAGTTTGAAAATTTAAGTATCCTAATTTTTGATGCCTCATTTATCACAGACCTTTGAATCATACCAGAGGATTAAAAGATATACATACAGTGTAAATGACCTTGGTTTGAAGAAATTTCAACAGTAATATCGAATTTATGGGCATTTTACGGTTTGCAGATATAACATTATGCCCTAAGAATCGCTTTTTGCGTTCAGAGCTATAGTGTTCTATATTTTCCTACAGCTTATTATTCTGTTTTGGAGTCAATTCGTATACTATTCTGAACAGAAATGATTATTTATACCTTAAAGTAGCAGATTTAGTCAATTTTTTGGCATAACAGTTACGAACCGCACAAACTACGCCATTACAATTTGTGTAAGGGAGGTAATATGTTCCTACAGTTATTTTTTCTGTCAATGGGGTCAGTTAGCATATTATTATAGTCTGAACTGATTATTTGGACCTAAAAGAAACAGATTTAACCATTGATTTGTAATAACACCGACAAATTACTTCAATTGAAGCAGTTTAATTATTTGTAAGGAAGGTTTCTATAGCTTATTATTCTGTCCATGGATCAATTTGCATAATAGTTTTGACTGAGCGGATTATTTTGAACAAAAAGTAGCAGAAATAGCCATTAGTTCGACATTACATCGACAAACCGCTTCAATTGAGGAAATATAAGTTTATATAAGGGAGGTAACTGCAAATTTTACCAATTTCTCCAAGGGAAGTGATTTTCTGTAGATAGAACAGTATGACACTGAACTCGTCCAGTCACGTGACATAATCATTATAGACCACTGGATAAAAATCACTTATAACACTAAAGCACTGAACGAAATTGTCTGTCTGTAGATAGAACAGAAAAGCACAGCGATTTTAAGCTTATTTGGAGGAGATAGGCAAATGAAACCTTCACCAGTAGATAGAACATTTGATCCCCTTTCCAACGGTATATATAACTCATTTTGACCAAAATGTCACTTAGAACACTATAGCACTGAAGCGACGATTAATTACATTCTTATTGTTCCAATTGGTGTATCCTTTAACCCTTTTCTTAATGAATATTTATTCTAAGCTCCACCCACTAGGAATAATTATATAACTTTCATGTATGCACATAGAACGTAGAAATTATTTGTCAGGTCTACTAGTATAGGATCACGTTTGTTTTGTTTGTTTTGATTCTTTACATCCCAGTCAACAGCTATGGTCATGATGGGACGGTCAGTTCACCTAGCCACTTTTTTCCTGGGCAAGCTTGACTAAGCAGTTAACCAATACTTCATGCACATACTTTCGCTTGTAACTGACAACAACACTTCTTGAATCAGCGGAAGGAGGAGAATGTCCGTAAAAATTATTTCATGACATATCTCCATGAAAGTATGGGACCGGCCGTGAAAGTATAGGACCGGACCGGGATCAACTCACAACCCTGGATCTGCAGTCAGGCACGTATCTTTAGCTAGACACGTTACTGAATGTGCTATATGGCCCCGTTAGTGTAAGATCATATCTAATCATATTTCAATAAGCAAACAGAGTAGGCCATGATCAGCAGCTCTTACAACAGATGCCTGATCTAGGTCTGCTCTGTTTGCAAAAGTGTCAAATGCATCTGCATGAGGTAAAGGGTTAACATTAACAAGTTGAATCCATTGATATGCTGTAGAATCCCGTTTCATGGTATGATCGATAATATTGAATTCACATTTTATGCATAAAAAAGTTTAGAAACAATAAGGCAATTTCGAACATTGTTTTCATATTGTCACTATTGTCGTGCCAACCAAGGGGCCAACCTGCGGATAGGACAAATACACAAGTGATTATAAGTCACTGATAGCTATGTAAACAAAACATGACATCACTGTCACTCTTGGCTGGCAGGACAGTAGCTCTTAATTTCTTTACCTACTTCTTATCAATAATCATTTATGTATACTATCATTCTGTGAGACACAGAATATTATGCAATATTGTTTTTAAAATGAAATGAAATGATCTCTTTTTCATATAACATAAGCATATTTGAATTCAGAAATTAGAAAATTGAACGTTCAGTTATATAGAAAGGTAGAAAATTGCACATTCACTTATATCGCCAATTGGCAAATTGAATTTTCAGTTATTTTGCAAATTAGAAAAATGAACAAATTAGATTGTGTGTCAGAATTGTGTTTGTGTTTTATTCAAAGAAGAAAATTCGGTTGTTATGCAAATAATGTGGACCCAGATCAGCCAGTTTCTTTAGAACACCAACTGTTTGTCATACAGTTAATACTGTGTTGCATGATTTGAATGACTGTAAGAGTATGTGCATTTACCTGCTAAACATAACAAGTAATGGTATTTTGTACTTACCTCTTGGAGAAACTACTAGCATTTAAAAAGTTACCAAGTGCTTAATTTAATACTATGATTTGTCTGCATGTACGCGGAGATAAGCCACAAGCTTTAGCCAGTGGCTACTTTTCCATACAGGTGGACAATCATGGTATAACTATGTATTATACCACCTTCCAAGTGTGTTGACATTGCACTTTACGAAATAATTTGCATTAAAGTTGGTAAGGGCTGTATAAAGGCTGTATTTACTTACTTTTCTAATCTTCATATTTTCTAGTTCTTGTTTAATAATCATAGCTCTATTTTGAACTTCTTCCTTCCTTCCTATTTCTTCTGATTTCACCTTAACAACATCAGACTTGGCTACAACTGTAGAAGCTTTAACCTCTTCTTTTACTTCGTCATCTTCTACCTCAGTCTTAATTTCTGGCTTAATGTTTTCATCTAGTTTGTTAGCAGGTTTAACTTCAACGTCACTCTTCAAGGGTATGTTAAGTGGCTTTCTTTTCTTTCGTTTCTTTGGGACTGGTTGAAGTTCATCTCCTTTCTTCCACTTTTCATAAGGTAATAGCAATCTTAAAGAGAGTAAGTGTACATTTTTGGATCTTAATCAGACGTAGTACATCCTGCTTCAATAGCCTTTATTTTGTGCCTAGAGATTCACTGGAGACCTGGGTGAAAGTCATAAATTCCAATAATCTGATTTAAAGAAATTCAAAAACTTAAAAGTCTGCTGGATGCTTACAAAATTAAACAATTTTTAAATTTTACCTTTTGTAGTCTAACAGATTTTCCCGTAAAGTTTGATACTGTTAAAAGAAATATACTGATAATTTCCATGTGCATCATTCCTGTGTTGGATAACTCAGAAGTCTATTGAGAATGTTTACTCCACTTGTCTTTTGACCATTTACGAATTCAGATCAATACAGTGTTCAAATACTCTTCTGTCAGATTGACTTTGCGACATTTCCAAAAGTCAATACAATGTGTCTGAATTATGTTTCTCAGTACCAAGACAGATAGATAGGTCAAGTAAAAGTTAGCAATGTACACAATTTCCAAATTTTAAGTCTGGTCACAAATATGAAAGTGGTCGAAACTCAGATGGTCTATTCTGCATGTAAGATTATTGCAAGCCGTGAACACCCTGGCCAACTGGCCTAGTGGGTAGCGTGTCTGTCTGTAGAACCAGGAAACAAGGGTTGATTCCCCAGTGGACATCTATTTCTCAGTGTGTTTTCTTACTTTTTTAGCGATTCATTGCTGGATTACTTCATTATAGTCAAATGAAATTATAATAATGACATAATTTGTCACTTCTGAACGGTTTATGCACGAAATCTGTGTGTGTGTGTGGGGGGGGGGGGGGCAGGATTATGTTTGGCCCTCCTGAAACATAATTAGTGTGGTCAACCCAATTTGTTTTCTTTTTTCTAAAACGTATTATGATAGCCCATGAAACAAAATAAAAGTTTATTTTAATAAACAGTTTACTTGAAAAAAAGAAACCCCGATTCTGAAGATTTAGCAAAACGTTGCATGCAGTATCTTGTCAGAGCTTGGGATAGCAAATAAATTTGCACATTTTCCAGAATATTTTAGGTCATGAACAATAATCAAAATAAAAAGAATGAAGCTGTCTGAAAATTACAACTATTTTGCTTGATATTTATGAATTAGGGTTTTCCTTTATTTGTTCAGAAAATAGGTCAAATGCTGAGAACTTCCATATGAATTATGGAAAACTAAGCATGTTGCCATCACCCTTTTATTTCAACATAAGCAGCAGTTAAATCCCTGTTCTTCTTACTGATATTTGGACAGAATAGTCCATTTAAATAAATACATATATTGCATTTACAGTTTGGTTTGCGACATGTGAGGATTTTGTGTGTAGTGGCTCACCTGATCCCTAATTAAAAGGTATGTCAGCCTTGGGCAAGATATATACCTATAAGATATATATGCTCGTCTGAGCCTTTCACGCCAGTATATGCGATAAACATGAAAACTTCATGAATTGGCTCATCTATAAAATAAATTAGATAATGTCTTTAGGTAAGGCCAAATACAAAAATAAATGTGTTTCGGGTAACGGGTCTGAAAATTTTAGGTAGGGTAGGCACACATATTTTTTTCTGGAAAAAATATAATTTTATTCGTTTTGAAAGGCATTGCGCCTTTCAAAATGCATAAAACTTTATTTTTTCCAGAAAACCTGAAACCTTAAACACAGGTATTTTTTTTATTTGGCCTTAATAGTATTACTTACTTTTCATAGTGTCTTCTAGTACAAGTTGCTGCACTTGTGTTACCAGCATTGCCTCCAAGTTGATCAAACAAGTATTTCCACATGCGCTTTGTTGTGATCTAAAGAAGAATGCATTAGGTATTTGATAATGTAAATCATTAGATATTATCTAACATTATTACTAAATTGGGACAGATATTAACCAGAAATTTGACCATAAAATTCAATACATTCAGTCTAGTTTCCTGATGTTTGTCACTTTTTGTCATAAATCTACACCTTTGATGTGGGCATTTTCTTTTCCATAATATAACTGTTACATAAGATACAGCTGCTACTATAATTGTAATAGAGTAGCTTATATCAGTCACATCTCCTTACCAAGCATGTACATGGTTACATGTATTGTTTGCTGGATGCTGAAGAAAATGGTCAGGATAATTGGTAGTGTAATTAATCCTTGGTGGCTGAGGTATATGTAGATACTTTAAAAACTTTATCAACCATTTCTCGACATCAGTACATCACAATAACTTTTACATAAGACCACCAGTTTGGTGTCGTAAAATACTAAATCATGTCATAGTAACGGTTGCCAGAACTCAATAAAATTAATTGTTCTGAAATATTTACTTGTTTGTCTAGTGGGCACTTATACTAAAACAACTTTAAACAATTTCTATTTTAACACTACAGATGACTTCAAGTGTATTAGTAATCTAATGAAAACTGTGTAGCTTGGGTCAAATGCTATATTTTACAGTATTTAATCTAGATGCACATAATTAATCAAAGTAGATCATATAACTAACTGCTGCAACACTTACCGCCTCATATCCTCCTATCTTCTCAGCCATGCAATAAAACTGGTATAAGTCAACTGAAACATATAAAAGATTAATCAAAAAGGTAATAAAACGCCTTTTTGCAAAATGGAGAGATAATGCATTTGGTGATTATGTTTTATATATCATTTTAGATACTAGTAGTAACCCCTTCAGGATTTTACAGAGTAAATGTCCATATAATAAACAGGATAAAAACATATCCTCTGGGACGAAATAGGATGGTTTTGAAAATTCTAACATGTGACTTCTCCAAGAAAATTGGGTCATGGAAATTATACTGTATAAAACTTAGACAAGCATCTATCAGACAAAAATGAATAAGATATATAGACTTAGATACAGTAAGTAACAATGCCAAATCATGACAAATAATAATGTTGTACATAATGATATATCATTGAATCATTAAAACTACATAACTTATAGAAGAACGAAAATGAAAATAGGCATCCTTACTCTGTTTGAAGCCAAGGCTGGGTATTCGTCCTATAGGAGTGTTACGACTCTTCATATACTTGTGTAACTCTATAAGGAAGGCCTGCTCATCTTTACTCACTTTCATCTTGTCCAACCTAATACCATTCCTCAAAGGTGTGGCTCTTTTACCAAGCTAAATGGGAAGTAACAAACATAGTAGCTACATTGCGGTCCCTTCATAAGGCAACTCGTTATAACACAGATTTAGATAAACCATAGTCATGCTGTGGCTCCCAATTACTTTTTACCACGAAATTGTACAAAGGAATTATAGGAAAATGGCCATAAAATGGTCATTTTCCTATAATTCATTTGTAAAATTGCCCTTTTTAACACAGTTCATTTTAAATTAAGTCCATTCTTATGGACCCCAAAAACGGCGTTATAAAGAGACTACACTATACATTGAGAGAAAATCTATCTTCAGGTTTTGCTACCATTAGACTACACGTATGGTATAAACCTATCTGCTCTGCTACAAAAGTTAAACATTGCAAGAATCTTGAATTTAGTGTAGCTAGTAATACCCCTATTCCACACAGGCCCCGAATCCCACGAATTGCCACGAATTGACCATTATTTGGATTCGCGTCAGATCGTACTCAGTTCATGAAGATCTTAACTGATTCGCACAGTCCGTAGTAAGTTCTTGCTATTCGTAGGTCTATCGGGAATTCGGCTCAAAAGTTTTGAACTGTTCAAAACATTGGCCACGAATTCCCCGATTCGAAAAATCGTGCGTGATTCGTACCAAATTCCTGATGCATTCTTGGACATCGTAACTGAATCGTAATCGATTCGGAGGCGTTTTTGGGCAATAGTAGCTACTCTTAGCTCATTTGTGGGGAGGCGGGAAATTAAGCCAAGCAATAAAACCAAAGAAGAGATAGTAGAAGGATTTTCATTAAGATTAATTACCGCGCCACGCGCATGTGAGCCACTCCTAGAGGCTGAAACAGATTTGGCAGATTCTGGAGCACAATCAGGATCAGTCAGTAGCTCCTGGCTGGTGATTTTGCCAATGGCGCCCTGCCATATTTTTCCAAGTCAAAGAGTCTGGGCCAGGGCCCTTCGACTTTAACGTAGTTGTTTTCTTCTAGCTATATAAGAAGCTGTTTTCAACACTCAAGTTGCAGGATCAATTCTACTGCTGCTTTACGAGGAACATTCATTTTGGAACTGATGCCCCGAAGCATAGATGGGTCTTTTCTAGTACTATTGTGAGAGAAAATCTCGCGAATCGTCGCCATTCGTCGCGGATTTCTGTTAATTCGTGCCCAATTCGTGCTGCATTCGGCATATTCTGAACTGATTCGTAATTGATTCCTTAACTTTCGTGCAGCAGGAGCTAATGTTATTTTGCTTATCGTAATGAATTCTTGTGCGATTCCAGCCGAATTGAGCCGATATCCCCGAATATTCGTAACGAAATTGTATCTGAATTGGGACTGACTCGTAGAACATCCTGACTCGAGAAAAAAAATTAATGAAACCTCACGAATCCCCCCGAATCAATAAAAATCAATTCGTGGCGATTCGTGGCCTGTGTGGAACAGGGGTATAAGATATATAGGCTCGTCTGAGCTCGTTCCCACCTTATTCCTTTATACTCGTAATATACGATCTATAACCTATACATACACTTCTTTTAGTGATGAGTATATGGGCAACAGTGTCGAGTGTTAGAAAACCTGACATTGTTGCGAACAAATCTGTGCAGTCTGATCAGCATCTTTGTTATTAGCTTTCTGGAAAGTACATTAGTCTCATTTCCTGCATAGAAAACTTTTAGAATCTAACTAGACTCTGTAGCTGAGTAGGCTGGTTCGAGCCTTACATGGTCCTTATCCACTAAAACAGATTATCTCGCATCGAAGCCCATATATGTAGTAATACTTGTACTGTATGAGGCCTATTATGACATAAAATGTTACCTTGGCACTTTGTGGCTCCATCTTAGGCTCGACTTGAACTGGAGCTGAATGGGCTGTTAGCGGCTTAGTTTGCGCTGACTTCATGGGGAATGGTTTCAATGGGGAAGGCTTCACAGTCGTGGGTGACTTTAATGGAACAGGTTTAACTGTTGACAAAGGTTTAACTGAAACAGGTTTGGCAGGGGAAGGCTTGGTGGGTGTGCTAACTGCCGACGAGCTACTGTTTTCTTCAGATATGTCACTAGAGTTCTCTCTTTTCCAACTCTTCCTTCGTCTGTCTTTGGCCTTCAGATTGGGGACTGAATAAGAAGAAAATAACATAGTGATTGATGAGTCAATTCTGCCTCTAGATATGATTGGAGTCAGTACATGCGATTTTGGTACAAGTTAGCAGCTAATGATCAGTCGAGACTGCACATCTCTCTATTGTGCAGTCTTTTCAGAGACTACGCTGCCCTAGATCATGCATTAAATTTGGAAAATGATGAAAACAATACTTAGACTTGTAATCACACTGATTACCCAAGCATGCTAGTTTAAACAGTGAAATAAGAGTAACTGATAAGAATCAAACTCTTGCATGCTGCCCAATATATCCTGGACTTTGCATTTTTTTATATTCTAAGAAAAAAACCCTATCGATCAGCACCATAGGTACTGAAATTGTGATTATGTTCACCCAAAACAGGTATTAAAACTGGTGGGTAGGAATATAATCACAATTTTATGCTTATGCTAAAAAATGGCTTTTTTCGACCTATGGTAAGTCTTAAAGCTGCATACTCTGTAACTATGAACATTTTTCGAAAAAAAATATTTTCTTTTTAAATCATTCGCAAGGGTAGAATAAAGTTATGTTGTCACAATAAATCTAATTTCTACAGCTGAAAACTGCATGAAAAAGTGAATTATCTTATAAAACAGGTGTATTTTCTCTTGTTTGTAATTATTTGCGTCCCTCCAATAATTCCAGACAGTTAATTTTTAGCATAAATGCTGTTGTTTTGGCACTAATAATTTGTTAATTATTACGAAAAAGGTAAAATGTATACCGGAATTTGAGTATTTTTACTGTGTTCTTGAAAGATATAAACATTATTTTTAAAATGAAAATATCAAAAGTTACAGATTATGCACCTTTAAATATACATTTGAAGCTATCCCATTTTTATATTCAGGATTGGGTAGATAGTCACTCCTGAATATAAAATGTGATAACTTTGCGATGAACGGTCTGTGAGATAAGCACCTTTTCATATAAGGTGATTTATCTGTTGACTCACTTACCAAGATGTTCACAACGCAGCTCAAACTCATCCAGATCTGGGTGGTCAAAGATATCTCTACAGAAGTATATTCGGTTGTTAGATGATTTGGCAGAGAAGCCACCAATGGCACACACTAGTGCATGTTTCAGCCACTTGTCACTGCAATTCTCCAAGCGCTTCAGAACACATCGATAACGACAATAACGTGGGTATGTCATGATATTTATCTCTGTCTCGTCGGCAGCAGATTTACCTGAAAGCATATCATTTAAGAACCGAATAAGATGAGAAGCATAAGTGTTTGAAAAAGCAAAATATTGCAGATGATCTGGATCTTTACAAACCTCAACTATATGAGTTATATGAGCAACGACATTAGAAACATGTGTTTTTCTTTGCGAGATCTGCCTGCGCATCAGCTTAGTCTGCTACTATTTTGTTCTCTGCTAAAATTACATGTACATGTAATATAATATCGCTTCTGGATATGATTTTAGTCTCAATGTTTTTTAAATAACCGCTCCAGTACCGATGGCTAAATAACTTCCGAATTATCTCCCTGTGATCAAATTGCGCATTTCCAACCTCTTTGGCTGCTTTATATGATTTATATGATATATTGATTTGTTATTATCAATATGTATTCTAACGAATAAATAATTTCTATATTAGATATTTATCATATAGAATGTTTCTTTTTTTTAGAATTTCATGAAGGGTTCACCATTTAGGTGTCACTGGCTTTAAACTGAACCCGTGGCCTTCATACTTTTATGAACATCCGAAAAACGATCTTCCTTTCTTAACCCATTTATGCCTAAATTCTAATGGAATGCCCCACCCTTATCAATTGGACCAGTCCATTTCAATTTTAATGGTTGTTGGGTGCTATTTTCATTTTATAGAACATTCCTTTGAGCAAACAGTGGAGACCCTAATCAGACGCCGCGTTCTGTGGCGTCTGGTCTGGGTCTGCGCTGTTTGCCTTTGTCCCACAAAAAGGACGCCAGGCTTAAACGGGTAACTTGTTAATTGAGTCTTAAAACATGTTATCACGTTTACTACGATGCACATAAATAACTGCAATCTTTCCAAAAGTTCGCACAGATTTCAAATTACAATCAATTTACAGAGTAAATTAAAATAGTATTACAATAATTGTAATTTAAGTGCCTTAATCATGTCCTATAAAAATTCCCGACATCTGCAAGTATTGATATAAAACTTGAAGTAAACGCTGTTTTACTGACCAAATAAAAGGCGTTCAAATGAGAAACAGTTTTGAGTTTTTGTTAGGAACGGATAAAGAATTCAGAAACATGCCTCTCTTTAAGCTTGCCTCAACGCACCATCGCAAGCATTTCGTTCCAGGCCCATGCAAGGTTGAAGAATGACAAACGCCAGTGCGATAACAGATAAGTACCGTTTTCTCAAGTCTGGTCCAAATAATTTGTTTTGTGTTTATGCCTAACGTCGCAGTCAACAATTTTCAGTCATGTAGGGGCGTTTTCCTGTCTCTCTGGGTTGAACCAGTACTAAGCAGAAGATAACGTGTCATGCTCAAGGAAACTAGCGACCCCTCGATATTTCAAGTCTAACACTCTTCCACTGAGCCAAAGCACTGGTCGAAAGCATTGATAATATGACCGTGACATGTGATTTCCAACAATGTGTCATTTTGACAAGTGTATACTAAGACAAGCCTATGCAGCCTCCTTTTAAGCTTAGAAACCTTAAATGATGTTCGGTCAGTAGCTTAACAATCACAGAATATTAAAGCGACTAGCAAAGGCTCTGATCAGTCTGCGCGCAAGCGCAGGCTGGTCTGAGTCTTTGCTGGTCGCACATACCACATTGTTGGAAATATCATGTCACGTCTCAAATATGTCATTGCAGTGTACCTGATTTTTCAACCTCTTTCTCTATATCCTTGTAGCTAAGTCCATAGCTGTTCATCTTGAACGCCTCCGCCAAATTCGCATGTTCGCTGTGTGACACTAGGGTCTCGTCTGGGACCCCTTTCCTCCCCTCTATCCAAGTGACATTGTGAACAATAAGGCTCACTAGATCTTCAAGTTTAAGGGTCATCTTTTCGGAGTACGCCAAGATCTCGTCCTGCAAAATGTAGTAAAATGTTGTTGTTTTTTTTTTTTTTTTGTTTTTGTTCTTTGAATAGAGTTACTGGAAGTACAAGTCAGGTGAAATGCTGGAATTTGCTACCAATCATAACCCTGGCAACATGCTTACCCTTACCTAACGTCAACCATCATAAAATATGAGTTGCGACATGTGATTTCCAACAATGTGGCATTTTGACAAGTGTAGACTCAGACGAGCCTGTGCAGCCTCCTTTTAAGCTTAGAAACCCCAAATTTTAGCGGTCTAAATTTATTTCGAATTAGCGAGCATTTCAAACAATCAAAGTTCGAAATTTCAAGGATTTATTGTAAAATAAATTGATATATCATGTATATTGAGTATTTTCTTATAGTACGCCTTTAAAGCTGCATACTCTGTAACTATGAACATTTTTCGAAAATTTTTATTTTCTTTTTAAATCATTTGTAAAAGTAGAATTAAGCTATGTTTTCACAATAAAAATGTTCAGCACAGCTGAAAACTGCATGAAAAAGTGAATTATCTCATCAAATAGGTGTGTTTTCTCTTGTTGGTAATTATTTGCGTCCCTCCAATAATTCTAGACCGATGAATTTTAACATGAATGCAGTTGTTTTGTTAGTGATACCTTGTTAAGATTTACGAAAATGGTAAAATGTTTACCTGAATTTAAGTATTTTTAATGTGTTCTTGAAAAATAAAAACATTATTTTTAAAATCAGAAGATCAAAAGTTACAGACTATGCAGCTTTAATATTTCTTCAAAGTTCAAAAATAGTTGTCCTTTCAACAATAATGCTCGCAATGTAAACAGTATAGACCCTGATGAGACGATGCTTTGCAAATGTCCCCTTTTAATAACCCATATAAGTCTAGTGTCCTTTTTATAGGACACAGACAAACTGTGAAGACCCAGATCAGACGCCACAGAACGTGGCGTCTGATCAGGGTCTCCACTGTATGCTTACAGTTTGTTCTATTAGAATTTGAATTAAAATGAAAAATACCACCCAACACCCCTAAAATTTGAAATAGACTCGTCCTACTGACAGAGATAGGACGGTTCATTCGGCTTAAATGGGTTAAATAGGTATTTTAAAATGGGTTGATTGTATTATAACTTTTTTCGTTTGTAAATATTAGCATTTATGACATTATAAAATCAATAAAAAGATAAATGCGATACTTTCGCTAAAATCGTTATTTTACATGTATACGATTAGACCAACTCATAGGTTTAATATATCCGCAGGCATTAACAATCGTCTTGTCAGGTTCAAGTTTATTGTTCTGCGCTGCGGGTCACAAAATATAAGACCTCTTCATTAACCCTTTATGCACTAATGAATTCTTCTTACTGGTTTGATACAATAAACTTGGGATGGTCCATTTTATATATCGAGGGGTCACCGGTTAAAATTTCCAAATAAAATAGTATTTCTCTGAAACTCGTTTTTGTCGCAAACAGTGTAGACCCTGATGAAATGCCGCATTATTTCATTTAGATCTTCACTGTTTGCCAAAGTTCGCATTTAGTAGTCACTAATATACAAAGGATTAAATTGTATTTATACATTTTTCTTGAAATTGCAGTTGTTAACAACGCAGCAGATCCAGTCAACACATATGCTCACTTTGAGCATGTTGAACATTAAACATGTTAAAAATTTAACAAAAAATGATCAATGAAAAATGGAGAATAAAATAAAAGAGAGAAAAGCCATGATGTATTATGTACTTGACTGAATTTGGGGTAACTTGTTACAAATAAACATATGTTAACACCCTAGCTACCAGTCATCTTACTCGAAAAAAATGTTGACAAAAAGAGTTGTAAATGGGTTTTATCCAATTCGTAAATCTAGGCTATGTACAGTTTGAGTTAATGAACTGCCGGATCTTCATTAACTCTTTGTTGAAAAACAGTTTGGACCCAGATCAAGCCCCCCCCCCTGATCTAGATCCAAAATGTTCGATTCTCAGATGATTTTTGTAATATTTGAAAACATTATTTTGAAGAAATAAGCAGACGACAGAAAGCGAACACAATTATCCAGCATGCAAATAGTATATAACTGTGATTATGTTTGGATATTAAAACAACAGAAAAATCGCAATAATTTTTAAACTTCCCCAACACAGGAAGAAAAAACTCAATATTTCCGTCAGGTGTTGGATATACAGTAAAACCTGTCTTAAGCGGCCACTCAAAAATAGACAAAACAATTTAAAGATCTTAATGATAAATGGTAGATATTGTACCTTAATGGAGGTCGAAAGTATTGCAGAATGCTCCCCTTGGAGTATTCTGCAATACTTTTGATCTGCATTAAGCGATAATTGATCTTGAAAACCAATTTTTGGTCTTTTTCGGAGTGGCCGTTTTAGACAACTTTTACTGTAGTGTATTTTCTCCCCTGAAGTGCCCCCGTGCTCATGAGACAAGCAGTCGCTTTACCAGCTCAAAAATAATAAACCTATTTTTCGTTAATTAACAGTTGTAGAAATAACTTGAAAATTGTTGAAACATTTGGTAATTTATACCAAATTTTCCCTTGCATAATTGATTTTAAGTTTAGTTTTGTAAATAGTAGTTAAAATCGTGATTATATCCTGTGGGATTTGTAGTATTGTTTGAAACTGACTATAGCGGATGTGTAAATAGTGTATCTGTTCTATTATTGCTTTTTACATTATTAACACCATCAACAATTATTAAGTAAAAACGAACAGTATGTCGATTAGAAACTTCAATATGTCGATTATTACCTTCAAAATAAAATGATATAGATCAAAGACGAATATATTTTCATAAACAAAACAAAATTTTCACTTAATTATTTCTATGAACTCTTGACATTTCAAGGTTTTCTGTAGTAACTTGCAGATTTTATAAACTTTCTTTGCAGTGTTAATCATTTACGTTCAATATTGTACATGTATACTTTCCACTAGAATGAGGATCGACGTTGATAACCCGGCTGACCAGTACTGCATATTTAACATTAACCCTTTTCGTTTGGATAGGCTATATATTGATACAATTATGAGTATTTTGCATTCTAAGGGTTTCTAAACTCATATATTTCTGTCCCTTGAGATTGTTTTTACCTCAGAAAACTGTGCAGACTCTGGTGAAATGGCCCATATGCGACATTTCATCTGGGTCTTCGCAAAGGTCTCCAGAGTGAAAAGGGTTAACAACAACGACTAAAATGAACCAACGATAATTCAGCTTGACTCGAGAACGTAAAATCGGGCAACTATCGACCCACCAGCGAAACGCCATCCGCATGGGGGCCGATAGTGGCCCATGAAGGGATGATGGCTGGAAGGTTGCTTGCGGTCCGAGGTTTGCTCATTTTAGTGGCTCTCCCGGAGAAAATCAATAAGTATTGGCATTCAATTCTCTTTTTGTGGCTTTCCTGGGTATAAACCAGTTCTGCCGGGTTGGTTTAAGATTTGTGTTGGTTTTATAACGGGAACACCCAAAGGCTCACCATGAGTGGTTTTATGGAGAAGTTGGGATCTGACCTGACGCCCTCTAACTGATAATAATGTCATCGTATCAAAAATCTGCAACTTATTAAAACAGTTTTGACCAAAGTCTTTTTGAGGTAGGCATATAGTGCCATTCAAAGTAGAGCACTAATAGACTACCCCAAGTCTTATCGGCTGTTGACTACCAATAGATGTATAAGTGGCTGCTGGACAAAATCACTTTACTGAAAATTAGATTCGCTCAGTAACAAGTATTTTATTACATCGTTTTAAGTGTAAGTAAAGCAAAGTTTCTCAATGAAATTCAAACCACTCGCACCGGATTTTCATCTATTTGCCATAAAGTGTGTTTACATAGCTTGTGAAACGTAAGCTTATTGTACATGTACTCTCTCAATGATTTGTGGATGTTATCGCACAAACCATTCGCACGCGATAGAGAGCTATAATTAGATATCACTAAAACTAATTTTCTTTTTCATTGGCTTAAAATACAGAAAACAGAGAAACTATAGTATTATGAACTCTTCCACACCTTAAGAAGTTAGCAGACTACAGAGAGGAGAAAAAACGACTTAAGGGAAACGGATAAAAAATCGGGGGAGACAACTTTTGCTATAATATTTCACTATTTCCTAGATCATTTTCTAAAACAGTGTAATACGAGAATCCTAAATGCAATAATAGTAATACAAAAAATAATACAAATAATAATAATAATAATAATAATAATAATAATAATAATAATAATAATAATAATAATAAAAAAAATTTTTTTATTTTTTTTATTATTATTATTATTATTATTATTATTATTATTATTATTATTATTATATCATAGGGTGTCCTCTAAATTTTCAGCATCAGAGCAGAACAGAAAGTACTTTATTTTGGAATATAGTTCCCAGCATCAGTATTATTATTATTATTATTATTATTATTATTATTATTATTATTATTATTATTATATAAACAAACATTATGAGCATTAATTTGTCAATATTTTCTTGTCTACCATTTTAAAGATTTGTATTGAGTACCCATAACATATGTTTTGGTTGAGAAATAAGAAAATTATTTTTAATAATAATACACACTCTTATAAAGAGGCCTGGTTGTCATCATTTATTATTATTATTATCATTATTATTATTATTATTATTATTATTATTATTATTATTATTATTAGCAATAGTAGTAGTGGTGGTGGCGGTGGTGGTGATGGTGGTGGTGGCATTTCTGCTGTCGTGAACAAGCACAATTGCTTTGTCTGTAACATTTAAAAGAAAACAAAAAGTGTAATTGCCATTCGCTTAAAGATTTATAGATCGAAATGGTCCCTATGGCTAAATGAATATTGTAAAACAACAATCGATGTTTATGACAAGGCTGTTTGTGTTAAGTATTTGTGTCTGATATTTAAATAGGCAAGCAAGATAAAGCTGATAAGTATTTGATTAGGGAAATTATATGCTTTGCGATCCACACATTCAATCCAGTTTTTAGATAAGAATTCCATAGGCCTAGTTAACTCTTTACTCGTTGTTCATACTCGATTTTGTCGTCGTTTCTTAATTATTATTTTTCCAAATGATTCTTCAAGGAACACTTTCAGAGTGGCGAACAGTTTAAATCCAGATCAGGCCCGATAAAATGGTCCAAACTGATTGCAAAACCGAGTTATCAGCAGACGACAACAGTCGTATAAGCAGGAAAATAGTTCGATGCTTTACATCCCTGTTTCAGTCATGTCGGGATGATTTACTACTAAGTAAGCTTAAGGACACAAAACAATGCCCCAGGTGATGCTCGAACCAGCAACCTCTTTATCCAAGGTGGAGCACTCTACCACTGAGCCACTGAGCTTACTTAAAAAAGAAGTAAGTGTGCATTACGTTAACCGTTTGAGACATGTGTGCATTATAATCGTCTGCCCGTCTTATTTGCTTTCCACACATTCATCTGGCACCGGCTACTGGTTTATTTACGTTCACGGATTGCGCATATTACAGCCAGTTTTAATTATTCATATTAATTTGATTAATACTGGTACGACGCTGACGATGTGTATTTCATTATCAATTGACCTGTTGGGCCTGGATTTAACCTTTTTTCTCACCTTCGAGGCGGTGAGGTTATCTAAGAATCGGATCGACAGGGACCCGATTGATGATCAACAAGTATACGGTTAGAAAGTCCTCCTCGGAGGTTTAGGTGTACAAGAAGATTAAACTCCAGCTGTTAAGTTTTTAGACTTAATTTTTTGCAATAACTTTTTTATCTTCAATATTTGCAAAATGTGTTCGCGAAAAAAAAATATTCAGGAACATCTCCGCCAACTTCTCCAAATGGTTCCAACATCCTAGATGCTGCAGGTTCATCTGTGCTTAGATGCACTCTTTGAACATTTTAAGCAAAGCGCAAATAAACTAAGTCCAAGATGTCAGTCAAAAAGTTACATTGCACCGCCCTAATTCAATTACTAAAGCGATGGATGGCTTGTTCAAATATAATAGAAATCGCGCCTAATTCGCTCGTGCGTTAAGCTAGTAGGGTCATCTCAAAACCGTTCATTTCATAGCACGTGCATAAAAGAAAAAAAATGCACGGCATGCGATAACCCAACCTTTGTTCCTACAAATGAGCCTGCTTTAAGTTGATTCTGCATATGCACGGTAAATTCTGAGTATGTTAACGGCAGATTTATGTTATGCACAGCCTTTGAAGAGCGAGATATGCACCGCTTCCGAATATTTTTTTGAAACTACCCCTTTCTGTCACGCCTATACGAATTATACCTGTCAATAAAAGACTTAGAAATTTAGGACGAATTCAGTTTATTGCAAAATCTTCATCTATATACACTAAAATCTGTTTGTGCCACAAGCACAAGACCTTTTGGAGAAGTTGGCGGAAATTCTCCTCTACAACTTTCATCGCGAACACATTTTGCTAAAATTGAAGATAAAAAAGTTATTGCAAAAAATTAAGTCTAAAAACTTAACAGCTGGAGTTTAGACTGCTGCACTGCCCCCTCGATTGAACTACCTGTACACGAGGTCGGTGAAGCAGTCTACAAGAAGATAGAAGATAGAAAGTAGACTGCTTCACTGCCCCCATCGTATGAACTTTTACCTACGAGGTCAGTGCAGCAGTCAAGTTAGAAAGCAAAGCAAACATAGACCGACACGAACACTTGAGGTATCACTAAATACTGAAATCACGCACCCTACGGTATGCATTTCTTGTTCCAAGCAAAAACTTCGTGCATTATTCGTACTGAAAAGGGCTGGGGAGAGAGAAGTTGGTGTAACAAACAGGGTTTTCTCTCAAAAATACGTTTTAAGAATCCTTGTGGCTCTCTCACTTCCCTGTACTAATATTTCCGAAGTTCATGTATAAATAACATGAATAATGGGCCCTCCTTTCGCTCACGCCATCAAAAATGGCAAGAACGCATGCGATACATTTAGATGTACGTGTATATTTGAAATTGCAAAAGTATCAAAAACTATCGTTTTTGTGTGTGTTTTTTTTCTATATCATGTACCTATATATGTATACTGACCAACTATTTGTTAGAGCGTGCTTGTTTGACACAGAATTAAATATTTTATTAGATATATATTTATTGGCTGCAATTTGGGGTCCCTTTGGATGCACATGTGTTTTCAAAGGGGTACCAGATATGGAATTCGGAGTCTGTACTGTAAACACAAGTGTAAGTTAACACCAAAAAGAGGTGGCAGCCGAGCTGCCACCCTTTTGGTGTTAATTTGCACTTACTTTCCTGAGGCCAGCATTACTCCAGTGCTATCTGTTAAACTGTCCTACTTGTTATTGATGTCGTTATTCCCTGAACTGAACATAGATTTTAAAGCAGTCGAAAGGTTGCACCAAGAGCAGTGGCAGTTGAGCTGCCACCAAAGTTGGTGTAAAGTTCCACTTATTTTTGTACAGTGTAGGACTCACTACCCTGCGTCTGAATTCCACAGTTTATCAATATATTCAGCAGGACATCGGTTCTTCATCAATGGCCTGCCTTATCAGTCCTATGATACTGAACAACGTCGTGCATAATCAGTATGCCCGCCGAAAAGGTACGTTTTCTCAACGACACATCATACTTTGGTGCCCAAGCAACAGTCCGCAATAAAAGCAGAAAATAACTGGGCTTGTGCGTAAAGTGATAACCCAGACGCACAGTCCGATCAGAGTTTCCCTATCATCATGATCATTGTTAATTAATCTTAGGTTCTTGCTGGATATCCGCTGAATCTGATCAGGTGTGGCGGATGCCCAAGCTGACATGGCACTTTATTTGGATTAAGTAAAATGATAAAATCAAATGGTGACCGGAGCCAGAAGGAAATGAGTTGAAGATCACAAGTGGAAACAATGTTCTGGTCGCCCTCAGTATCAGGCATGAAGTGAGACACAGTATACTGTACTACTGTCCTGCCAGCCAATAGTGACAGTTACGTCATGTTTTGTTTACAAAGTTGTCAGGGACTAATATTTGATAGATCACTTGTGTATTAATCCTATCCTGCGGATAGGATTAATACACAAGTGGTATATCGATTCGCATTAGCTCAAGTGTAGTGTATAAGTTAAAATATTGCATACCAATTGTAAACAAAATATTACGTCACAGTCACTCTTGGTTGACACGACAGTACATGTAGAGTACTTAAAATTTTGTCAACAAGGCATATGTTATACAAATAGTAAAAACCTAACTAGACTATGAATGTGGCCTCTGGCATCAAATTTAACCAAGGGCAGACAATTCCAAGATACCAAGCAGCGAAAGCTGCCTTACTTATATAAGACACGTTTGAAAAATATAGATGAATTTTCAAGAAAAAACAACAACACATGATGAAAATATACATACAAAGAAGTCACAAGTTGGACCAATGAATCTCATTAATTTGTAGACCCCTGGACAATGCGTCATGCGAGTGTTGTTTTCTTTGGACAGGTCTGAATATATGTGACATAGTAGGATTTATTAATTTATCAACAACGACATTTGATAGTATATATATATAATTTTATACACACACATAACTTAACCCATTTTAGTCTAGCAGAAAATAAAAATCGTGAATAACTGAATAAAACTGATTATAAACTGTTTACTTGGTTGTAATTCATCATCATCGTCATCATCATCATCATCATCATCATCATCATCATCATCATCATCATCATCATCATCATCATCATCATCATCATCATCATCATCATCATCATCATCATCAAATGTAGGTGAGCATACATGCAAAACAATAATATCTGGGTATGCATTGTTTGTCAAAGGACTGGCATTTGTAGGCTTATATATATATATATATATGTTTTCCCAAAAATTAATGCCATGTGTTGTCTATTTTCATAAAAAAAAAGTTCATAATACAAACCCACAAAGCTTCTTACCATATAAAACAAGTAAAAAATAAGAACGTAGCTGCCTCAATATCAACAAAATTTTTGAGCGTAAAATTGGAAAT
This sequence comes from Loripinus fragilis, assembly GCA_964019695.1. NCBI lineage: Eukaryota > Metazoa > Mollusca > Bivalvia > Lucinida > Lucinidae > Loripinus > Loripinus fragilis. Next base: position 126,315,534 of record OZ026515.1, read on the forward strand.
ATTTTCTTGTCCATCAGTTTTAACATATGTTTTGGGTGCTCATAAAAACTGTCTCATTGAGACGGTTCTTTTGAGTACCCACAACGTATGTTTTGGTTTTGAAATAAGAAATTTAGTTTTTTGCTATACGCACTCTTAACTAAAGTCCTGAAATTATTTCGCATCAATATTTTGGCTGTACAAAGTCAGGTACAAAAATTAGCCCAAATTTGCACATTGTGGGAAAACCCTGGTTCAACCACAACAGTAGCTACACGTATTTGTCAGCATTAAAAATCAAATAAAAAAAAATGAATAATTACAACACAATGTGGCGGTTTACATTTTTTAAGATAATACAAATGTGTCGATTCGAATTTAAACCTGATACTATCACGCTTTAACGACCTCTCTATTGAAATTCAAACTCTGTAAAAAGGAAGAAAATATCTATCAGGCCCCAGATGAGAGTGCCTAATCAAGGATTAATTTCATTATTGTTCAATCAAAACATATGTTGTGGGTACTCATAAGAACCGTCTCATTGCGACGGTTCTTATGAGCACCCAAAACATATGTTAGAACTGATGGATAAGAAAATATTCACAATTTTAAGCTAAAACATCGTTTATCTTGTCTTAGGGTTATGAACTTCTCCCAATTAAAAACGACAATACTCAGTGCTAAATTTCTACGAATAAAGACAAAATTGGAGACAGGGTTGTTTTAACACATAGTCTGACTAGACTTCACCTTAACATGTGCATCTATCCAACCAGATCTCACTTCACAGATTGGCATTAATAAGTTTCTTGCGCTTCAAAATGAAGCGATGTCGTTTTCTTGAGTTCGTATCTAAGATTTTTTCTACGTTATTTAGCATTTCTTCTGTATGATTTGAGGAGACTCCCTGCGCTGCTATTCTTCTATTTCTTCAGTAATTAATGCCGCCAAATCAGAAATTATAAACTAGATTTCATGAAGGTCCCGAAGCGCACGCATGATCTCCTTAGTAATGTAAGAATAAGTCAAGGTCAACTTACATGACTTTAGCCCAATGCTTTCTGAGAAAAAGATGTTTAGATACGTATATGGCAGTCCCAAATGAGTGGCCTTGGGTGAAAGGTCAAAGGTCAGCATGACCTTTGGTGCTTATATAAAACCAGTGTTTCATTATGATTAGTATTTCTCGCAAACATTATGATTTCCGCTTAAACAATTATAGAAAAATGAATATTCCAATATAAATAGATTAGAAATCAAATTTGGCCTTGCCGTTTAAAAAGGTCAATGTTAACCCAGATTTTTAATTTCATTTATTTGTGCAAACCTGGCAGGGCCCACATCCCCAATGCTACATACCAAGTCCCAATGCCATTGGCCTTTTGGTCCCAGAGAAGAAGATATTTAAAGGGTTTTTCTTATATGGGCATGGCGGCCATCTTGGAATTGTGACCATTTACATTTGTTATAAATTCATTCCACTCAACTTAAAGAGTCTCCATATGAAATTTGAGTCCGATTGACCAGTGATTTCTGAGAAAACTATGCTTGAATATATTGATGTAACTCCAATATAAGCGACATTGACTGAGAGGTCAAAGGCCAAGGTTTGGTCCACCTTGACCTTTAGAACTTATTTATAGCCATTGTCTCATTATATTAGGTTGAACGTATCTAGTGATTACAATGACTTTGGCCTTGAACATATCTTAAATGTATTATAAGATAATGTAAATGACAATATAGGCTGCATATATCACATTGCCAAAGACTATATTACGTTACGTATTGAGGTTCATTCCATTGATAATAGTGCGTAATCAAAAAATAATTTTCTTATTTCTCAACCAAAACATAAGTTGTGGGTACTAAAAGGACCGTATCATTGAGACGGTTCTTTTGGGATACCCACAACATATTCTCAAAATTGTGGATAAAATATATACTTGTGTACGTCCAAACATTTTATATCAGGACCTATGATGGTAGGCCATACCTGCTAAAGACCATAATTATATAAATCCGAAATAATAAATTAATTAATTTCAAACCAAAGCATATACATACATGCTAATGCGATGGTATTTGGAATATAGGAAACAAACAACCGATGCATAAATAATGTATGACCATGCACTTCATTTCTTTTTTTATGATTTAAAATTAAGAGAAAGTGAAGGTCTCTGACTATATGATGATAAGCAGCATTTCATTATTTCGGATCAATTTTCACGTCTTGCTATCCTCTCTATCTGTTATTCCGGCATTCTTGCCTTAATCAATAAATATTCATTTACATAACGTACGACTCATTCCTGAAAATCAATAGAAGCAAGCAACTTTAATTTGCTACAATAGTTCAAGTAATAGAAATAATGCAAGAACAATCATTGCAGTGATTAAAATTTTATATTGAAGAAGAAAATGATATGTGATTAACAAATGAGTTAATAGTTCACTTGACTTTGCCACAGTTGACGTTAAAATAATGGAGACATTTGTCAAAGAGACAGAGAGAATTTATTTTGATGCATTTGTAATTTATGTTTGTTTACATTTGTCCAAAATTACTACCATATATATATAATCCGTTTCTTGTTTACTGTCGTGAGTTGGCTCCCGGTACCGTTAGTTTAACAGGTGACCGGGCCCAGGGCGACGACAGTAAACATGATTCGCACTATAGTAGTTTCAAAGATGCATAGTAATGAGGCAATTCTATTTTTCTTATAAACAGGTAAAGCATTACTATTCACTGCTACGCGCTCATGCAGTAAGCTGTGGTAGGCTCAATATAACTGTAAATAGAGACTACCTGCACGCCCAAAATCAAGGTTAACTCGCCAGTGTTTGTTTACAACAATTCTCATCCATCTTTGAATCTACTTTTTTTAACAATACTTGTATCCAGCCTCAGCCCGTAATATTTACCAGCGGTATTTACCGGTAATCATCGGTCTGACAAGTAAATGAAGTGGCAAATACTGGTCAATAAGATAATAGTGCACAACTGCACACTTATTAATCCTTAAAATCGCCAATAACAAAAAGGTCGTCTGCTTTTGCCATCTGCTGTGTTGTTTTAGAAGCATCTTTGACAAATAGTGTCGACCCAGATCAGACGCACTGCTCCTATAAACAATCTGATCTGGGTCCACACTGTCTGCCAATATACGTACATTAGTCAATAATGTTAGCAAATATATGCAGAAGACGACTTCAGCACTAAGGTGTTTTTTGCTGACTCTCTAAAGGTTAAGCAAGCATTATCGATTATGCCTAATAGACGTTTATTTCATTATCATGATTATCTTATCCTGTTATGATCATAGTTAATGAAAATTACTATTTAAGCCTGGTGGGGCATGAAAATGGTGAAGTATTGGCTTATTAATACTCTCAATCTGCATTTATTAAAACATCAGAAACTGTACAAAATCATCTTTTACAAACTAATTAATGATAAAAATCCACATTTGTGCATCTGGCATTTGAGGCCATAAATATGGTCTAACTTATTTCGACAAGTGTCAATCAAATGTATATTTCCTGAATCTGCAGGTGTGCCTAAGCTTTCAGAGTTTTGATGTACAGTCCAAGTGCGGATCCAGAGGGGGGGGGGACAGGGGGTCCGAACCCCCCCCCCCCCCTGGAAAATCACAAGTTATATGGGTTTCTATAGGGAATAAGCAATTGGACCCCCCCCCCCCTGGAAAAAGTTGGACCCCCCCCCCCTGGAAAATGTTGGACCCCCTCTGGAACCTTGAAAAATGATATATTTCCTTGAAATTGACCATTTGATTTCTGTAAAATAAGCTGAGGACTAAAAAAAAACAAGAAAAAACGTTGTCAGAGCTGTTTTGGTCAGACTGACCTGGACCCCCCTGACGAAAATTCCTGGATCCGCGCATGCAGTCCAATCAATATTTGATTTATCTTCTATATTTGCTTGCTGCATATCAAACAGTGACTATATCCTCATCCTCATCCACGATCAGTCAGAAGCTGGCTGGTCGTGATCTACGGTGTTTGCAATAGTCTGGAATCAGTCCAAACAATATTACATGTATTAGGCAACCCTATGTCAATGTGGCTCAACCATACTTTGAAAAGTCATTTGAATAGAGCATTAAATAATAGCCAGTGCATGAGATTTCCAACAATGTTATATGTGCGACCAGCAAAGCCTCAGATCAGCCTGCCCACACGCGCAGTCTGATCAGAACATTTGCTAGTCGCTACAGTATTCTATGATTGTTAAGCTACTGACTGAACACCATTTGGAGTTTCTAGACTTAAAAATAGGCGCTCGTCCGAGTCTACACGTGTCATAATGTCAAATTGTTGGAAATCTCGTCCACTGGCTCATTATTATTATTATTTAAATTTATTATTTTGACAGAATTAGTTTGACAAAAAGTCACATGAAAAATATAAACAGGACTAAACAGGACTGCACAAGTATTAATTTGCAACAATGTGCGTGCATAGTATCAGATTAAGTGAGGGACAAGTGTGGAAACAATGAAATGTCAAATTATTTTCCTGTCTTATACAAATGTTAGTCAGTTACAATGCATGAATGTAGTCTATCTAGTTGAGTGGGAAATGAAAGGCTGGTATGGCTTGAGCTCTCCTTGAATACATCTCCTTTTAGTGTGTCATTATACTTCTTAAACATAATTATCAAAACTAGTAGTACCCTTGACTTTTGACTTAAGCAGATAAATAAAATATATACTAATGGTATAAAGTTAAGAATATTTTGATGGTGTTGCTATTTTTACCAGACTATCAAGTTTAGCAAATCTTGTTTTGTACATCAAAATTTACTGTTATTCAACTATCCAAAAGTCAACGATATAGCACCCTTCCAATCCCGATGACGTCACGAAAACCCGAGAATTGTACCTACTAAGTCACCCCAAAAAATCAAAAAGGGTTTTTCTCAAAATTTCAGTAACGGTTTTGTTGACGATCGTATTAGTACGGATTAAAGTTGTTAAATAAAAGAAAAACGGGGGTTACTTAAAACCTGGAAGCACAGTATACCCGTTTATTCCTTTACCTGTGCTCGTCAGATTAAAATTGCTCGACTCTTGGGTCTGCACTATATTGCACGATCCTTGGGTCTGCGCTATTATCACTTTGTGAGTCCGTCCGTCCGTGGTCATATAGTGAAAATGCTCATCACGGGTCGTGCACATTACTGTCAGTTGGTTATCGTTTTGAATTTCTGTAAATTGGTTTGTCTTTAATGAATAGATCTTCCTTTTTATTTCCCATTACTATACTGACCCACACTTCCAACGCAAAATGTTTCAGGAATGTAGCTTTAATTAATATACGAGGCCTTGCCGAAATCATTGTACCGGTCAGGGGTTATGTCAGACATTCACCCACTCAGGTTGTGATTAAAAGGGACTAATTGACCGATAAAGTTCTTTCATTTTCATAAATACGTGTTTTAATTTTTGATAAAATTGTGTTACAATGGATGAAACAATATATGTCATATTTAAGCTTCTGTTTGATTTTGCGTTAGAAGTGTGGTTCAGTATATATTTTGTGGTTCCTTGGTAGTACACCATTTCATTCAGAAGCAGCTGAGAACACTCACAAGACCTTTGTAATTTCGCCACGTTCAAACACTGGTCAACCAGGTAATTTCGTGCTCAAATGTGACCTATAGTTTTGAAATTTTTCGACTTCCAAAATATACTCAGAAAAACAATTGAAGGATATTAAAATTCTTTTGACTATATAACAATTGAGAAAATAATTTCCATACAAGGCATTTTTGTATCTGATAGAACTACCTATACAGTATATGCAATTCAGCAGAATGCAAAATAAAATTTATGGGTCATTGGTTACGATACAGTACCACACCAAATGTACCAACCCTCTTTACCCAAAGTTCACAAGCAAAAAATTTAGCGTTTATATTTTTTGCTGCAACCTTAACCTGGTCATTACTTATGTTCTAATTCTCACCACAGACAAGTGTTCACACCGATCTATCAGTACTTGCACCTAATAACGTGACAACTTCTCGAATAAAAATGCACATATATGGCATACCCCAGCCAATATGACAACACTTTGGAAGTAAAACACTAACAAAAACTACAAATTAGGTATCATACCTTTGGCTGAGAGCAAGCAATGATTTTGGAGCCAGCCAATATGGAATACAAATGATAAAAATGGGTTTCAATCAATTTTGAATGGTTGTGACTTTTCAGTATAGAGGGTTGCACCATTTGGACATGTACTGTACTTTAAGCATTGAAAGGTGACTTAAATCAAACATTCATTTTGATTGCAGTTATCGGTAACCCTGAAATGCGTGCATAATTTGTTTATTTTTTATTGTATTAAATGTTAGAGATGGAACTGAATCTAATTATCCTTCAATTGTTTTTCTGAGTATATATGCATGCTCATATGGTCGGGCCCAAGGATATCGTACGCGATACCACGTATCCTAATTTTTAATGAAATCGTATCCCCAAATTGGATAATTTTTAAAATACAGTAAAACGGCCACTCAAAAAAAAGACAAACAAAGATCTTAATGACAAATTGTAGCTTAATGGAGGTCAAAAGTATTGCAGAATGCTGCAATACTTTTGACCTGCATTAAGTGATTATTGGTCTTGAAAACCAATTTTCGGTCCTTGTGAGAGTGGCCGTTTTACACGGGTTTTACTGTAGCATTAAAATTTTTAATCATCAAATATTTCTATATATTAAATATATGTGTTCTGCGGGTGTCTCTTTCCAGCCAGCACACCGTATCAGGTCACCGTTGATCCGCCAGCTAAACGCCATTTTAACTTAAAAGGCGTTTTGCTGGTCGGCCGATGCTTTTTGGCGTTTCGCTGTTTACTGGGTTGTACATGTACTAGTGAATTTATTAATTTATTATAATAACTGGTCCACCTTGCTCAAGGTTACTAATGAAACGAATTCTTATCGTGATCAACAACACATGGCCCAGTCCTATTGGATGAATTATGACACCTGATCGCGTCGAGAGAAGACGACGACCAAAGAAAACGTTGCCTAGTCAGGGCATTTGAGTAAACACCATCAGACAATAATGATCAATGTGTGAATTGCGTAAGAAATGCTTTTCTTGTGCATTTTGCTGTGCTTAGCGAATTAAAAAAGCTGGATCCGTGCTTTGCTATTGTAAATTACGTTTTAACGTGGTATGACTAGATGAGGGAATGAGTCCATCAATATCCAAATTAAAAAAATAAAAAATGAACGTCTTCTACATGTTCTAGCGGAAAAAGGCGAACAACCTGTTTTGCAGCTTAATAGATCAAGACGTAGAATGCGCCTGTAATTAATCAAAAACCAATTATTTGTAAAATAAGCCTGCGAACTCGGTTTGTTATCAGCCCAACTATCTTTCCCCCAAAGGCGCCTCCTTCTTAAGCGATGCCGGCGCATTATTGCTATTGATCACAGTTTCATTTTAACTGTGAAACAGACTATAACTTACTTATCTGATGCCTCTCGGTAAAATTTAGTTCAAGTGAATAAATATACGACTGTTTACAGCACTGTGTTATCCTCTTAAGTACAATAAATCATCGCACTATTTTTAACAAGATATAGAAAAAACAACAAAAGGCGGCTTAACACAACGATCTTAAATGATCTGTATAATAATAATAATAATAATAATAATAATAATAATAATACTATTGTTATCATTATAAATTATCAACAATAAGAGATTATTATTAATGCCATTATTATTAAAATGCTCTTATTTATTTATTCATTCATTTATTTATTATTATTATTAATAATATGACAAATTGTTAGGAAAAAAATGAAATTGATAATTATTATTATCAATGAAATTATTATGTTTTGTTTTCTTTATTTACCATTACCATTTTAAAGCCATTTCAATTTTACCTAAACAAGCGTCAGACCTCCAGATAAGAGCGTAATTGAAAATTATTTTTCTTATAAATCTCTAAACAAAAACATATGTTGTGGGTACTCAAAAGAACCGTCTCAAGGAGACGGTTCTTTTGAGCACCAAAACAAATGTTTAAATTGATAGGCCTATACAATTTTACGCACAAAAAGTCTCTTATCTGGATCCAGACATAGAGTGCTAAATTTTAGTAGCTAATAATGCAAATTTAATATATATTATCTTTCTTACTTGTCCATGTTTTGTCAGCCTTCCTTCTGGAGTGTCCTCTGGAACGAAATATAGCTTCACACTTGCTAACTCACTGGGGGAATGTTTATCCTCCCATGCCAGTTGCAACTCTCCAATACAAATTGGCACATCATTTAATATCTTCATAAAGAAGAAATGTCCCAGAGATACGCTTCTTTCCTTTCCTTCATAAGTGTACTTAAACCCTTTATAAAACTTGTAAGGCCCCTGGTTCTTTGACGATGGTCCTATCAACTGAAAATCAGACATTTTAAAATTGATATTTGAGCGAGATGTTATTTGACATGTATATAAGCCAATACAATCTGAATAACTTGCTACTAACTGGGTCATTTGTTCAATAAATAACACCGCGATTTAACTCTTTATCTACTTTTAAAATATTTAAATATGCTTCAGTAAGATAGTTTAAACATTCTTATAATATTTGAAAAGAATTACCTTTATTTTAGGATCCTCCATCATCAATTTATTGGCGTTTAATATTTCTTATTTATCACTTATACATGTATTCTGCTACAATACTTTTATATTTAGACCCTAATTAATGACGTCACGAGATAGAAAGAGCACACATCTATCTCATTAACATATTTCCTTTCGGTCTTTAAAATGGATATTTTTGACGTCTATCTGCATCCAAATTATAAAACATGCAACTTTATTAAAAACTTCGAGTTATCTGATGTAGAAAATTGTCAAAACTTTGCCAGAAAAATAAATTTTCGATTATTTTTATTTTTCATAATGACTGGTTCCCTGCTCAGAAGAGAAGACCTAAGCGATTCGGATACCAGTCCCGTTGATCGATGAAACTGACATCTCCAAAACAGAAATTTAGAACGAAGAAGACGTTTTCTTCTCAAATTAAGCAAGTATCGGTCAAGATTTGATGCTCAGGTTAACAAATAATGTGTATCTTATATAGCAAATGAAAATTGGTGATTGTCATGGCCATATATGCACGAATGAAGTTGATGTCTGAATTATCTAATGCAATATTTGTGGGTGGGGTGATCTGAAAGTGTCAAAATATCTCATTTTGGCATGTTTTTTTGACCGTTGTATTAGGTTAATGTGCTCATTGATTGTTTAAAGTCTTAACCCTATGCCTACCAGTGTCCGGTGCTGATAACTTAAGCAAACTGTTTGGACCCAGATCTGGCCCGACAAAATGTCGGGCCTGATCTGGATCCAACTGTTTGACACTCTGATAGTACTCCAGGGAGATATTTTTTGAAAAAGTTGAGTTTGAATAAATTAAGCAGACAACAAAAAATCATGACAAATTACTAGGATCGATACATTGAGATTGGTAAATATGTATATCGAAAAGGCTTGGTGCCGTGTCACTATACTTCAGATATTAGAGTACATTGTAGCAACAAATGTGGTTCATATCTTGCTCCAAAAAATGTTCTGGTACATTCTATTGATAATTCTTGAAATTTTGCTACTCCCAGGATTAACAGGCTAGGTAAATAGGCAAAACAGTTGTTGGATAAAAGTTCCATTGCGCCCTTAGACAGGGCAAGTTGGGCAACCACATGCAAATTATTTACTGTTACTCAAAAATTGTGGATTTTTTCCCCTTTTATTCAGATTTTGTGTCATACACAAAAAATTGGGGTAACTTTAAAGGTTTAGCAGCAGCTGAGAGACTTTGAAATAGCTAGTGGTCTCCTCACTTTTGCTGGCCTTTAATAGTATACTGTATCATTTTCTTAAATATTTACACAATGCAGTGATGACAAACGGTGATCCCCAAGGACAGATTTTTCTATGCTACTCTCACACAAATAATGAATTATTTTCTTGCTCACCATTGACTCTTTTAATAGTTCAAAATAAGTTTCCATAAGTCTCTGAATACGTTGAGATGCATTATTACATCACTTTGACTGAACATTGACATCACTTTACGCCCATGTGCATGAGTTCCACAGTTCTCTCATGACACGGCCTGGGTAAGATAACATGGGTAAGATAAGCATTTCTATCCCAGGGTAAAATCTGAGATGTCGGCATCCTGTGTGCATTGACCATTTAAACTTGAAATTGTGAATATTTAGTGGGGGTATACTGCAAGTTTTAAGATTGGAGTTTCGAAAGTTCAGGATTTTGAACTTTCACCCATGCAATCTCTTGAGCAGGCCCAATGAGTGTGTTGCATCTACTGTTGTTTATTTTAGGAAAGACACGTACATTAATTTGATGAGAAAATGGATGACATCCTTGTGAATATAAACTGCCATGTACCAGGCCATGAATCAAAGGAATTGTCTGTGGCAACATCAGAAAATGATACAGTTGTTGGTATGTATGTAACGGATCTTTTACTCAGCATTTTGAGAACATGACCCCACCCCCAGAATTGGGAATTTTTCACATTGTTTAATACAAAATTGGCAGGAAAAACTCACACTCAAAACCAGTCCTGCAGGACCAATCACATTCATTTATGATCCTGGTCCTTTATCCGGAAGAAGAAGGGGACAAAAATTCCTCTCGTCCACTCCAAACCTAGAAAGGACGAGTAATTATTCCCAAAGCACTTGTCCTATAGGACGAGTGCTTTGGGAATAATTACTCGTTCTTTCTACTTTCCCCCTAAAATCTGAGGGTGAAACTATTATTTGCAGAGTTATTTTAATAATTGACTGAAATCTTTTTGTCAGTATATGGGATGCAGTTATGAATTTGACTGAGTAAATATCATTTTAACAGTGATATAAGGAACTTATAAGTCATATTACATATTCACGCCTACCAAACGCTTGAATGCTCAACATCTGGTTTAATATTAAAAACAATTCCTCCAGGAAAACAATAAAAAATCAGGGAATGTCATGCAACAGACTATGCATTCCTACGTTTGTGGTATAAATTTGAGGTCAGAAAGTTCTCTCATTTTGTCAGATTTACATCACACATAAAATAGGTGTACCAGAATTCGACAGGAACATGTTTATCGCGCGAAAAGTAATTATGACCTGATGAGAATACTTTCTGAGCTTGTATTTATACCACAAATGCAGGAATCTATAGGCTGTTGCATGACATTCCCCGATTTTTTATTTTCTTCATAGAGCAGTTGTTTTTAATATTCAACCAGATATTGAGCATTCGAGCGTTTGGTAGGAGTGATATTACTCCCTAATATGTTATTTATTGCATACACTTTTAAAGGACAAGTACATGTGTTTGCATGACGAGAAAATTGTAAGTAACTTGTCCTGCAGGACAAGTGCAATATTGAAATATTTTTGTCCCCTGCACGCCATATTATAATAAAATTAAATACATGTAAAGCCAAAAATCAAATATTGGTTCATTAAACTCATTTTACCTTTCATTCATAATCATATGCATAAGATTTTAAAGTTTGGAATGCAAAACAAGAAACAAACAATTTTTTATGTTACAGTACAGTTAAGATACATACAAAATGGTGATATTTGTTTTTGTTCCTTGCATTGAGAATAAATGTACTTTTTGCCTTTGGGAACGCCCAAATCAACTAAACACACTCTGTATTATAAAATGAAACATAACACATGGGTGAGGAAATAGTAAAATTTCATACTGCCCCAGGGACAAGAAAATGGCCATTATATATATAAATGTGCTTGTACAAAGAAAATTTTAGTTGTCCCACAGGGCAGATGATGCATAAAGAATTGAGCTTCTAAAACTCTTACTGTGCTGATATTGACCATTGAAAACTATATGAAAACAGATATAAACTAAACAATGTAGATCCAGATCAGTGAGCTTCTGGATCCATGTTGCTTTGATGGATAGTATTACAACTTCATGTTGTAATACTAACCATCAAAGCATTGATCAACTGTTTTTGTCTTCTGCTGAAATGTTTTAGAAGCCTTAAACAAACAGTACAGACCCAGATCAGACAGCTCCAGTAGGAACAAATTCAACAATCTGATCTGATCCACATTGTTTGCCTCTATGCTTACATTTAATACTCAATAATATTAGCAAAGATATGCAGCAGATGACTTAAGCAGATGGCATTTTTACTTTCATTTTACAAGCCCTTCAAGTGCTATTAACCAATAACCACGTACAATTTGCAATTTGCAGGAGATGACAATTTTAAACTTTGCCCTTTTCAAAAGTAACAATAAGGCATGATATTTCATGAGAATCGTCTTTTGGCAGACGATTCTCATGAAATATCATACCGTATTTTTTTCGAAAATTGGGGAAGATGTTGCAATTGCAAAATTTGTCGTCTGCTGCTGTTGTGATTGGTGCTTTAAAGGTAAGATATTGTCACAATTTGTGTCTATTTTCTAGGTCTTATAAGAAAAGCATGCAAAGAAAATGGAATTCCTCTGAAGACAAGTTATGTTGTGCGGGACAGCCATCACAAGGTCCTAGCATGGTCAAGTACACTCAGACATTGTAATGTTAGTAATGAAGCTGTGCTGTATATGTCTAGTGAAGGTATGTTCACAGGTTAAGATAAGCAGAATTTTTGAGCATAAAATTGTATATATGTTCTTACCCATAATTTTTAGCATATGTCTTGGGTGCTCAAAAGAACCATCTCATTGAGACGGTTCTTTTGAGTACCCACAACATAGGTTTTGGTTGAGAAATAAGAAAATTATTTTTTCGTTACTCACCATTAACTATTTTAAAGGCCTGTATGTTTCAATAATCCATTTTTGCAGATGGATTTCTAAGCCCCAGTTTGATACAATAGTTTGGACACCAGATGATTTGATAAACTTTGTAATGGGGGTAATTCCAGTCACTTTCTACATTTAATTGGGTATACTATAAAATGATTGGGTATTCAATATTTTGTTACCCACTGTTTAACCCCTGAAAAGTGTTCGACAAGACAAATTCTTGACTGAAATATTAATCTTAAAATACAACAATATTTTTAAGAAAGCAGTCAAAGTCGTCTGATTCAATTGTCATTTGCATTTGGTTACTTTTTCAGGATATTTAAACATTTCTTTTGGGCTCTTAAAAGAAACCTCCCATAGAGATGGTTCATGGTTTGGGCGCTTCATAATCTTTTTAAGAACATCTATAAAGAACCCTCTTATTTGACTGTTTCTCAGATGAAGATACTCAGGTAGCCAATGGATGTAGCTGGAACACCTGGTGGTTTGTGGCGGCAATATGTCTTCTTATTGGTGGTGTTGGGGCCACAGCTATAGCTGTTCTTATGTCCAAGAATGGTGAACCTACATATCAGGTACGTGTATATGAATTAATCATGCAACAAAACAATATATCTTAGTGTAAAATACTAAATATTTTCTTAACCATCAGTTTAAATGTTTGTTGTGGGTACTCAAAAGAACCGTCTCAATGAGACGGTTCTTTTGAGTACCCACAACACATGTTTTGGTTGAGAAATAAGAATATTCTTTTTACTTACCAGTACCTTAATTTTTCGAACAATTGGGTATGGTACAGACACATTGTTCATTCATTTGGATATTGCAAATGTTAATTGGGTATTCAACATTTCTAATAAATATTCATTTGGGTATTTTGGTTTTTCAATTGGGTGTTTTTGTAATGTTAAAACTTTACTTACCAATTGACAAATCTGCTTTGAACATAACATGTTGATCACAATTGCCTTTATTCTCTCAGATCATATTGAATAAATGCTGAAAACCAGTCAGTTGGCTGTGTACATATAGCCACTCTGAGCTAAAACTGAACTGCAGACGGCAAAGTGATAAAATTCGGTACCCATGACTTTTTGATTGTATTGGGTATACTGAAATTCTTTTGCTTTTTGTTACCCTACCAGATCAATTTTAATTGCTTTTTTGGCAAAATTTATTTGGGTAAATACGCAAATACACATACTTATTAAGTTACTGACTTACGCACTATCATCTATTAAAAGGCCTGTTAATGTTACAGTGATAAATTTACAATTTTAATTTCTCTGAATCCAATAGGATCGACTCACTGGATCTAAGACCAGCGAGTACATGATATGAAATCCTGAGTCTTGAGTTAAATCTAAAATTCATTGAGTCCTGGGACACCCAAGGGAAAAACATAGGAAAATTGAAGGGATGAGTAGTGGGTTAGGGGGTGGCTATTAAATGAAACACTGATGTCATAGGGTTTGCGCAGGCTTAACAAGTACTTTTCTTGAAAAGTTCTTGAAAACAAATTTGCCTGCCAGGTGCTGGATAATCTCTCTAAGGCCTTGAACAATTTTAAATTGTTTGCTCTCTCTCTAAATCAGATTTAAAGCTGTTAAGAACAAAATCAGTATATAATTAAATACCTGAGTCAATAGTAAAATTTTCTGGTGTATATCATATACACCAGCTGTAAAATCCATATCTGGATAATGTTTACAGACCAACTCCAGATTGCTTAACCATTTCCTTGCTAGCGGCGACTTTAGTCATATGCTGATAACCTATGCAAACAGTTTAGTCCCAATCTGGATCCAAACTGTTTGACCTTCTGATAGTGTTCCTTAAAGAATTTTGTGAATGTCAGCAGACGACAAGAAAATCATAAAAAAATACCCAGCATGCAAAGAGTTATAAAACTGCTGTTAACTGGAAATGAACATGATGGTCGCTTGATTTGACTTTATCACATAATGTTACTTCTAGGAGTGATATAACACCATGTATTAATATGATAAACCACTAGTAGTTTACAGATTTTGTTAACATTATGAAATGACATCCATAACAATGTCCCGTACATTTGGCTAAATTTTGACATTTTCACATGAAAGACATGATGACAAAATATTTATTCATCATATGATAAATAGAATCTAATATTCATGCTCCTGTATTATTGAATTTAGTAAACTTGTTGCATAAAAGTGATGAAATGCTCTGCAAGCCATGCATTTTATCACTTTTCCCCAACTCATTTAATGAATTCAACAAAACAGGAGCACTCATGTAAGATCCTCTATGTACTAAAGTTGATATGATATTTTACAGTTTGGTGTTGTGATGGATGCTGGGTCTTCTCATACAAACCTCTATGTATACAAGTGGAATGGGGAGAAGCTTCATGACACAGCTTTGGCTAGACAAGCACATATTTGTAAAGTTAAAGGTATATTATTATTATAAACCTTTAATGAAATATAACACTTCTAGTTGCATAAGGGATTTAAAGAAAACTCTCTGTATAGCTGTGCCCATGAGTGTAACAGCAAGATATTAGTATCATGTGTATTTTAAGAAGTTCATTCTTTTAACCAATATAAGCCTAGGGCTTCCTTTTTGTGGGACATGTGCAAACAGTGCAGACCCAGATCAGATGAATGTGGCATCTGATCAGGGTCTCTACTGTTTGCTTACAGAATGTCCTATTCCATTTTAAGGATTGTTGCATGGTAGTTTTCATTTTAACAAAATTTCAGAATCAGGACTCAGGAGAGTGATCCAGGGCCTCAAGACCCTCTTTTTCATTTTCACCAAAATATATCATATAACATCATAATCATCATAATCAGATTTTTTAATAATGTGCAGGTGGAGGGGCATCATCCCCTTAGTTGTTATACTCTTTGCATGCTGGGTCCCCTAATTAGCTGCACACATAGGTGCTCCTTCCTTGAGGGTCAGCTGTCCTGAGCTTCCACTCATAGCAGTCGTTCTACTTCAAGTTCTTCCATGTTAGCTTGGGCCTCCCTGGACCCCGCCTGTCATCAACCTGTTTATCACATGCTGTTCTGACTGCACCACTAGACCGCTCCACATTTCCAAAAACGGCAAAGCCTTCTGTCTCTCTCGAAAAAAAAATAATAACTTTAAGATTTTCATAACTTATTTAGATTAACTATTTGTTTAATTACCGGTATTTTGAAGTCTGACGAAATAAACAAATAAGAACGAGAGTGATAAATGTGCATTTGTACTTTATAGATGGATTTAATTATCAGGCAAGAGTAGAGCTGCCACGTTTACTAAATTTGGTAAATGTTTTCACAAGTTCCAGTATTAAACCGAAACGGTACCATTTACACATAACTTCCAGATTGATTTTTTTCATTATGCAGCTTCGTAAAATCGCCGATATTCTCCCCCCCTCCCCCCCCCCCCAAAAAAAAAAACATTGAAAAATTTTCCTTGTGTGAATATTCGAGATTGTTTAATGAGTGGACACACACAAGACATAACTGCGAATCCTCACGTACACATCAATACACACGCCGACAGGAAGTAAACAAAAACAAACTTTCACATGGGTCTAACTGTTAAAAATGCAGGAATGTAATTGTTCCAAGCAGTGGCTGAGTGAGACAATATTCAGGACATTTTTATGGCCGGTTGAGTGTGTCCGCCGTAATTTCTAAATGCAGTTGATACTTTATCAAATACAGCCAAATCTGAGTAAACAAACAACTTGATTGATGATCCAGATCGAGATGTGAGGTATCACTGTTTTCATTAGGAAAAGCTATTAATAAACCAAGACGCTGGTCACATGCTAAAGTTCGTGTAAACGGTAGGTCAATTTTGTAAACGTTTATTGCCGAAGCACAAAACGGTGCCGTTCACATGAGTTAATGTGGCAGCCCTAGGCAAGAGACAGTTTAAAAATTCCCAAACCAACTTACTGTCCATTTGGGACTGTACCATGTTATAAGTGAATCCTGTTATAAAGGGAAATTTTACAAATTAAGTAATGATAGGAAAATGACCATTTCATGGCCATTTTCCTATAATAATTATTTTGTAAAATTCCATGGTAAAAATATTTAACAGCCATAACATTAGTATTTTATATATACATGTTATCATTGGCGTAGCTAGAACGCTGAAAAAGTTATGCACATCAAAGGGGGACTACTAGATCAAGCAGTGAATCTCCAATTGCGTCGCTTTTCATTATAGGAACTTCTCTTAAGAGCAGTTCCTTATGGCATGGAAAATCACGTTTACCACATTAGGTGACCTCCCTTGAATGTTACTATTTTCATTATGCACATGCCTAACTGTGTATTGGGAGCTACGCCAATGGTTATAATGAGGTGTGTTATAAAGGGACTGCACTGTTATATGTCAATACCTAGGTGACTTAATTATTTCTAAATGCAAACAGACCTCTCAGAGGATTTATAGATAATACAGTAAAACCTCTCTTAAGCAGCCACTCAAAAATAGACAAAAGAAAGATCTTAATGACAAATGGTAGCTTAATGAAGGTCGAAAGTATTGCAGAATGCTCCCCTTGGAGCATTCTGCAATACTTTTGACCTGCATTTTTAAACAATAATCGGTTTTGAAAACCAATTTTGGTCTTCTTTTTGAGTGGCCCCTTAAGACAGATTTTACTGTATCCTAAACTATTGTGCTATTAATGCAGGTGGTGGTCTAACTACGTATGATGAACAACCATCAAATTTATCAGCCCCTTTGGAAGTGTGCCTGAAAGAAGCCCAGAATAAAATACCATCAGACAAGCATAAGACAACACCTGTGTTTCTGGGAGCTACTGCAGGGATGAGGATGTTGAAGTGAGTAGCAATATTTGAGCCAGTATCCAGCATAAGGTACAAGTTGATATGTGCGTAGAGTGAAGATTCAAATCAGTATACGCATCCACACAGTCTGATCAGCGTCCTTGTTTACCGAAATGTTGGAACCAGTCCCTTGGCTACCCAAAGATCACCCATCAAAGACTCTGATTAGTCTGCGCTGATGAGTCTTTGATGGGTGCATATGCCAACTTGTAGATTTTGTTAGATACTATCTCATATAGAGGATCTTACATGAGTGCTTAGGCTTAGTTTTCCACCGAAGAAATGTTGAACCCTTGGCTACCCAAAGAGCACCCATTAAAGGCTCAGATTGTGCTGATGCGCAGGCTGATCTGAGTCTTTGATGGGTGCAGATGCTAACTTGTAGATTTTGCTAGGTACTATCTTATATAGAGGATCTTACATGAGTGCTCATGTATTATTGAATCTATTCCCGTTAAATCAGTTGAGGATAAGATATAAAATCTGAAGCTTGCTGAGCAATTTATCTCTTATGCAACAAGATGGTTCTTTTGAGTATGTTTGAGATATATAAGAAAATTAATTTTAACTTTTACTCTCCTATCTAAAGGTATGGTAATGACCCATCAAAACTATATTGTATTGATCAGACTAGATAGAAGATTCCATCAGTTGAGAAAGATTTATAAAAATTTCAAATATTTGACATTCATAAGAGTACAGTGTATTTAGATAGTAATACAAACCCACGAGAGGCTTGGAAAGATCTGAGAATGGCTTGTATCAGCAGTGAAATTTCATGCTTAACTCTAGATAAAAAAGGTGTTTTTTGTGTGTGTTTGTAACATGTAAAACAACAACAATATCAGATTCCATGTCTTGTTTTAGTAGTGTTTAACACAATGGAAACTGGATTGTAGAGCTCAGGGAGAGGTCAACAAAATACTAACGAATAACTTTTAAGATAAGATTTTTGTTGACTTATTTTCATACAAAAAAGTTTCAGTCTTTATAGCTATATCACTTTAACAGCATGTGATATACAGATTGGTGGCAGGCGGGGGGCTGGGAGGCTCAAGCGAACATGGAAGAAACTGACGGAGAAAGACTTGACCCTCAAGAAAGGAGCACCTGGAGATCAGGTGTGAGATTTGCTATGTGTGCAGCTAGCCAGTTACCTTGAAAGGGGCCCCACTTATGTGGGTAATGCCCCTGCACCTGTGCATCAAAAATCTGATTATGATATGATGATAGCTGTGAACTTTTCTTTTTGCTCAGAGAAGTCAGAAATTATTTCAAAGTTTTTTCTTTAAGAGGCCTTTTTTTAGTGCAATAGTGTTAAAACCGTACAAAAATTCTTCTTACAGTGTTGTGAATAAATCCCAGAGTGATGCCATATTAAAAGAGGTTAGAAAAACTATCAAGAAATACTCATTCCAGTTTACACACCCTGACCAACAGGCTAAAATAATCTCGGGAAAAGAGGAAGGCACATTTGGTTGGGTGACAGCCAATTATGTGTCTGGAAATTATGGTGTGGTAAGTACAAACAGTTTTTTTTTTATTAACTTGATTTTTAGCTCACATGAACCAGGACTTAAGTTAAGAGTGCGTAACAGAAAAATAATTTTCTTATTTCTCAACCAAAACATATGTTGTGGGTACTCAAAAGAACCGCCTCAATGAGACCTAAAACATATGCTAAATGTAATTGGTTAGAAAATATTTACAATTTTACGCTGAAATTTTTTGTTTATCTAAACCTGTGCATGAGCCATGATGATCATTGAATGTTAAGCAACACTTATCCGTCATCTGTCCTACAACTTAATCAATTGCTTCAAAGTACTTTTTCTACTTTACTATTGGCTGATTTTGACCAAACTTGGTAGTAATGATCCTTATATGAGCCTATCCAGCACAAGGTACAGGTTTGCATGTGCGTACAGCGAAGATTCAAAATCAGTCTGCACATTCCAATTAGCCTTATCAGAGTCTAAGTTTTTGGCCTGAAGATACGTTGGACACTTGGCTACCCAATACTCAACAATTGTCTGATCAGACTGCATGATTGTACAGGCTGATCTTAGTCTTTGATGAGCACACATGCCAGGCCTCCAGATAAGAGTGTGTAACTGAAAATTATTTCCTTATTTCTCAACCAAAACATATGTTGTGTGTACTCAAAAGAACCGTCTCAATGAGACGGTTCTTTTGAGCACCTAAAACACATGTTGAAACTAATGGATAAGAAAATAATTGCAATTTATAAAAGTATCATGTCTGAGAGCTCAAGGAGCTTTTGGCCTATCAAATGGGTTGTGGCAAGCTTTAACATCATTATCTCTGAGTCTTTGCTTTTGAAGGGGTAGTAGTATCTGGCAACTAGTGGGAGTGAGTGAGTTTGTGTTAAATATCCCAATAACAGCTAAGGTCATATGGAGTTGGGGCCATGGCAAAGAGTCTCATTAGATAGACTGGGGAAGCTGGGGATTCAACTCGGGGACATTTGGCTACAAGGTGAGTGGTTTATCCGTAACACCACAGCGCCTCCTGAATCTGGCAATTAGCCTAAATGGTAAGTTGCAATTGCATATTTCAATCTGTTTATGCATTTGCTCAAATTAAAAATTAAAAAATATCCCCAAAATCCAAAGTACAGTAATAGTGTCTATTCAACAAGGGAAATTACTTCTTCAATTTTATTTATGCTTATGAATAAGAGGATTGGCTCCCATCATAAGATATAAATTGAATACTGCTTAGATCATGCCTCAGCATGGTAAATGGAATAGATCACATTCTTCCTAGCCCAGCTAAGAACATTTTAAGCAGTTATAAACCAATGTTAATCCTTAAAGTGTCACAACATCTACAAATTCTTTATCTAATTTTAGCAACTAAATAAGGCTTCATATATCATGTGACTTGTCTGCCAGCACATGTCATTTCAGTGTAAAAATTTAGGTCTTTAAACTTTTATGTCATAGAGAGGCCTTAAAACGCTTTTGTAAACAGAGCAGAGCCAGATCAGGCTGCTCTTAGAAGAGTTGGTTGATCAGGGTCTACTCTGTTTGCTTATGGAAATAAGATTAGATATGATCCTACACTAGTGGACTTGACAAGTAATCTCTTTGTTCCATGTACCAACTTGAATAATTATTCACACAATCATTCATAATGGGTGGAGCCTAGCATGAATATTCATGAGGGAAAGGGTTAAATAATTGAGCCGCGACATGAGATTTACAACAATGTGGTATGTACGACCAGCAAAGCCTCAGATCAGCCTGCGCATACGTGTAGTCTGATCAGAGCCTTTGCTAGTCGCTTGAGTATTCTATGACTGTTTAGCTACTGACCGAACATCATTTGGAGTTTCTATGCTTAACAGGAGGCTGCACAGGCTCGTCTGAGTCTACACTTGTCAAAATGCCACATTGTTGGAAATCACATGTTGCGGCTCATATATGTTTACAGAAGCCTCCTTCTGGCTCTGGTATGGACAATGCAGTGTACGAGGGAGAAGGTAATGGTACACTTGGAGCTTTGGACATGGGTGGGGCATCTACTCAGATAACCTTTTATACACCAAACTTAAAGAAAGAGGCTACAAATTACACAGAGGAGGTTCAGCTATATGGTGCCAACTATTCTGTGTACACAAACAGTTACCTCTGCTATGGTATAGATGAAAGCATTCGCAAGTACATGGCTTACCTTGTCAATGTAAGATAAATTTGGATAAAAATTAACCCTTTTCATTCTGAAGGATTTTTCAGTCTGAAGGATTATCCAATATATATTCTTACAATAAGTATGGAATTGTCCATTTTATATTTTAACCCTTTTAAGCTGAATGGAATTCCATCTCTTATCAATTGGATCATTTTATTTTCATTTTAAGGGTTGTTGGGTGGTATTTTTCATTTTCACTCAAATTCTAACAGAACATTCTGTAAGCAAACAGTGGAGACCCTTATCAGACGCCACATTCTGCAGCATTCGATCTTGATCTGCACTGTTTGCCTAACTCTAGGCTTATATGGTCAGAACTTCTATTAATAATGTATTCTTGTCCCTGAAGATTGTTTTTTTTTAGCAAACAGTGCAGATCCAGATGAAATGCCAATCATAGCAAACAGTGCAGATCTTAATGAAATGCCACTTTATGTGGCATTTCATCTGGGTCTTCACTGTTGCCGAAAGGACCTGTTTACCTGTATCCATAATGAAAAGGGTTATTTTGTGTGTTCCTTGACTTGATTACAGTTCAATTTAAGTTTTAGGTTCATTACTCCAGAAGTTGTTGCTACCAATTTTGAGAGGAAATTTCAAAAATATGGTACATTTGCAGCTTATAAACTTTAAACTAAAGTCAAAACTTATTCTGAATCATGACTGGAGACATAAAATGGCAATCACAAAAATATAAATATGCTACACATTTATAGGAACTAAGAAATGTAATTAGTGGGTCTCTGTTTCGATTTTAAAAATACTTTAAGACTTTAAATATCTCTGAACTAGCTGATAAGAATTTGAAAAATTTGCAATTAAGTGACCTTCTACAAAGATAACCTAAAGTTAATCCATTTGGAAATATATAGCCAGTGAGTGTAGCCAGTTTTCAATAGATACTTATAGAGGAGGTTTGAACAAAACTTGGGCTCTCATATTTAAAAAGTATGCAGCCATGTGATTTTCATATAATCCTTTACTTTTTTCTGAGAAGTTGAAACTCCATACTCCCATGATTCATATTTTCTAATATTAATTTCTTTTCAGACACAGGGTGTTAACAACACCAACTTTTCTAGTCCATGTGGGTTCAGTGGTAATGAATTAACTGTGTCATATGCACATGTCTTTGAAGCGCCATGTGCCAAAAGATTCTCTTACAATTTTGACTGGCTTCAGCTGGTTGATATTGACAAGGTATGTTCTTATGAAATCATACACTGCTGATGGTATTCATAGGTCAAGATAAATGTACAGTAAAACCTGTCTTAAGCAGCCAACCAAAAATAACACAAGAAATTGGTTTCAATACCGATTATTGCTTAATGCAGGTCAAAAGTATTGCAGAATTCTGCAATACTTTCGGCCTTCATTAAGCTACCATTTGTCTTAAAAGACTTTTGTTTTGTATATTTTTAAATGGCCTCTTAAGACCGGGTTTACTGTAAAAATTTAGTTTAAATTTGTGATTATTATCAAGTAGTGGAAACTACAAATTCAGCTCAATTAAAACAATTAAATTGTTTTTGTTGAGCTGATTTTGTATATAAAATGTTAAATGGCTGGTTCACTGAAAAGTAGCTAGCAGGATATTACAACCAACAAAACAAACCTAGCTGCCTCTTTATAAACTTACTGCATTGGGAATACAGCCTTGGTATATTAGAATAATGTTGGGACATTCTACTGTGTTGTAACTTTGCTCAAACATGTGTGTTAAAATATGGTATGTGGTGCAAGAAAAACCTGCCTTTGAG
The DNA here is from genome assembly GCA_964019695.1 of Loripinus fragilis. NCBI lineage: Eukaryota > Metazoa > Mollusca > Bivalvia > Lucinida > Lucinidae > Loripinus > Loripinus fragilis. The sequence goes on from OZ026515.1 coordinate 126,338,734, forward strand.
GTTTCTGCTTAAATAAGAATCAAATCAGCCTGTTCATGTACAGAGACTAACTTGAATATAGAAACTTTGCATGTAGTTACTTTAGTTGTTTCTGCCTCTTTTTTGTACTAAAGGTGTTTCTGCCTCTTTTTTGTGCCTATCACAGGTTTAGATAAACAAAAGTATTCAGTGTAAAATTCTAAATATTTTCTTATCCACAATTTTTAGCATCTGGTGTGGGTGCTCAAAAGAACCGTCTCATTGAGACGGTTTTTTTGAGTACCCACAACATATGTTTTGGTTGAGAAATAAGAAATTTAATTTTTTGGTATGAGCTTTTAAATAAAGGCCTGATGCCCGTGCAACAATATCAGTGAAGAGGCCAATATGCTGTAGCCCACACCAATTCATGAATCCAGCTTTAACACATTATAACAGTAGGGCTCAGCAAATATCAGAGTAAGGAAAAGAATGTTTAATCCCCTCAGTGCATTAAATTTTAGCAATAGATCAGAATGATTATTCACAAGAGAGTTTATTTGCACCCATAGATACATAGGTTTAAAGATCTTGTTTTATTGGCTGACAATGTATTAATGTCACTGGTGTCAACCACCAAATTGTTTTAATACATGCAGTCAATCTCATCATCTTGAAGTCCTGGGGACCAGAGTGTTAATTGTGAGAACATCGGTATTTTGAGTGAAAATGAGTTAGTCGTTTAAAAAATAATATATAACCCCAAAAATCATTATTTTTCAATATTTCCTATCAAAACATATATAGTGGCTAAAACCAAATATCTCCCTGAGATGTTTCTTTTAAGCAACCAAAAACATATGTTTTAATAATACCTTGTATTCTCTGAACCCAGTGTATTAATTCAGGGCTCACCCTGCCATTAGCCATTGTAGCTATTTGCTTCTAAAAATGAAAAGTGGCTACAAATTTAAGTCATTGGCTAAAAGTACAGTCTAGGTGGGTCAATAATTGCATATTTGCTGAAAAGAAAATTTGATCAGCTTTTGGATTTTCGAATATTGTTTTTATTATTCCTTCACACTTTATTATTGTGCCATATTTTACTCTTTGGATGCTGGATTTGTTCAGTACCATCCGGGTGTCAAACAGTTTGGATTCAGATCAGGCCCGACATTTTGTCGGACCTGATCTGGGTCTGAACTGTTAGCAAAAGTTATCAGCAGACATAGCGGGCAAAGAGTTAAATACAAAACAAATTCTTGATACTTTCTGGCTAAAACCTTGGCTAAAGTTAATTTCATATGGCTCAAACTTTTTCCATTTGGCTAAAGTATTGGCTACAACAAATTTTGAGCCAGGGTAAGCCCTGTAATTAGCATGTATTTAGAACTATCAAAGTTCTAACTGTCTAAATTATACTGTAGCTCAAATGTCTTATTGATGTTTCAGGATGCCAACTACACATTTATAGGAACAGCCAATGAAACTGAGTGTGAAGCAGCAGTAAATGCCTCTCTTTTCAACTTCAACGCCTCTTGCCCTCTAGAGCCATGTACATTTAATGGGGTGTATCAGCCACCTGTCTTTGGCCAGTTTTATGTAAGTATTTTAGGATAAAGTCATGAAACTTCCGACACCAGGTAAATTCGGACACACGTTTGCAAACAGTGGAAATCCAGATGAGACGGCTCCTTATGAGCCGTCTTATCAGGATTTTCACTGTTTGCTTAGTTGATTATTATTTTTATTCCTTAATTATTATATGAATCAAACAATGTCACTGTCTGAATTTACCTGATGTCCAAAGTTACCTGACTTTACCCTACTGGATGTTAACTTTTATTCAGATAAACGAATCAAACCTTGTCATGAAAATATTTGGTCTTTGGAGCTATCACAGCTACACGGATTAGCTTGAATCATGAAATTCATTTGTAGTGTGCATAACTGGATGTCAAAACTAATGCCTTTAAATGAACATTTCGCCACACAAACTATCAAATGAAAATATCAAGAAGAAAAAATGGTATTTTTGTATAATCAATGATTTGTATAATGCCAGTATGGAGAAGATAATTATCCATCTTGTTTTTTGTTATTAATGTTAGCATTGCTTAAACGAAAAACTAATGAATGCCTCTTCTTTTCGATGCTAAAATGGATAGCTGTTTTTGTTTTGTTTTTTAATTTCCATCAATATTCTATTTAATGATCATATTTATGACAGCAAATATTTATATCTTATACAATTTGTGGGGGGATGAAAATGGCCATTAGCGTAGATAATGCCTTTAACTGCAGTATGATGCTTTATTTTTCAGGCGTTTTCAAGCTTCTTCTATGAAATGGATTTCCTCAACCTGACAAGAAATTCTAGCTTCTCCCTTGCTGACTTTGAAGCTGCCTTGTCTGAATTATGTAATGAAGATTGGGATGTTGTAAGTGCTTCATACATGTAGCTTTACAGGGGATTTTCTAGCCATTTCTAGGGGCCGAATTTTGGTCCCATTCCCAATTGAAAATAGCCTACTCTTTTCACAATACCATGTCTGTTTTTCCCAATTGAGAAAAGTAAAAAAAAAAAAGTTTATTTTTTTTTACACTTTTTTTAGAGACCACTACTATTTATGAGAACAATGACTCATATCAGAATGATACTTAAACACCTGTACTTAAGAGTTATGGTTGACATTATACAATCTGAAATAACATGATTTTGAGGATTATTTTGCTATCCTTATTATGTTCCATGTCGTTAATTTCTTCCAATTTTGCTGTTAAGTCGATCATTTTATCCCGGTTTGGCCAGGGGCCTTTTCCAAAAATTGCTGGAAAAGGCCCCGCTTTAGATATTACCTGTGGTAAATTTTCTGAAATTTTGAACACTTTCCTCTTTCTGTTCTCAATCGAATTGTTGGTTATCAGGGCTAGAGTTCACAAAAAACTTGTCATAATAGCAAACAGGTGAATATCCTGATCAGATTGCTTCTTCAGAAACAGTCTGATATGGGTCTGCTCTGTTTGTCTATGCCTTTTGGGTAGGCAACTTGTGTTTGAAATTTTAAAACATTACCAATCAAAGAAGATATCAATTGATAAATTTGGTAACACATGCTAGATAAGTTTTGCCATACATGGTCTCTATTGAAATATTTGATTACAAAGGCTTGATAGCTATTGGCAAATTTTGTAACAAAGTCTTTATTCTAATTGGTTATTATTATTTCTTTGCAAAAGCATTATTTTGTTACAAAAGCTGGATTGTAATTAATATTTGTGGTTTCCAAACATTGATTACAATTGGCATATTTATTTTAACTACAAAAGTGTGCTAACTATTTATGTATTCTGTTACAAAAGGATTTATTTGACTACAAAAGCATGGTAACTTTTGCTATATTTAGTTAGAAATATTGATATCATTTGATATATTTCATAAACAACACAAAACATTGTATAACCTATTTAGCCCTGACCCAGCTGTTTCTTGTGTTGCTGTCAAGCAGGCTTCACATCGTGAAATAAAAAAATTATGCAGCATTTTTCTGCATTTCATTTAGGTGTTTGTCATTTCTTGCTTAGCCATGGATACGTTCACATGGGACAAATGGATTTTATTAGCAGCATTTTTGTTAGTTTTTTTTAATTATCTGGGAAACATTTCGCTGATCACGCGTTACAGAAGCATATGCTGATCAGTCCCCACTGTTTGTGCATTCTAACCTGATGACTAAGATCAGCGTATATATCCATGTGCCGTTTGATCATGCTGTCTTTATCAAAAAGCATTTTGAGTCCAGCAGTGCAATTTCTGACCAGGCTGCAATGTACATATACAGCCTGGTCAGTGTTTTCTGCTTTCGCTACTTTTCAGTGAAACAGCTAAAATTTGAAATTTACATAGTTTTGTGTCGAAATTCTTATCACAGTTTTATTTAGGGTTCTAAAATTAAAACTAAATTTGTTGAAATTAACATTTCGGACTGCAATTTCCTCTCATCAAGTTATGGGAAGGAGTCTCAAAAAAGTGTGAGTTATGCAAAATATACCACGCTGAATATGGTCCTTTTCTTGCAACTGATTGGCTGAAAACAAAAGGAAGTGGGCGGGTCATGGGCTAAGTAATAGTTATACCATGGGTTGTTCGCCTGTACGTGGAGATAATCCACGAGCTTTAGCAAGTGGATTATCTTACGTACATGTGGAAAAACATGGTATAACTATTTTATACCACCCACACCATTGTAGACCTTGCACATCAAGAGATATTTCATGCTAAAGTTGGTAAAGGTGGTATAATGACATATTCACCGGGCCGTGTAGCGCAGTCGGTAACGTGTCTGACTACAGATGCGCGTCTGACTGCAGATCCAGGGGTCACAAGTTTGATCCCAACCAGGTCCCATATTTTCGTGGAGATTTATCATGAAATAATTTCTAAGGTCATTATCCTCCCTTCTGCTGATTCATTCAAGAGTGCTTTTTGTCAGTTACAAGCGAAAGTATGTGCATGAATTACTGGTTAACCGCCTGCTCAAGCTTGCCCAGAAAAAAGTGTGGTTCGGTGAAGTGACCTTCCCCCCATGACCATAGCTGTTGACTGGGACGTAAAGCAACAAAACAAACAAAAACATGTTACCCATTTTTGTAGCTATTGACATAGTTTGATATTAAAGTATGGAAACTATTGCTTTATTTTGTTACAAAAATATATTTGGTCACAAAAATTTGGCTTGGGTTTCAAAAGCTTGTATAACTATCATTCAACAATGTATTTGATTACTAAAGCTTACCCAAGCAGTAGACTTTGGCCCCTGGATACGAGTGTGTAATTAAATTTTAATTTTTTTTATTTCTCAACCAAAACATACATTGTGGGTACTTAAAAGAACCGTCTCAGTGAGACAGTTTTTTTGAGCACCCAAAATTTATGTTAAAACTGTTGAATAAGAAAATGTTAACAATTTTATGCTGAAGAATTTAGTTTATCTCAATCTATGGGACTGGGACATGTTTTTATCCATATTAATTGCAACATTGCATGTTGCCTGATAAACGTTGTCTATCTCGCGGCATGTGTCTTTATCAGGTCATGATGATGTTGCACTTTTTGAATTACGTGGCCAATGACGCTGAATCGTCACAAAAATCAAACATTATGTCATATTTGCTAGTTTGAAGAGTGAATCAACTTGGTAAGCTGATAAATAGAATACCAGGTTCGCTTCTTTTGATATCAAGTTTACCAGGCTCGGCTTCGAGAACACATGTTGAATCGCTCGCCAAGCCTCGCGATGTCAACATGCATTCTCAAAGCCTTGCCTGGTAAACTTGATATCAAAAGACACTCACCTAGTAATCACTATATTCCTTGCAGGTTAAGACAAAGAAGACTGGTGATAGAGACATGCTGAAATGGTTCTGTTTTGAAGGCCATTATATACACACATTGCTGACTAAAGCATACAAGTTTGATAGTGAATCCTGGAACAACATACACTTTGTGAAAAAGGTATGACATTTAGTAGACAGCCCATGAGATTTTGATAAGTTTCACACAGGTGACTAATGAAGGCTTACTACTCTCACACACACAGTATGATACACAAGACACCTAGCTCCGCTGGATAGATGTGCATATAGGTTTTAAGAGTAAATTCATGCATATGCAGTAAGTACCAGCCGGGCCAGGTAGCACAATGCATAGCGAGTCTGATTGCTGATCCAGGGGCTCCATACTTTAGTGTAGATTGATCCTAAAATATTTTCTACAGTCATAATCCTCCATCTGCAGAATCAAGAAGAGCTGTTGTCAGTTACAAACTAAAGTATGTGCACTGAGTACTGATTAACCACCTAATCCAAGCTTGCCCAGAAAAATGCGCGGTTAGGTTATTTAACAGTCTCAACATGACCATAGCTGTTGACTGGGACGTCAATCCTGAATCCAAACAAACAATAAGTACCATTAGCTCATAGGCTGGCTCATGTCATTATATCCAAACATGTACAATAGTATTAGAATCATGAGTGTGAGGGTGGAATAGAAAAATCTGTTCAGAGGATCACCGTTTGACATCACGAGGCTTGCGGAGTGATGACAAATGATGCTTCCGAGGGACAGATTTTTCTATCCCACTCTCACATAAATAATGGATTCTTTTTCTTGCTCACCATTCATTTGTTCATTTTTAATGTTGATAAAAAAGACAATGTTCTAATTTGCCTTGTAGCTGGTATCCTATATATGGGTAGATTTGCCTTTCTACACAATACTGTAGTGGGAATCCAGATGTTCTTAGCCGATACTTTCAAGAATGAGCTGACAATATGTTTAAAAGAATAAACTTCTTAATATGCATGTGACTTTCTTTTGTGCTGATACACTCACATGTGGGAGCGCAGTGGCTCAGTGATAGAGCGCTTGACTCAAGACAGAGGGGCCGCGGGTTCTAGCCTGACACCGACATCACTGCGTTGTGTCCTTGAGGAAGAACGTTAATCCTAGCTTAGTACTGGTTCAACCCAGGAAGACCCGTCCCTTTATAAATGAAAGATTGTTGACAGGACGTAAAGAATCAAATCAAACAAAAACAAACAAACACTCACATGAAATGTACAAAATATGAAACCTGTGCAATATTGCACAGGTTTCATATTTTGTGAATTTCATGCAGTTGTGTCCCTTTTAAATATGGCATTTCTTGGGGTGTAAATATTTTAAATGTTTACTTGCAGATAAACGATACAGACATTGGCTGGAGTTTGGGATACATGCTTAATTCGAGTAACATTATTAAACCAGAGGGACCAGAGACGTTTATATCAACGCCAGTATTTTCAGCACTTATAGCTTTATTTACCATATTTGTATTGCTCTCAATAGCATTCGGTTGTTATGCTAAAAGACAGCAAAAGTATAATGCAGGAAGATTCTATGAAAGTGTACCCACTTATGGGGCTGTGTAGCTAATTTTTTTGCATTAAGTTAATATTGTAACAAAAATGATATGAGACGTGACATGTGATTTCCAACAATGTGACATTTTGACATGTGTAGACTAAGACCAGCCCCCTTTTAGGCTTAGAAACTCCAAATGCTGTTAGGTCAGTAGCTTAACACTCATAGAATATTTAAGTGACTAGAAAAGGCTCTGATCAGACTGCGCATATGCGCAGGCTGATCTGAGTCTTTGCTGGTCTCACATACCACATTGTTGGAAATCTCATGTTGCCCTTCATATGTGAGGTGTCAAACACCATCATTCTAACAAGGGAGATTACTTAATCAATTTCCTTTTTGGTGATACATTTTTGAATTGATATACCCAAACCTGGAAATATTCTCTTGAAAACTGTGTACATCCAGATCAGCTGGCTTCTGCAGAAGCCAGCTGATCAGGATGTACTCATTGTTCCCTGTGCAGCATTTGACTCCATGTAAAAATGGTATAGCTAATAAGGCTGTAAAATATATGGGCCAGTGCATGATATTTTCATACTTATTGCATATGTAAGTACAAAGTCTCAGACAAGGAGGGTGCCAATTAACACATCTTACCCAACAAGCGAATACACCCATAAGTCTGAAGTATCTTGCTGAATTGAATGTGGTAATTATACCCCCCGCAAACTTTGTTTGTAGGGGGTATACTGTTTTCACGTTGTCCGTCCGTCTGTCCGTCCATCCGTGTGTGCGTCCGTCCGTTCGTCCGTAACGTTTTGTTTCCTTAATAACTCGAACAGTCATTGCTGAATTTTCATCAAACCTTGCAAACATGTTCAAATATGCAAGACAAATACTTTAGACAAAAAAGTAAGGGCTAGGGGCCAATTCTATTTGAGTTATTTCCCTTTGTAGTTCTAAATGGCTTTTAATAAAGGGCTTTATGCTTATGCTATTATAGGCCATACACAGGCCGATCAACTCCTACCGCAGCTCTTGATGGAACAATTTGATACTTTTCCTATGCTATGTAAACACATTGAACATATGCATGAAGGAGTTTAGTTCAGAAAAAATATCTTTTGACAAAATGACAGCTGTGAGAACTTAGACAATTTTTCCCTAATAAGGTGTTTGTATATGCATAGATGGTGCCTTTATGGGCCAATCAACTCCTACCACAGCTTTATATGGAACAATTTGATACTTTGCCTATACAATGTAGACACATTGAACATATGCATGAAGGAGTTTGGTTCATAAAATAATTTTTGACAAAATGACAGCTGTGAGAAACTTAGACATTTTTTCCCTTATTAGGCTTTTGTATATGCATAGATGGTGCCTTCATGGGCCGATCAACTCCTACTACAGCTTTTGATGGAACAATTTGATACTTTGCTAATACAATGTAGACACATTGAACATATGCATGAAGGAGTTTGTTTCACAAAAAATAATTTTGACAAAATGACAGCTGTGAGAACTTAGACAATTATTCCCTTAAATGGCTTTTGTATATGCATTGATAGTGCCTTTATGGGCCGATCAACTCCTACCACAGCTTTTGATGAAGTAATTTGATACTTTGTCAATACAATGTAGACACAATGAACATATGCATGAAGGAGTTAATAATTCTTGTTGAATTTAGACAATTATTCCCTTATATGGCTTTTGTATATGCATGGATAGTGCCTTTATGGGCCAATCAACTCCTACTACAGCTTTTAATGGAGCAATTTGATACTTTGCTGATACAATGTAGACACATTGAACATATGCATGAAGGAGTTTATAATTTTTGTTTGCACAGATTCTACTGAAATCTTCTTTTCAAAACTAAGGTCTTCTTGTTCGAACTATAACTTGCCAAGTTTTTTCACTGACTCTTACTGTGTGGGGGGTATCTAATAAGCATTGCTTATTGACTTTTTTCTTTTTAAAACTTTTTTTCAAATCATTACAAGGTTCCGCTATCAAAATAGCACAAAATCCTTCAGAAAACTAAATTGCAATGAAAAAGGCACCTTCATGGTTGTGTACAGCTGTTTCGTTATTGCTTTCAAAATGCATGATAGATGAACGAAAGAAGTGAGCAAGTTTACCAACCATTAGAATACCATATTTGTAGTTTGTAAGGCATGCAGTGGGATGGCCCTCCCCCACCCCCTGTATGTCAGATGACGGGGAGAATATAGTGATAAAAGGTTAAAAAAAAAGTAGACAAGCCTGCACCTTAGCACAGTCTCACCAAAGACTTCCCTTCTCATGACATGGAAAAAGGCTCAAGTTAAAATTCAGATGTATAGCCTCACTAAGTAGCTTTGCTTTCATGTATAAAGAATGACTTTATGTGTTAAGTGTGAAAATCTCATGAACAAGCTCATATTTTGATTAGGTATATCAATTTAAGTCAGTAGAATAAGGGTTAAAATATCATCATTCTAACAAAAAGGATAGGGGATATAATAATAATAAAAACCTTTGCAAGGGAGATAAGTGCTTCATCTTGAAAGTATCTCCGGAGACTCTATCATCCCCCTTATGTTACTTTTTTTTATTTTATTCAAGAACGTATTCATATTTTCACAGGAAAAAAACATTGCATGAGCCGACAAAAGTACTATTTTCTGGGGCAAAAACATAATATGCTTAAGGTTATTATCTGTTTATCTTGAAAGAAAATTGACTCTTTAATGCCAGAGTTGTTACTATTTTGTAGGCATACTTACAGAGATTTACATTGCTAAAGTTCAGAATTTTGGAAAATGTAACAATCTAATGCTCAACCGCTGGTGAATTAAAAAAACTGCCCTAGAAAGAGAATAGAAAATTGGGGAATGTCATGCAATAGGGTAGAGACTTATAAGTTTGTGGTATATAAATGAGGTCAGAAAGTTATCTCATTTCTTCAGATTTACTTTTTGCTTAATAAAGGTGTACCAGAATCTGACAGGAAACTAGTCTTCATAGGTCCAGATAAGGACATTTTATTTGCGTAAAAGAGGTGCAAGTTGGCATGTCATGGGGCCAGTTAAGCCAAAAATTTCAGCATAAAATTGCAATTATTTTCTTACCCATTAATTTTAACATGTGGTTTGGGTGCTCAAAAGAACCCTCTCATTGAGACGGTTCTTTTGAGTACCCACAACATATGTTTTGGATGAGAAATAAAGAAAATAATTGTCCAATACGCACTCTTATCTGGAGGCCTGCAGTCTTTTTTCTTTCTTTACTGGCCTCACTCATACTTGAGCATTATGCCAGGGAGCGCTTATTTGGAAATTTTGATAAAAAAATCTATCACACGAAAAGTAAATATGACATAATGAGAATACTTTCTGAGTTTTTATTTCTACTGCAAACGTAGGAATCTATACGCTATTGATTTTTTATTCTCTTCGTAAGGTAGCTGCTTTTCATATTCAACCAGATGTTGAGCATTAGATCGTTTGGTAGGTGTGCTTTGTGAACTTTCAACCATGCATCTGTTAAAACAAATTTACTTCAAACAATATTTTGACCTGAAAAGCAGAATAAGCTGCACACCCTGCAAAACATGTTATTTACTCAGTGTATCAGAATGTAAATACGAATTTATATATAATTCTTTATTCCGAGTTACTGATAATTAATATAGTAACTGTAGAATCCAAGTTGTTTAACACTGGAATGGAATGCTTATCCTAGTGGGCATTGAAATAATATTTTATCATATTTTTATATTTATGAAGAATGTGTGTGTTCATTAATGCAACTTAATATTTATTTAATATTAATGTGTTTCTATTAATCATAGTGATTTTGTGCATTTTCATAAAGCTGTTCTGCTGGCAGTTGAATCACATGAAATATTAAGCATTTTTTTTTTGTTTCTTAAAATAGCAACTAAGTTTGAAGAAGTTGTCTGCTGCATATTGTAGGTGTAGTTTAAGTGTTTAAGGTGCATACGGAGCTTTCATTGAGGCCAGGCCCCAAGGTTATAAAACTTGAGTACAGTCCCTCAAACTCAAAATAAAGCACAATGATTGGTTGCTTGTGGACACATGTCTGCAAGCAGCCAATCATTGCGCTTTATTTTGAGTTTGAGAATAAACTCAAGTTCAAACCTCGGGGTCTGATGTGTAATATTTGGTCTGAACCAGGATTTGTTTTCATGCTTTGTGTATGTGAGCAGTGAAGGGTCTGGAAAGCCTGCATGTATGCCAAGGCTTGTCCCTACCTTGCTTACTCCCCTTTGCTAACAGAACCAAAATCTTTTAAACTGTTGTGTGTATTCAAGAGAAGATTTCATGGAGATGGTTATTTTGAGTACATAAACAAAAATGTTTTTGGAATGATTTAGAAATATGCTGTCTTATCTTAACCCGTACTGCGCCGATCGCAACAAAAGTCGTCTGGTTTTCTCGTTTGCTGAAATTTTTTAGAAGCCTCTATGGCAAACAGTGTGGACTCAGACCAGACTGCTCCTATAAGAGCAGTCTGTTCTGGGTCCACGCTGATTGCTGCTATACTTAATTTGTCAGTAATGTTAGGCAGTTATTTACAGTAGACGACATTTTCAGATGCATTTTTCCAATATTGGCGCTTTAATGGTTAAGCCCTGATTGAGACCCAAATCTATCTACCAGATTGTGTACTGTGAACAAGTCTACCCAGCTGGCACACAACCTGAAAACAACATCAATTTGACGTCATGACGTTGCATCGATGGCGATACAACATTGTTTTGACGTTATGTGCCCGCTTGGTATTTCCTAGAGATCAGTATTCAGTTCTGTATGGATTCTAAACCTGTCATGAGATTATTCCCTTCTATACTCATATTGCCATCAATTAATATTCTAATTTATGTTATCCAATGTTTATTTAAGTATTCATAAGCATAGCTCCTACTATGGAAATTTAGTAATTTTACTCCGGTTTATCTGTTTTAGTACATGTATGAATCAAACTATGCAAATTTAGATGACTTTGACTGCACATAGAATGCTGGGCACGTGATTTGCATGATTTCATAAAAGTCATGTGGCAAACCGTGGACGTTAGAAAAGCGTGCAATATGGCATGCAAAGTGAAATTGTGTAAAACACAACCTATAAAAGGCATATCAAAAACTTTCACATAATTGATCATGAAAATAATTTGGATTTGAAAAATTGCTAAACTTAAGTCTCTTTATATATAATACGACTCGTCAGGGGTTTCCTGTTCAAATGAGGCCTCTGTGGTTAAGAAAGCAGAAATGCTTTGATAGGAGTCTGTAGTGTATTATATAGTCTTAGGAAACGGCTCCAAAAATAGCTCCTGGCTCTGGGAAGAGGAACTTCCTAGGCGGCTCATGGAGCCACCTTCCGTAGGTAGCTGAGCAGCTGGCAGAAACAGCTCCTGAAAATGGCTATAGGAACCGGCTGTTGGGCCAATTTTAACTTTTTCACTCATCCCTTTAAGATCTTAAACTCGATGTACTAATAGCTGAAAGTGAGAACTTTTTCCAGGGACTTTAAGAGGTAACAAGAGCTGTCTTTTGCAAATCATTTTAAATATGATGGCATCTAAACCCATTTTCTAAGCATTGCCATAATTTGGGTCTGTGAGAAAAGTCAGCTTTTGCTTCTGATAAATAGCTTTTTATGAATGGTTATCCCCAGCTTGCAGCTCCATTCTATCCTCACTTTGTCTAGGTCTACTGAAGTGTATTACCTAAAGCAAAATGTGATCTTATTGTTATGTGGACCTCATTGTGAGAAAACCTGTCTTCTGTGTTTGTAACTAGGCAGGCACAATTCAGCCTACTAGGCTGCAGAGGTTAATAAGAAAATTGAAATTTGGAATGTGTCCATTTAAGCTACTATTCTTTCCAGAGAGCAAACAACAAAGGCACTGATCAGACTGTGCATCAGCGCAGTCTGATCAGTGCCTTTGTTGTTTGCATGTAGCAAAACAAGTTTTCTCTAGAACAGGCTCTTTTATGTTGTATGCTATGTGCAATAAATTGAGCTATTTCTATAGGAATTGTCTGGCTGCAGACAATAATGGACAGTCTTGACTGATTGATTATTAAGTGATATGATTGTTTGGTTGTCAATCAATTGATTGATCGGCTGACTGAGTTATTGAAAATATGATTATGATGGTGTACAAGTTTAGGAATGCATTGGATGCAAGTAACTAAGTTATGAAGTTTTAAAAATTCTGGCCAGGTTGTTATTAAAGACTGTTGTGATTCTACCATGTAGCTACATTTGTATTTACTTTGGGGAGTGCAGTGGCTCAGTTAGTAGAGCATTAGACTGGGGATCGAAGGGTTTCTAGTTCGAGACTCACTAGAGTCACTGTTGTGTTCTTGAGCAAGACACTTTAACCTCTGCTTAGTGCTGGTTTGGTTCAAGACGGGTAATCATCCCAACATGACTGATAAATTATTGACTTGGATATAAGGCATCAACAATATCAAACAAACTTTGGATAATGTGGGACGTGACATGAGAAAACTTGTCTTTGGGGTTTTCAACCAGGTCATGCCCAAGCTAGCCTGCTGAGCTACAAATACTAGCTGACCAGACTGGGCAGATGCACAGGCTGGTCTGCACCTTGGTTGTTCCCAGACCCAGAAGACAGGTCTTCTCGCTTCGATGCCCATGTTTTGAGCTACCATATAGGACCTAGTAAGTGCTCTGTATGAGCATAGCTTTTTCAAAATTATTTACACTTTTTTGAAAACAGTATAGATCCAGATCAGCTGGCTTTTCATGAAGCCAGCTGATCTGGATCAATACTGTTTGATTTACATGATGAATCTGTATTAACCCTTTCAGACCAATAGAATTTTCATAAAGCTACATACAATACAGTCAGGACTAGATGGCCCATTACCGGGCCAAGTAGCGCAGTCGGTAACCTGTCTGGCAACAGATGAGAGTCTGACTGCAGATCCAGGGGTCGCGAGTTTGATCCAGACCCACACTTTCGTGGAGATTGATCATGAAATAATTTCTACGGTCATTCTCCGAACTTCCGCTGAATCATTCAAGAAGGATTGTTGTAGGTTACAAGAGAAAGTATGTGCAAGAAGTACTGGTTAACTGCTTGTTCAAGCATGCTAAGGAAAAAAGTGTGGTTAGGTGAACTGACCCTCCCGCCATGACCTTAGCTGTTGACTTGGGATGTAAGCAACAAATCATACATACATACCATGTAGCTACATTTGTATATACTTTGTGGAGTGCAGTGGCTCAGTTAGTAGAGCATTAGTCTGGGAATCTAGGGTTGCTAGTTCCAGACTCATGAGAGTCACTGTGTTGTGTTCCTGAGCAAGACACTTTATCCTCTGCTTAGTGCTTGTTCGTTTCAAGATGGGTAATCATCCCAACATGACTGATAAATTGTTGACTAGGATGTAAAGCATCAACAATATCAAACAAACTTTGTATAATGTGGGCTGTGAATCGAGAAAATCTGTCTTTGGGGTTTTCGGCCAGGTCATGCCCAAACTAGTCTATTGAGCTACAAATTCAAGCTAGAAGATTGAAATTTTGCTTGTAGCAAGTTTGAAAATGATACTTTCCAATGAGCGGATAACAAAGGTGCTGATCAGACTGCCGGGATGCTCAGGCTGGTCTGCACCTTGGTTGTTCACCAACCTCAAAGACAGGCTTTCTTGCGTTTAGGCCTATCTCATAATGGTTGTAATTTGAGCTACCATATAGGACCTAGTAAGTGCACTGTGAGCATATCTTTTTCAAATTTGAAAACAGTATAGATCCAGATCAGCTGGCTTCTGATGAAGCCAGCTGATCAGGATCAATGCTGTTTCATTTACATGATGAATCTGTATTAACCCTTTTCAGACCAATGGAATTTTCCATAAAGCTACATACAATAAAGTCAGGATGGTCCATTGTGTATATTGAGGAATCACAGATTATAATTTTCAAAAAATATTGCATTTCTTTCACTAAATTTCGATTTAGTCCAAGCAAACAGTGCAAACGCTGATGAAGTGTTAGATAATGCTGCATTTCATCTGAGTCTTCACTGCTTGCCAAAGTACCCCATTTAAGGGTTTATGGTCTTAAATGGGTGTAATAATAAAACGCACCACTGGATTGACTCGAAATCAGAATTTCATGTAGCGTTAGTTACCCATAATGTACTCAATGTGTGCTTATAGAGACAGGTGCATTTACTAGGTCTAATAAGATACATGGGTGAAAGTTTTCAGGATTAATCCTAAATTCAGGATTTTTTAGGCTGACTTTCCATAGAAAGTCACCCTCAAAATGCTGAATTAAGGAGATTATATCTAAACACAATTAATCATTTTAACTTTAAATTATCCATCTTTGTAGACATCCTGCAAGTTTTCGTAAGTTCAGGATTTTGGAATTTTTGTACTTTCACCCATGAAAATATGTCATGATAAATCTTGCTTATGTCATAATCAAACATAAAAGTCACAGATTAGCATGTACATTCATCCATACAGATATAGGGATTATTAGTTTTGTTACTTTTGATAGGGAATAAACCCATTAAAGCATAGTGTCCACTTTATGGGACATCGACAAACAGTGCAGAACCAGACCAGACGCCGCAGAACGCCGCAACATATGATCAGATTCTTCACTATTTGGTTCCAGAACATACTAAAAAACTGAATGAAGTTGAAATTTACTATCCAACAGCCCTTAAATTCGAAATGGATTTGTTCAATTGATTAAGATGGGAAATTCCATTAGGCATAAATGGGTTAATAAATATTATAGTGATAGTATGCAATGAAATAACATTCTAGTGCAATTTCAAATGTATAATGCTCTCAGATTGGATAATGTTAAATATTTGCGATTGTTAATCCTGAGGTATACTGTTGGAACCATGATTTTATTAAATACCATTGACAAGTGGTTTTACACTGTTGGTAGCTGGTTGCTGTCAGCTTAAAGTAACACACTTGTACTGCATTTTGGAAAAAAAAATGTTACAGGGATAACCATATTCAAAAAATTTATTTGGGGAGGTACATTGGATACATGGTCAGATACCACATTTTACGGCTTCCCTCGGATGTCAAATGTCTGACCATATATCCAAGAATTTTCATCAAAAGAAAACTTTGTATACAGGTATACCATAATTATAATAGCCTATATACTTTTTTACAAAGGTTTGATAGCAGGGTTCGCACAGGCATGAAAAGTACTTCAATTTAGAGGGCTTTTTTGAAAAGTCCTTGAAAATTAAATCTGCCTTGAAAAGTACTGGAAAACCACCCAAAAGCCTTGAAAGTCCTTAAATTCTGCAGGACTTAGCACAGTTGATATGGACCTAAAATCATTATAAAATTGTTGTGCTTTTTTTTGGTGCAGCAACAATTTTATACTAATTTTCTTATTTACTAATTTCTCCATTATCCCAGTCTAGCATCTCTGAAGTAGAATTTTAACAATTAAATCTGTATCTATCATAATATTTTTGTCCTTGAAAAGTATAGGAAATTCTTACAGAAGTCCTTGAAAAGTCCTTGAATTTTACCCAAAATTGCCTGTATGAACCCTGGATAGGCTATATAAAGTTAACTAGGGCTGATAATAAACATTCCAAAATGTGCCATATTAATCCTTAAAGCGCAAATCACGACGGCAACAGACAACACATTTTTCGACATGTTTCCCGATTTTTTAAAAAAAAATGAAGTATGATATTTCATGAGAATCATCTGCTAGCAAACGATTCTCATGAAATATCATGCCTTTTTTGTTATTTTTGAAAAAAGCAACAAAATTTGAAATTGTCGTCTGCTGCAAATAATAGGTGCATGTTAAGGATTAAGCTTTTTATACTGATGGAATCTGTAATGCAGATTGATTCAATAAGTTGGGAAACCCCATTTTACATTGTTAGGGGTTCCAGCTTAGTGAGTTTCTTCTGTGTCTGGAGATTACTTGCAATTAAAAACAAGGCAGATGATGATAATCCTACAAATTGGCATCTCCCCTGGGTCTACACTGTTTTACCATGTTTTTCCTATACAGGTTCCCAGTATAAAAAGAACAAGCGCTAATATATTGTGATAATGATTTTTGTATGTTTTCACAATAAATTTTTATGATTTTTATGTCTTGCTATTATTTTATATAAAAAGACAACATAAGTGAGATAAAAATGTAAGTTCATTGATATCTCATGAGGAATTGATTCTTTTGTCATTTCCCGGTAAGGACGTAAAATCGGGCCACTATTGGCCCGCCAGTGTAACACATTTGTGTGAATTATACAATCAAAGCAGTCTCATGTTGCTTGAAAAAGTTATGATACAAAGTGTGTTTCAGTAATTCAACTACTTTCAAAGGGTCTCAAAGTGCGTTTCGGTAATTCACTCAAAGTGTGTTTGGGTAATTCAACTGCTTTCAACTGGTCGCCCATATCTCCTTTCTTTAATTAGTAAAGATTTTAACAACTTGTTCTTTAAACAAAATTTATTTCTGAATTAATATACACAATTAACTAAAAGAAATTGAAAAAGAAAGTAAACCAATCTATGCATTATTGACACACAGTTGCGGCTCGGCAATTCAAATGCCTTCCTTAAGTGTGATTAGTATGGACCTCAAAAAGGCACGTATATAATCAAAAATTTACTAGAGGACTTTGAAAACGCATCACCATATTTTTGCACTTTTCTTGCAAACCGTATATGCGATTGAAAAGTTACTTGCAGGTTTTAATGTGCAACCCAGAATTGGTATGAATCAGTTATTAATTTGACTGGACTGTCACGCGACGCTGCTGATGACGTCACATGGGTACATACAGCATCCAGCACCTTTCTGCACAAATAAATGAAGCTTTTTGATTATTTTTATGTTTAAACTGTGGCGTATATGATGCCATGTTACCAAAAGAGTTTATAGACTTTTTCTTATTTAAAGTAATTGATAACTTCAAAATTTCGAAAATAAACGTCAAATTTGAACATAAATTTATAGCTCCTTTTTAGAAACATCTCCATTAGTTACCTTTATGCACGCTTTCATTACTGATATTGATTACATACACTGACACGCATGTGGGGAAGACGTTTTGATGTAAATCGTTGCAGGAGATATGCTGTCATGTGATCGAGAACGTCTTACAAATTTACGTTAACGTCACTTGCACAATACAAAAGACAGGTGATACAAGCGTAATTTTTGAATAATCTGTCATTTGTGTATACCCTTAGCCTCTCCCAATAAAACCGGACGTAAGAAATTGAAACTTTAAAAGGCCCAAGACGTTGAATTTTATTACTAGACTATAGCAATCAGGGTGGTGGGGTATGTTAGTAATTTTAAAGGGGTGTAAATTTTGAACATACCAAATTTTCAATTCATTTCTAATCCTTCAATGGTGAATGTGCAATCGTGAAAGAAGGAAAGGACGCAAATTCGTTGAGTCAGGAATTAAAACTAATGCGTGTTAAATTGCAGCTGAATTTGTGTCCTTCAAAATCGACCACCCCTGTCTTAAAACGGATACTTTTTCAATACCTTAAAGTAAATTTACAACCATGAAATTTCTAGGACACACTACAAGAGGGTCAGACTATGATATGCAATAATAATTATCTCGCTGACATTCTCAGGATTTGTGAAATAAAGGATTTAATCTGGGTGATGCGTTTTCAAATTCCTTTAGTATACTTATTTGGTATACATAATTAGGAAATAAAACTTAAGAAAAAGAATCATGTACTCCATAAGCCATTTCGGTAACTTGATATGTTTCCCTATTATTTTAATGCTTCGTTTTGGTATTTCAGCTTCATTCCGGTATTTCAGTGTCTTAGACTTACTGTCCTGCCAGCCAAGAGTGACAGTGACGTCATGTTTTGTTTACAAAGTCATCAGGGACTTAGAATCGATAGTTCACTTGTGTATTAATCCTATCCACAGGATAGGATTAATACACAAGCGATCTATCGATTCGTAATGAACAAGTTAATGTTTTACTTAACAATTGTAAACAAACAGGTACCCACCTTTCAGTAGGAAAACAAAACCACTGCATTCCCCGCGCAGTGCTATGAACTACACCAAAGGCAAGATTTTTTTTAACCTGCCCCATAATTAACAATGTACATACCAACAAGGCTCTCCCATGGGGCCCCTCGTCCCCTGAAATAGATTGGTTTGCTCCTCTGTTCACCAAAAATAAAATGTTTTCATATGTGTCCTCTTCCATGATATTGTCTTAGTTTGCCCTCCAAATGTTGTAGATGTCAAAAATAAATGGCTGTGAGTGTTCCCAAACCCATGCGTCAGACTTACCAATGGCAAAATGACCTAAAACAATTTATATCTAAAAATGAATTTTTTGCAACTTTTGTAGTATTGAGTCACGCAGTCACCTATATTTTGTATGTTTTTAAAGTCAATGAGTAAGGTAACGAGGATAACAGCATTTTACCTAAGAGACAAACAGTGATTTGCTTACTAGTAACTAGTATCATGTCAATTTGATATTTATCCCGCCTTCCAAGCAGCAGAGCTTACAACCCTGGCAGATAACGAACTATTACAAGCTGAATATGTCAATTTTATTTCAATACTTTTGACATGCGTGTGGCATCATTTGTCCCGCTTCTAGGGACTCGCAAATACGCAGTATCATGACATGGCTGCTAACACACACATACGCACGACATACACACACACCTTTATAGACGATGGTGATTCAATCTGAAAATTTAGGCTCAATTGGAGAATGAAGCCTCGGATGTATGTAAGGCGTAGTAATATGTATGAAGGCAGTAACTGCAGCCTGTGGGCTCAGTCCTATTAAAATCCATATAATCTGATTGCCAGAAACGAACCAATGAAGACACTCGTGAAATATGCATTTTTCACTTCACTCGGTGAAATAAATGGCATATTCCTTCAAAAAAAACTGAATATCCTCTATTTATTGTGGAAAGCGTATCTGAATCCAATCTGTTTGACAATCAGATGGTATTCCTGAAATTATTTTTCGAAAAAGTTGGAAAAAATCAGCAAACTAAAATAAGCATGAACAATTTCCCAGGGGGCAAGGAGTTAAATTAGCTATTCAGGGCTTCTTGTAATGTTTTGGTTCCAGACGAAATGTCAAGGCCCCCGCTATCCACCGGGGGTTAGGAATCACTAGTGCATTGTACAGTCGCCTACACGATCATACACGTATACTAGAACTTTTTGCTCTCTGCAAAGGCGGTAAATTAATATTCATGATATGTGGGCGTGGCTCGGCTATTTCATCTGCTAAACAAGGGAAATCGGGTTCTATTTATAATTTGATGAAGAATTAATAAGTTGTTTGGGCCGCGCAAACGTGCGTGCATTTCAAGAAAATCCTAACCGTATACATACTGAACTCACTTTTATTAACCCTTAAAGCGCATAATCACAAAATGTATGGGTTTTTTTGTCGTCCAATGAATTATTTGAAGCCTCATAGACAAACAGTGTGGACCGAGATCAGACTGCTCCTGTGGGAGTAGTCTGCTCTGGGTCCACAGTGTTTTTCTCTATGCTTATGTTAGACATTTTCAGATGCAGCTATTTTGCTGGCGTTTTAAGGACTAAATAATGTGTTTTGTGTCTATACTGAGGTAATGGCGCAAGATGATACAGTTACTTTGAATAAAACCACGCCTCATTTTTAGCATTAACGTATGTCTAAGGTAGACCAGTCCTAATTACGCATTCATGAGGTGCCACCTTTAAAGTAACCAAAAAGTTCAATAATACTTGATAAAACATTTGAAAAATAGTTTAGTGTCAATGGGTATACCCTACTTGACAAAACGTATTGTCAGAACGCCTTGCACTTTGCATGCTGGGGAATTTGCATGTTTTTGTCGCTTGCTGATTGTTTGCACAAAATCGTTTCTTCAACAAATATCACGTTTCAGGAATACCATAAGAGTGTCCAACGGTTTGGATTCAAATCAGGTCCGACGTCTCGTCGAGCCTGGTCAGGGCCTTAATTGTTTCCAAAGGTTATCAGCAGACGGCACTTACAGGCAAAGAGTTCAGATGGTAATCGTGATCTGTTAAAAGGAAAAAAAGAACATCAATTCGCAATAATTGACGTCCTCCGCAACAGACGACAAAATTGATCATCTCTGCCATGTAATTAGACGCAATTAATTTCCATAATTGTGACATTAGCAGTAAACGCAGAGGTTGAAGATAATCTTGGCTTTTCAAATGAAGTGAGAGTACTAAGGCACTATACCAGTGTTCAGGATAAGAAGATGGAACTATGAATATTTTATTCTCTGTTCTGATAGGAACTTTGAATATTTTATTCCCTGTTTCGATAGGAACTATGAATATTTTGTTCCC
Organism: Loripinus fragilis; assembly: GCA_964019695.1. Taxonomy (NCBI): domain Eukaryota; kingdom Metazoa; phylum Mollusca; class Bivalvia; order Lucinida; family Lucinidae; genus Loripinus; species Loripinus fragilis. Next base: position 126,360,016 of record OZ026515.1, read on the forward strand.
TGTTTGGATAGGAACTATAAATATTTTATTCCCTGTTCCGATAGGAACTATGAATATTTTATTCCCTGTTTCGATAGGAACTATAAATATTTTATTCCCTGTTTCGATAGGAACTATGAATATTTTATTCCCTGTTTCGATAGGAACTATAAATATTTTATTCCCTGTTCCGATAGGAACTATGAATATTTTATTTCCTGTTTCGATAGGAACTATGAATATTTTATTCCCTGTTCCGATAGGAACTATGAATATTTTATTCCCTGTTCCGATAGGAACTATGAATATTTTATTCCCTGTTCCGATAGGAACTATGAACATTTTATTCCCTGTTTCAATAGGAACTATGAATATTATATTCCCTGTTTCGACATTCAATTCGCATTTTAACTAGAAATGATGTTTAGGAAACACTGTGCCCCCAACCATATGCTTGTCCATAATGATGGTACTCTATGTTAAGACAAGGCCCGTGCGGCAGGTTTTGCAAAACAAAAGCCAGAATTTCAGCAATTATTATGGTAATAAATTCAGCCTTTATTTTGGTAAGCAATTTGGGCATTATTTATAGCAATGATTTCATCTTTATTTAAAGCTAAAATCCCACCAGTATTTTGGCTAAAATACGGCTGAAATTATGGCAATACTTTTGACAATAATCTCAGAAAGTTTTATGCTACATGAAATTCGATCTACCTATAAAATCTTGCTAATTTAAATATTTAACCTAATATTATTGCGATAGTATTGCTGTAATTAGAGCTGGAAAATAAAACAGAAAAATAATTTCCTGTCAAGAACCTGGCTCACATTACAGTCATAGTATTGCTGAAGTATTGCTATACGTTTTCGTTCAGGGGGTTGTCTGATGTTTGAAGCTATGCTACTCATCAACCAAAATTTGAAACTCCCAGACATAACAATGTTCGAGATAACTGATTACAAATTTTCAATGCCCAAATTTGCAAAGAGCAATAAATCAATAATAAAGAAATAACATTTTCGAAAAAAAATCCAGGTTATCTACTCATCATCCTCTATCAGCTGACCAGATTTGAAGCGGCCAGCTACAATTGTTAGGCCACTGGCTGGATATGGTTTACCTCCCCCCCCCCCAGGGGGAATTTTGTAGACCATACTTTTCTTGAAGCCCAATGTCTTGCAAGGATTTTGCAACATGTTAGCCCTCTGACAATGGCAGCGTTAAGCTGTAACAGCCTGTTACATACGTTACCCTACAAAATATTTGATAATTAAAATTCTTTTTAAGACTTCAGAAAAGTGCAAAAGATAATGTAAGATTTCCAAATTGGTTATATTTTCTGAATAAGCTATTACTGGGCCACAGATTATGACATTTGAAAACAAATATAGTCACCCCGATGTAGTGTATGTTACATTTTTTCATTGACCCCCCTTTTAAATGATAAATGCATCTAATATAGTTTGTCTTAAAATTTTATTGAAACCAGTTTATGTTCATTAATTTGGTATTACATTAAAGATACTTTATTTACCTTTTCAAAACTGCAACTATTACGTTTCTATCTTATATACTTTTTGAGTTATTAGAAGATGAACATGGTACCCCCATATCACAGAAAAATGTAAAATGTAATTCTCCAGGCCCCGCGCAGGCTTTGGACCCCACTTCCCCCCAGGGGGAATTCCGTACACTATGATTTCCAGATACTGCATTATATAAACCACAAAATGAAATATGTTAGCCCTCTGAGAGTGGCAGCGTTAGCGGGTAACATCATGTTACATATGTTACCCACAAAATAACATTAAATTTTCCTGATAATGTCTCCAACATGACATATTCACACTTTTTTTGAAGTCTGGCACGGGTTTAAGAACTTCTTATAGCACAGTTACATAATTTTAGCATTTATTTTATAAATGTCTTGAGTTTTTGCCGTTGTATATGTTACTTAAAGTGTTTCATATGTTATTTCCAAGTATCAGTATGGCAGTTATTGACTATACATGTATTACATGCGTCAGTGAATATAGTAAATCTATAAGGCTGCTATTCAAATGAATTAAAGTTCCAAATTATAGTGTCTTACACTATTTTACAGCCTTGGTTACATACGTTACTCTCTGAATACCATTAAACATTCAAAATATGGTCTCCAACACGACCTGCTTGTACTTATTTGCTTGCTGGCACAGATCCATGTACTTCTTGTTACTCTGGCTCATTTGCTGAGGAAGTAACTGAAAACATAAACTACATAAACCCTCTTTTCTTTTATAGAGACATCAAATATAGTTGACAAAATACTCATGGAAAGTTTGTAACCTTCAGTGCAATGTGCGAGTAACAACTTAAAATATCAAAGAAAACCCATCAGGTAGATGTTCTAGAGCAAATCTTCATATATTATCCAAGGGTTTTAAAGAGTTTTCCTGTACAACTTATTACTCCTCTATCAGATTTATCTTGCAAGGATTTTGCATTATGCTAGCACTCTGGTAATGGCACCATTACCCTGTACCAACAGCCAATTATATAAATTACCCAACAACATCTTTGATAATTTTAGTTTAGTAAATGACATGACTTCTGAAAAGTGCAAACCATAAGGTAAGATTTCCAAATTGGCTATATCATCCAAGTAAGCTATTTTTGCATCACAGATATGGACCTTTGAAAACAAATATGCACCCCAAAGTGTTACGTATGTTACATTTTTTCATTATTCCTATATTAATGATTTATGAAACTAATATAGTTTGATATTTTTTTTAATGTGAATGTGCTTACTGACTCATTTTGTATTCAAGAATGTTTATGTACCATTTGGAAACTGCAAATATTATGTTTCTATCTTTTATAAGGTTTGAGTTGTTGAGTTTTGAACATCACACAAAATGTGAAATATAATTCTGTGGCTCTTTTGTTAGGGTACAATCAAGATTTCTTTCACCCAGAGGTACTCGATTTCCTTCCCATTTATTTTCCACCAATTTTGTCCATATCTAGAAAGCCTCACTTGTTTTCATGGGAAAGACTTGATAGTTCAATCTTTGTATGAACATCTTAAGGACAGAAAAGCAGGGTGGAGGTAAGCTCATGTTCATGCCATTTGGAATAGTCAGTATATGAGTATGGCTTTGGTACTTTTTTTCAGAAACATGTCATACTGCAGCTTATTCACAATTACATTAATAGCACATGTTAGGGCTTCATATCACTGATGAGTGCCTAGAGCAATTCTTTATTTGTTTTCCTACTCTTCTTAGAATGTTGATGAACTAGTGGGGGAGGGGTTCTCTATCAGTTTGATAGGAATAAACTTTCCATGGTACTAACACATTGGTAGTGTCACTATCTGTTAAACAGTGTATGACTGTAGATCTCTTCCCCCATATTCTGGCCAATGCTGTTGACATTCAGAAGGTGCACCTTTTGTTGCATACACCATTGTTGAACAAAACACCCAAGTTATCCTCTGCGAGAATGTTTGTAAGACTATAGACTGCTGCTTTTACATTGTATATATGTATCAGTGACAAAACCAACATGCCCTGCCTTTAGTGCCTGGTTGAATACTGGTGCCATCAGATCCATAAAGGTGACAGGAAAAGCTATTATGCTCTGTAGTTACGGCATTAACATCAACGTTATGTGCAGCACTACATGGCCAATCTAATGTTTGTTCAATGTGTGATTGCAAGCCATGCTGAAGTTTGGACTTGTCAGTTTTGGTGGAAATTCTATGAGGAGTTGACAGTGACCATGTTACAGGTCCCAGAAGGAACGGCAGTGTCAACTCAAGGTCAACATTATGTCCAATAGAAAGTAGGTCATGCTTACCAAAGACGCTCCTTTAAGCTCTCATCTGGCTGTTTACGTTTTGTAATTTGGGCAATTTCTTCTTGCTTGATCTCGCAAGCATCAAAACTTTATTACATGTAGCTTGCAGCATTTTATGGAGGATTCGAAAGACAGATTTTTTTTAACTAAAAGTGAGTCAATGAAGTCTGCAACAGCCTTCCTGCCAATGTCATCAGCCTCGATAAGATCCTTAGCTATGCCAGGCTTATTAGCAGGCACACAGAAAGACAAAAAGCACAGTTCATTGTCTTCAAAACTAGAACTAAAAGGATTGGTGAAGCCTGAAACTGCCTCTAGTACTCATTCAACTTTGCATCTGAGCAAATTGAATAGTTCATTTCAGTGCATTGAAGAGCTGTTTCAATATATTGAGCTCTTATGTGATGAGTAATACACCATTCCATCTGTAGTACGAAGCGTAGTTCTAGTTGCTGAAGCCTATAATACCTCTTAATTGTTTGCCTGATAATCATGTCAAAAGCATTTCTCAAGCAAAAAACCAATGGTTGTGACACACTAAACCCATTTTGTTCGAAAAGCTCTTTGTATCTGCGATGTGTATCAAATTGTTACACAGGTACATATTGTGCGTAGTTGTTGTGATCATTTGCAATGACCATTGGGAACAAGGCATACAGATAGAGATGACATGCAATTCAAAGTTGTTTTCCTTGTAGCCCTAATCAGTGTCAATACCATCTGAATCATATCCATATACCTTGCTCAGAACTGAGCTGTTTCACAGTGACTGTCTTTCAGAACTTCTGATTTGAATGCATGGTATCTAAACTGTTTGTGTGAGCAAACAGCGAAGGTTGATAGATCACATTATATTATTAGTTTAAGTCACCAAAAATTAATAAGGAACTTCAATTTATTTCAGCCTTATAAATTTTCTAAATTTTCTGACAGACTTTATACACGTATAGACAACAACTTCTATACAGATACTCAGAATAACTTATGTATCATTTGGTAACACACATAACAGTTAAAGCTCAAGGCATTTATTAAATGAATACTTAAAATAGGTAAACCATTGCTAAAAGAAGTACATAAACCTGTGCAAGCATGCAAATAAGTATAAACGGGCGTGTTAGAGACATTAACTTAAATGTTTAATGCTATTTTGAAGGTAACGTACATAACATGGACCTGAAAAATAGTGTAAGAGACCATAATAAAGAACTTTAAATCATATAAGTAGCAGCCTTATCGATTTACTATATTCTGTGACAGATGTAATACACGTATAGTCAATAAATACCATACTGATACTCTGAACCAACTGCAGGAAACACTTAGTAACATATACAACGGTAATTACTCAAGTTATTTATAAAATTAATACTAAAATATGTAACTGTGTTATAAGAAGTTCATAAACCTGTGGCAGCATGCAAATATGTACTAACATGCCATGGTTGAGACATTATCAGGGATGTTTAATGCTATTTTGGGGGGTAACGTATATAACGTGCTGTTACACGTTAACGCTGCCACTCTCAGAGGGCTAACATCTTTTATTTTGTGTCTAATATAATGTAGTTTTAGAAAATCATAGTGTACAAAATTCCAGGGGGGAGGGGGGTCTATAGCCAGCTCAAGGCCTATGTTTTGGGATATCAAGTTTTCAATGTAAAAATTCTAAAAGGGCAATAACTAAAAAAAACAATACATTGTTTTTTTTCACCAGGTAATATCTTCTGTTTAAAGCTGTAACAGTTTTTGAGATACATGCATTTTTATTACAAGTTTTAAATGTCTAAATTTGCAAAGGAAAATTACTCGAAAAAAACAACCTTTTTATATTTTTCACCAGGTAATCATCTTATCATCTTCTATCAGCTGACCAAGTTGGAAGCTCCTAGCCTAAATTGTTTTCGAGATATCTTTATCACAAGTTTTCAATGTACAAACTCTACAGGGGCAATAACTCAAAAAATATATTTTTATATTTGTTCACCAGGTAGTCAAATCATTATATTCTATCAGCTGACCAAGCTTGAAGTTCCTACATGTAGCTGTAATAATTTGTCAGATATCTTGATTACAAAATTTCATTCTGAACTTTTAAAAGGGACATAACTCCACAAAGGGAGATATTTCAGATTAAAAAATATGGGTCAGTTAGTATTGATGAAGAATATATTTATGCAATTTCAAAACTCCAGGTAATTGTTTTGAATGGACACACAAACGCACAGACGGAAGGACGGACGGACGGACGGGCAAACCCAAAGCAGTATGCCCCTTCACCTTTTTCAAAGTTGGGGGCTTAAAAATAGTAAGTGAGTATGATCAGGAAATACCACAATCACAAGCCACAGACAGACCAGGCCCATGGCACCGCGAGGAAGAGCCACACAACAAGCAAGAGACACCAGGAAGACAAACCAAGCAAAGAAACTGGCTCTCTCTCTCTTCCCCAGCAAGATGATTGCAAAACTAGAATGGACATAAAGTAACGTACAACAAAACATACAACAATTCAGACACCCACAACGGGAATAACAATCAACAACAAATCAACAACAACAGAACGGACAGCAGCCTAAATGCATTTTACTGGTACCAAATCTTCACCCTAGATTCTGTTGTTGTTAAAGTACAAAACAATGTTCAGCTCGCCTGGAAGCCTTCTAACTTATTACAATGTATCATTATGGAGAAACACTGTAATAAAAATTAACACACCATGCTGAAACAAAGAAAAGGGCTCACGACTCACAGATAGTCAGAGCTAAAGAAAACCTCAAGTTGAGCCACGGTGGGCCCAGCTACAGATAAATATTAGGCACCAACCCACCGATTAAAGCTTTACGTCAGAGCCGTCAATGAGTCTGAGGTCTGACCCACCGTCGTGCAATTAAAAAGGAAACCATAGCTAAAAACTGTGATTGGGTTTAAAAACAGGCACGCAGACTGTCGCATGACATCCAAGTTATATCCAAACTTTATGTAACGTTAGATAATATCTTTTTGAATTGATCGCTAAAATTTGGTTTTCCAACAATTCTTTTAAATTTATGTACTAATCACCATAAAGTATAGGAACTGATATGCCCTGTTGTAGAAGAGTTTTTAACCCAATGTTGTATTTAACTATTTGATACTGCGTTTTAGTTATGCGCATATTATGGAACCAAATTGTGCAATTTCGGAAACTTTCTCTAGTGCTCAAAATGTACATGTGAATAATATTCACATAGTTTGCTATAAACCTCTTTTATTTGGTGCTGAAATCTTATGTATCATATTCATTGCTGATAATAAGCCCATGATACAGCTGTTATAAACAAACCTTGTTCGCATATTTCCTATTATCTATAATGCTTAGATATAGTTATAGAGATACAATTAGAGAATAATAGTGTCACATTTAAACAAAGTAAGTAAGGGTGCAAAGATCAGGAATCGATACAATTAAGTACCACACCTGACCCAGGATACCAATGGGAAAGTGACAAACTCACAGTAGACACCACAAACGAGAGCCAAGAGGTCAGCCCTTTCCCAGCAGGTGACCACAAAGCACATATTAACAGACGCGCACAAAACATAGCAAACACAAGACAGAACAAAAACATAAAAGATCCACAAAAGAAGTACCGCCTTGGAACGGTCAGTAAAATATTTTACTGGAGGGCTTAAACCGGTTTAACGGCGCCAACCTCACCCTTAATTCAGATGTGTATCAAGACACATAGAAAGTCAAAAGTATTGCAATGTTCCTGTGTAATGTAAACATTCTAGACTAATCCTCATTCAAGACATCTTCATATACAATGCCCATCATTGTGGCTGCTTCTGTGGCAAAATATTCATCCACCTCATCACAACCAGTGTAAACATCGAACAGTATTATGACTGCTAGCTGAGAAAGGTCCCGTTCCATCCCCCCCTTGGTAATTGTGCAGACATATCCAATCTTAAAGAACAATCCCAGTTGCGTCAAATAAAAGATTTTTACAATGTACGCCAGTGGTTAGCCTGTAACCGCCTGCTACATGTGTTACTAGATCAAATTAAGAATAAGCAAATTGAAAGTCTGAGCTACAGAATGAAGACATTAAGTTATCTATTGATTGAAATCATTCATTTAGTTTACATATTGGATGCTTTTACTACATTTGACAGCCTTTTTTAAACAAAAATACAGCTTCCTATGGTGTTATGTGCATTACAAAAAACGAATTACTTTTGAAAGTGGTAATTGTGACAAACAAAATTTAAAAGTGTGTATTTTGCTCTCATAGGACTAAGAGACATATGCGGCTTATTCCCATGCGCACCATTCCTGCGTCGGGAAACAGGGAAAGTTCTCTGGATCCTGTCTTTCCGACCATTTACAAATTCAGATCAATACAGTTTTCAGATACTCTTTTGTCATATATTTCCTCATTTTCTTGACAGAATAAAGTAACGAAAATGTGTCCGAAATATCTAATGACCCTTTATCTGAACTGATCGCGTTAGTACCAAATGCAGATAAATAGATCAGGCGAAATCAAACAATGTACAAAATTTCCAAGTTTTTATCTTATACACTACCGCCCATCTATTTGTCCTTGTCAAATTCGCGTTGAAAACGCATTGAAAACGCACGTAAAACGCATTAGTTTTCCAACGCGCATTTCGAAAATCCAATCAAAGCCCACTATCGATACGCGTTGAACTGCAGTGCAACGCAGTTACCTGTTAACCAATCAACAACTCAAGTATAGCAACGCAGTTCAACGTACAATTCGCGTTGAAACGCATGGTTGAACAGCCAATCAAAAAGGTTCAAGTGCGTTGCCAGATCTGTTACGTGTAAATCAATGATTATTTCATTATTGAAACCAAGACAACAGCGAAAACATTATCTCAAAAAACTTTTTGTTTATCGTTTCTTTTTCTTTTTTGTGTCAATGGCACTCCCTCATTTTTTGGCGATCGTTGCGAGATATTTCATGTCAGCTGACTTTACATCCCTTTGCATTTGTTTAACATCGGTTACAATTCCACTATGTGGACCAGTTCATCGTTTTCAGTCCAACCAAATCAAACAGGTCCGTGGATCTTTGTTATCAGGCCTAGGGATCAGGTTTCAGAACCTGAACCTGCTGCATTTTGATCAAATAACTGGCTTGAAGTCTTTATCGATCTATCTCTTCTCACTGACTTGATTAAATTTAGGTCTTCAGATGGATAGGCTCCCAGTCCAAGCCTCACAGGAGGCACTGTGTTCGGAGAGAGAGAGAGAAAGAGAGAGAGAGAGGGAAAGAGAAAAAAGGCTGTCTAAACTGTGTCAGAACCTACCTGCCCAGCACTGTGTTGCAGGGGTGCAGGCTGTTTCAGCAATGTCAGAACCTACCTGCTGGGCACCGTGTTATAGGGGTGCAGGCTGTATAAGTGGTGTCGGAACCTACCTGCTGGGCACTGTGTTACAGTGATGCAGGCTGTTTAAGTAGTATCGGAACCTACCTGCGGGGCACTGTGTTGCAGGGGTGAAGACTGTTTAAGCAATGTCGGAGTCTACCTGCCGGGCACTGTGTTGCAGGGGTGCAGACTGTTTCAACAATGTCTGAACCTACCTGCCCGGCACTGTGGTGCAGTGGTGCAGGCTGTTTAAGTAGTGTCAGAACCTACCTGCCCGGCACTGTGTTACAGTGGTGCAGGCTGTTAAAAGCATAGTCAGAACCTACCTGCGGGGCACTGTTTTGCAGGGGTGCAGACTGTAAAAGCGGTGTTGGAGCCTACCTGCCAGACACTGTGTTACAGAGGTGCAGGCTGTTTAAGCGGTGTCAGGACCTACCTGCCGGGCACTGTGTTGCAGTGGTGCAGGCTGTTTAAGTAGTGTCGGAACCTACCTGCCCAGCACTGTGTTACAGTGGTGCAGGCTGTTAAAAGCATAGTCAGAACCTACCTGCGGGGCACTGTTTTGCAGGGGTGCAGACTGTAAAAGCGGTGTCGGAACCTACCTGCCAGGCACTGTGTTACAGAGGTGCAGGCTGTTTAAGCGGTGTCAGGACCTACCTGCCGGGCACTGTGTTACAGAGGTGCAGGCTGTTTAAGCTGTGTCAGGACCTACCTGCCGGGCACTGTGTAACAGTGGTGCAGACTGTTTAAGCAATGTCAGAACCTACCTGCCGGGCACTGTGTTTGCCGGGCACTGTGTTTGCCGGGCACTGTGTTACAGTGGTGCAGGCTGTTAAGCAATGTCAGAACATACCTGCCGGGCATTGTGTTGCAGCGATGCAGACTGTTTAAGCAATGTCAGAACCTACCTGCCGGGCACTGTGTTACAGTGATGCAGACTGTTTAAGCAGTATCAGAACCTACCTGCCGGGCACTGTGTTAAAGTGGTGCAGACTGTTTAAGCGGTGTCTGAACCTACCTGCCGGGCACTGTGTTGCAGTGTTGCAGGCTGTTTAAGTAGTGTCAGAACCTAACTGCCGGGAACTGTGTTTTAGTGGTGAAAGCTGTTTTAGCAATGTCCGAACCTACCTGGCAGGCACTGTGTTACAGTGATGCAGGCTGTTAAAGCATTGTCGGAATCTACCTGCCCGGCACTGTGTTACAGGGGAGCAGGCTGTTTTAGCATTGTCGGAACCTACCTGCCTGGCACTGTGTTACAGTGGTGCAGGCTGTTTAAGCATAGTCAGAACCTACCTGCCGGACAATGTGTTGCAGGGATGCAGACTGTATAAACCGTGTCGGAACTTACCTACGGGGCACTGTGTTACAGTGGTGCAGGCTGTTTAAGCGGTGTCATAACCTACCTGCGGGGCACGGTATTTCAGTGGTGCAGGCTGTTTAAGCAATGTCAGAACCTACCTGCTGGGAACTGTGTAACAGTGGTGCAGACTGTTTAAGCAATATCAGAAGCTACCTGCCGGGCACTGTGTTACAGTGGTGCAGACTGTTTAAGCGGTGTCAGAACCTACCTGCCAGTCACTGCATTACAGTGGAGCAGACTGTTTAAGCTGTGTCGGAACCTACCTACCAGGCACTGTGTTATCGGGTGCAGGCTTTTTAAGCGATGTCAGAACCTACCTGCCGGGCACTGTGTTACAGTGGTGCAGACTGTTTAAGTGGTGTCAGAACCTACCTACCGGGCACTGTGTTGCAGTGGTGCAGGATATTTAAGTTGTGTCGGAACCTACCTGCCGGGCACTGTGTTACAGTGGTGCAGGCTGTTTAAGCAATGTGGGAGGCTACATGCCGGGCACTGTGTAACAGAGATGCAGACTGTTTAAGCAATGTCAGAACCTACCTGCCAGGCACTGTGTTACAGTGGTGCAGGCTGTTTAAGCGGTGTCAGAACCTACCTGCCGGGCACTGTGTTACAGGGGTGCAGGCTGTTTAAGTAGTGTCAGAACCTACCTGCCTGGCACTGTGCTATAGTTGTGAAGGCTGTTTTAGCAATGTTGGAGTCTACCTACCGGGCACTGTGTTACACGGGTGCAGGCTGTTTAAGCTGTGTCGGAACCTACCTGCCGGGCACTGTGTTGCAGTGTTTCTGGCTGTTTAAGCGGTGTCAGAACCTAACTGCCAGTAACTGTGTTTCAGTGGTGAAAGCTGTTTTAGCAATGTCCGAACCTACCTGGCGGGCACTGTGTTACAGTGATGCAGGCTGTTTAAGCATTGTCGGAATCTACCTGCCCGGCACTGTGTTACAGGGGTGCAGGCTGTTTAAGTATTGTCGGAACCTGGGACTGTGTTGCAGGGGTGCAGGCTGTTTTAGCAATGTCAGAACCTACCTGCCAGGCACTGTGATACAGTGGTGCAGACTGTTTAAGCGGTGTCAGAACCTACCTGCCGGGCACTGTGTTACAGTGGTGCAGACTGTTTAAGCGGTGTCAGAACCTACCTGCCAGGCACAGTGTTACAGTGGTGAAGGCTGTTTAAGCAGTTTCAGAACCTACCTACCGGCACTGTGTTACAGTGGTGTAGACTGTTTAAGCGTTGTCGGAATCTACCTGCAGGGCACTGTGTTACAGTGGTGAAGGCTGTTTTAGCAATATCGGAGTCTACCTGCTGGGCACTGTGTTGCAGTGGTGTAGGCTGTTTAAGCAATGCCAGAACCTACCTGCCGGGCACTCTTTTACAGTGGTGCAGGCTGTTTTAGCAATGTCAGAACCTACCTACTGGGCACTGTGTTACAGTGGTGCAGGCTGTTTAAGCAATGTCGGAGTCTACCTGCCGGGCACTGTGTAACAGTGGTGCAGGCTGTTTAAGAATTGTTGGAGTCTACCTGCCAGGCCCTGTGTAACAGTGATGCAGACTGTTTAAGCAATGTCCGAACCTACCTGCCAGGCGCTGTGTTACAGTGGTGCAGGCTGTTTAAGCGGTGTCAGAACCTAAATGTGGAGCACTGTCTTACAGCGGTGCAGGCTGTTTAAGTAGTGTCAGAACCTACCTGCCGGGCACTGTGTTACAGTGATGAAAGCTGTTTTAGCAATGTTGGAGTCTACCTGCAGGGCACTGTGTTACAGTGATGCAGGCTGTTTAAGCGGTGTCGGAGTCTACCTGCCAGGCACTGTGTTACAGTGGTGCAGACTGTTTAAGCGGTGTCAGAACCTACCTGCTGGGCAATGTGTTACAGTGGTGAAGGCTGTTTTAGCAGTGTAGGAGTCTACCTGCCAGGCGCTGTGTTACAGTGGTGCAGGCTGTTTAAGCGGTGTCAGAACCTACCTGTGGAGCACTGTCTTACAGCGGTGCAGGCTGTTTAAGTAGTGTCAGAACCTACCTGCCGGGCACTGTGTTACAGTGATGAAAGCTGTTTTAGCAATGTTGGAGTCTACCTGCAGGGCACTGTGTTACAGTGATGCAGGCTGTTTAAGCGGTGTCGGAGTCTACCTGCCAGGCACTGTGTTACAGTGGTGCAGACTGTTTAAGCGGTGTCGGAACCTACCTGCCGGGCACTGTATTACAGTGATGCAGGCTGTTTAAGCGGTGTCGGAGTCTACCTGTTGGGCCCTGTGTTACAGTGGTGCAGATTGTTTAAGTGGTGTCCGAACCTACATGCCGGGCACTGTGTTACAGTGGTGAAAGCTGTTTTAGCAATGTCGGAGTCTACCTGCAGGGCACTGTGTTACAGTGATGCAGGCTGTTTAAGCGGTGTCGAAACCTTACTGCTGGGAACTGTGTTGCAGGGGTGCAGGCTGTTTAAGCGGTGTCCGAACCAAGCTGCCAGGCCCTGTGTTGCAGGGGTGCAGGCTGTTTAAGCGGTTTTGGAAGTTACCTGTCGGCACTGTGGGGCTGGGGTGCAGGCTGTTTAAGTGGTGTTTGAAGCTACCTTCCGGGCACTGTGGGGCAGGGGTGCAGGCTGTTTAAGCGGTGTCGGAACCTACCTACCCGGCACTGTGGGGCAGGCTGTTAAAGCGGTGTCGGAACCTACCTCCAGGGCACTGTTGGGCCAGGGATGCAGGCTGTTTAATCGGGGTTGGAACCTACCTCCTGAGCACTGCAGGGCAGGGGTGCAAGGTGTTTAAGCGGTGTCAGTTCCTACTTCATCAGCAGGTTAGAGGGGCAGAACTGGATACTGTTCCACTTTTATTTTAGGACTGATCAGACGAAGCCTGGGCACATGCAATTGCTTTTGCTTAGGAGTGCCTTCTTATTTCTTTTGAGAGAGCTCTATTTAGTTAGAATGTCAACAAGTGAGTTCAATCATTTTACTCATGCAACAAGGAGATTTTGCATCTAATCTCAGTTGACCCAATCTTAAAGATCAAAATTATTTGATGCGAATCCCCAGAAACAAAATTGAATGCAGTGCGACATGTTTTTAATTCATCTGCTTCATGTCCTTGTTTTAAGAAAAATATTTTACATTGGGCACTAAAAGAGACTAATTATAGATCTATATCTGATGATGATCGATGTGATTTTACTGTTATACATTCATTTTTCGGCCTTGAGTATCTCCATTTATTTCTCTGCTGAAAACTCGTGATAGTCGGCTCAAAATATTGATAAATGAATGGAGTGAGATATTTAATTCAAACTGGGCTTTAAAAGCTCAAAGGAAACGGGAATTGAGATTTGCAAGACAAGTCTTATCAGAAATATTCAAACCGAAGTTAAACAATTACAATGTAAACATTGAGCAAGGTCAACTAAATTTTGATTGGTTTACGCATCACTGCGTTGTAACAAAACGATTTGATTGGCTAAAGGAGGAAACGCATATTTTATCGTTGAAACGCGTTGGAGGGCTGCTTATGAATATTCATGAGTTTCGAAATACGTTGATTCGCGTTTCATACGCAATTTAAACTCAACGCACGTACAACTCGTTGGAAACGCACATAAAACGCGAATTCGCAGGACAAATACGCGGGCGGTAGTGTATGCGAATACGAATATGGCCGGTACTCGGATTGTCTGTCCAATATGTACGGTTATTTCGAGCCGCGCACGAGCTGACCTCGTGGCCAAGTGGTTAGCGTGTCGGAATTCGGAACCAGAGGACCAGGGTCGATTACCGGGTGGACACCAATTATAAATTGTTTTTCTTTTCTTCTTTTTTAGCGTTGGAATGCTGAATTACTTCATACAAGTAATTTGGAAATATGCAATGACACAAAATAACACTCTTTAATGTTTTATATTGAATTATCTTCGAAATCTGTGGGGGTGGGGTTAAATTTTGTCATCATGAAAGATAATTAGTACGGTAACCCCCGATTTTTTTTTCCTTTTTCTAAAATGTAAAATGATAGTCATGAAATAAAAATTTAAGATTTTCAATGTCAGATTTTTTAAATATGATTTACTATGAAAATTGAAATCCTATTTTGGGGGAATTACCAAAATTTATTATGCAGTATCTTGTCACGACCTGGGAAAGCAAATTAGTTTTCACATTTTCTAAAAAGCTTGAGGTCATAAGTAATAATTAGAATTAAAATAAAGAAGCTGGATGACGATTACAACTACTTTTAAATTAGCTTAATATTAAGGACTTAGGTTTCTTTTTCAGAAATTTGGTAAAATACTGAAAACTTCCATATCAGATTATGAAAAATTGAGCTCGGTGACATATCCTTTCTACTTCATAAATTGAAACAAACTGTATGCAAAGTATTGAAAAGATTTCAGTGAGGGAAGTATTTAGTAGCATATGTCCTTAATTAAGTTTGCTTTGTATATGTGGCACATTCAAGTATAAAAATGACTGAGTTATAATTTAAGTCATAAGCATTATTCAAAAGCAGAGCCACCATGTCAGTGTCAGGGAACCAAACACTAAAATAATCATGGGTATTGTTTGGTGCTGTTTCACATATATGCATACAATGGGGCACGATTCTGATATATGCCTCTTCCTGTGTAGTGGCCAGACCATTCACTGATCTTACTGCAACCACCTATGCATATAAGCTTGACAAGTGATAGCATTGCTCTGATTTTGCAGAGTATGTCTCTACCGTGTACCTCTTTGCATTTGAAGATGTCTGCCATTGTTGAAACAGAAATTTGACAAGCTGCGTTTTGTTTTCATCATTTGCCATGGAACCTTTTAAGTATTTTGATGCTTAAGTCTTTAGGTCTGAGATCGAAAGTAGTTTCGATGTTCTACGTTGTTTGCGCACTAAAGCTTTATTGATAGTCTGGTGTATGAAATTCAAAAAGGACCTAAATAATGCCTCGGTTACATTTGCCTTACGACGAGTATACGATGCCCCTACGATGTCCAAATCACCGTTTCCGTGCGGCCTCCGCAGGGAGACCTTGCGATTATCGTACGGATTTACGGACATCGTGGCCTCTACGATTTTGTTTTACTCCGCACAATGACAAAGGGGCTCTTTCATGGTATGGGAAATTAACATGGGAGTCTGCCCACGCTCGTAATTTGATATCATTATGTTTAGTAATTGACTTAGGTATGACTTTTATATTTATGGTGCATTTGAGTTTTTATGCAATTCCATTGCTAATTTATGACGTCATGTATGATATCACTACAATACCCCAGGGTACCCAGTTATAATCATTTCTAAAGTAAATGACATATCATGTAACGGGCGCAGAAATGTTTTATTAAATAAAATATCATTAATACGTTCGTTGATGCTATAAATGACTTTGTATTTATTAGATTAGTGGGTGGGCATTCATTTTTATGACATGGTACCCCAATTTTCAAATGTATATTATGTATTCAGTCAAATTTGGAATTAAATTTTTTACGCGTTGCAGTCTTTGTCAAGATACCATTTCAACATATAAACTAGCCATATATGTTAAGAATATGTAGACCAAATTTCATGAAATTCAAGGACTGGTAACATATTTTTTCAACTTGATGTAAACTCATGGCCCTAATTCATCAAAATGTAAATAATACAATAATTATGTTTCAGTGTTAAACATACTTGAATACTTGCTTAGTTTGAATCACCATGCTAATACGTTTATTGGTAAAAGTTGATATGTTCAGTGTTTTCCTTATTATGGATTGGCAAAGAAAAAAAACAATATTCTTTGATATTAAATGCCACGATTCTTATTTTGTTTGTTTGTTTGATTGATTTGATTCTTTACGTCCCATCAACAATCTTTAAGTTATAAAGGGACCGGTCTTCCTGGGTTGAACCAGTACTAAGCTAGGATGGATTAATGCTCTTGCTCAAGGACACAACACAGTGACGCCGGTGAGACTCGAACCGATTCTTATTTAATGAAGTGCTTACACAATAATATTACCCAAAATGATACAATATGGTGACACCTGTACTTACCACATCTAGTTTCTAACGTTAAAACTACTCGTACATCTAACCAATGTAACACGTAATATCTGACATTATTAAGAATTTTAATTCATACAGAAGAGAAACCTTATGACAAGTCAGTTCATACAGTAGAAGAACCTTATATCTGTAAGCCTCACAAATAAACCTGGGTCACAAGAATAGCCCCCTGTCAAACCTATTGGTTAAAATTAACCATTGTGGTCAAAGAGAACTCTTGGCCCCAAAGGTATTGCTAATTTAATGCTCAATTCTTCTCTGATCATTCTGTTCTGTAAAACTGATGCTGATTGTCATCAAATAGGAACATTTATACTTTAGCTGGCTGTATATTCTAGGCATACAGTTTCGTTTTTGAACCTCACTTATTCATGTAGAACACTGTTATATGATACCTTTGATAAGACTCTATTACACTTTATCCTGGTCACGGCACCGGAATGTGGTTACTCTAGTTCAGTTGGGATGTAAAGAAATATTTAGTCTTCTTGCTTTCACACGTTTATTGTTATGATAGTATGTTTCTTAAACAATATTATTCAGGACTTGAGAAAGTGATACACATTGTCTTAGCCCCATAGTGCCATGACATGGGGCCAAGTCCTTTGGCATTTCCAGCCATTGAATCATTTGAAATTGTCTAAACATGTCTTTCTTCAAGAAAAATGGAAGTTGATTTAAAAACATCCTCCTTATGTTGAGTTATTGATTCATTTCAACTGAATAATTATTTTGCTAAAATTGACCTATACCCATAAGAGGTAGGAAATGACAAAGTTACCGGGTTTGGATTTTCATGAAATTTGGCTCAGATCAGCAGGATATATATGGCATGTTTTTATGATAATATGATAACTTGACAAAGACTAGAACATATCTATCTTTGGAATTGAATGTTGAATGTTTTGTAAATTTTTGAGAAAAAATATTGAAATTTTATAATCGCTTCTTTAGAAAAAGTAAACCATACTTTATCCAAATGGTTTTGTGGTATTAATATAATGTCTATGGTATTTCGGATTCAATCTAGATGACAAATCATAGAATTAAACAAAACCACAGATTTAGGACACAAAAGCTTATAAACAGGTACCACCTCATAGATGGAGTACGTCAGGGTTGCTTCCTAAGCCTTATTCTTAACTATCTTATTGGATAAGTACATTTTCGTAGTTTGTATATAATGAGTTATTAATATACAAAGTTCAAAGAAAATCCATGCGTGGGCACAGATGCAAGTAACCCATTGAAAAAATCGTAAGCCCGTAGCCCGTAGACACATCGCAGTGACATCGTACGATCCCCGTAGGGGCATCGCACGATGATCGTGAGGACAACGCAGGGTTTTAGATTGTCATTTTGGCCTAAAATGATCGTAGACTCTTGCGATAGTCGTAAGGAGCCCGCAAGGTCGCCGCATGATGCCCTTACAGGGCCCATTTAATCGTACGGACATGGGACGGTCATCCTGCTGTAACCCCACGGCGATGGCACGATGATCGTGCGGTCGCCTTGCGACGTTTCAACAATTTCCAGACTTATCATTAGCTGTTTGTTTTATTTTAGATATTTGTCTTCAGGTTATGTCTCTAATACCACCACTCAGTGTGACTCAATGATGGAAATAGTCTAATCAGGGCCCATAGAGTATGCTTCCATGATAAAATTGTCTGAAGTGCAATTCAAAATATGCACCTAACATGAAATGCATATGCATTTTCAGTATATAAAATGCTGGTTGGATAAGGGGTTTAATAAATTAGATAAGATTAATAAAAAGTTCAGATTTTTTTTTGTGATTTATAACTCTGGGATTTGAATTTGAGCATTACCTCAAGGAATAAAATACATGTATATGGGTCTCGTACTGAGAACATGTGACTAGTTCGAACTTTGAAATCGGAATGAATGAATGTTCTACAAAATGTATTTTTACTGAAAACAAATGGCAAATGTGCTGACCAGGCCGAGTGGAAAAAAGCGCAATCTGGTCAGTACCTTTGTTGTTCGCATGCATCCGCTTCAATTTGCTTATGGCGAAGATTTTATGTGTTGCTGGCCGTAGAGTGGCCGTAGAGTGCCCTTGGATGATTAAACTGAATACCTTGGGACCATGTTCAACTAAAAACACTTGCTTCTTCATAGCACGATTTGTGATCACATAACTTTAAAAAACACAGTTCAAATGGAATGCAAGAATGAACATGGAGAGCCGTTTAAATCCATTCACATAATTACACGACAATTGCACAGTCAGCGTACCGACTCCTTGCGACTTCCGCAAGGTCATCGTACGGGCATCGTGCGATTTATATAGGGAGGTCGTGAAGATAACTCGATGATTGTACGATAGCCTTGCGGTTGTCGTACGATATCCGCAAGGTCTCTGTAAGGTTTTGTCCTAGTTTGTCGCCGAAAGAAATCGTAAGGTGATCGTAAGCAATGTAAACACATACATCGTAGCTTATAGCCATCTACGATGCCGCAAAAATCGAAGAGAAAATCGTAGACAAACAAATCGTACGACGACCGTGGCAAATGTAACCGAGGCATTAGGAGAAAAATACAACCATCATTAGAAAGGATGAAAATGGTCTCAAATTAAAGCTTATCATCACTTGTTTCAATATCCACCTGTTGACACTTCGAAAAAGTGTAGCGTCATAGTGTAAAATGGGCAGATAACTCTATACTGTAAGCTACCTAGCTTACTTGACTTCAGATGGCCGACGGAAACTACAGAACCCTTAAGGAAAAATAATAAACAAGATAGTTTCTCCCTCACTGATTTTATTTACCCGCTGTTAGCGTATGTTTCCACGCTACAACGGACTGGGAGACGAATATTTCTCAATATCTCTTATAATATACAATAAACCTAGACCCTAAACACGAGAGACACCGGATCTGCAGTCCGCACCAAAGCACACGTCAGTGGGTGGGGTAGGAGCTTAAGCTGGCCAGGAAGGAGTCAAACACTTGCATCTGGGGATACTAACATCTTGACTGTAGTATAAATTGACTTGGCTATATTGGAAGTGATGAATCTCTTTCAGCTTCACTACCGTATTTGTGTCGTGACAGGGACACGGTCGCGCCCCTGATTGAGTCTGCTGGTGCGTGACTGTCAACAAGACGTTTCAAGACAAGACTGGGGAACGCAGGCGATCTCTCGTATTTATAGAGTCGGACCAGGCACCACATGACCCCAACTGACCAATGCCAACAGAGAATTCCGGTCCGGACATCCGTTCTGCCAATCGGATGCCGGAACGGAACTCCTGTCATGCACGGAATGGATTCACACGCACAACGTCAGAGTCAGGAAATCCGGGCTCAACAAACCATTCATTAAATAACGAACAGAAATGATCATGCCATGCCTGGTCAACAAAGACATTTATGATGTACAAACTGAAGCAAAATTGAAGATGAAGTGCTAGTTAGATATTTGTGAATATGAGTTCAAAGTTCTGGTTCGAGCGGACCCAGAGTAACACTGCAGACGATGCTTATGACGTATTCATTCGATTGGTGAAATAGTTCCTATTCACTATCAAATAGACCTAATAAGTAACTAGTTATGTGCAGTTCTCAGTAAAAGTTGTTCCTGATGTTCAGTGATTCCGGGGTCAACCGCAAAAGTTAGTTTATAAGCCCATTGTTCTGTAAAGCAATACTTGTAAATAGGGGAATTCCCTTTCTGAATCCAAGATGGCGTCACCGATAAACTTTCACCAACCTCACAGAATGTTCTCCGGTGTAAATGTGACACCAACAGTTTATAAAACTTCAGATTGGATTCTTTGCTTTCACTGGATGGTAAGTTTATCACTGAATCCGTATTATGACTCTTTCCATGTAGAATTAGCTTACAATCCGTGTTTCTAGCGAGAATGTTCTCAATTCTCAAGAAGAGGCTTCTTCTTAGAATGTACACAAAACTTTCAAATAGCCATTTCAGCACTTCTATGATAACTTATGCACATTGACACTTTGTATATGTAGTTTTGGTAACAGGAAATGTCAAACAAACAGATGGCATTCACTTATGTTAGTGATATTTCAAGAGGAAGGGCTTTGTGACCTGCATGCATGCAGGGGCATGCATGTAGGTTACAATACCATGCATGTCAGAAAGTTACTAGACAGCCATTTAAACGATGAAAAAGACATATTTTTATGCTTATCAAAATCCAAAAGTTAATATTTTTCAAAAGTCGAATTCATGTTAAGGAGACTCATACCTTCAATTATATCATTGAAGTTAGTTTGACGTTAATGACGCCACGTTACGTAATTCAACCCTCCAAAATCGTTAAAATATTTTTTTTCACATTGATTCCCGAGCTGGATATTTAATATTCTGTCAAATATTCGTAATTATCAAACCACAAAATGCCTTAGCTTTGCAAATATATAAAAGGTTGATTCCTACTATTTATACGCAGAGAGTTATATCGCTTTAAAGATGCAAACCCCTTTGCGAGCAAACCGCCATATTTGACGTGTTTTCATAAGTACATGGAATTCAAATAAGCCCTAGATAAGGAGAAAAATACACCAATCATTCGATAGGATGAGAATTGTCTTAAAGACATAGAAAATTTAGCAATAATACTGGTACCACTCATTACGATTCTCTCCAGGGGTCATACTGGACTGATCAAAGGCTAATCTTTATGAGGTGATTATGACTTCCTCACAGGGGGCAATAAAGTGGTCCCATGAATGGATTAGGTATTTTCTGATAAATATTGATCGTTATCTTAGTCAAAGAAATTGTGTTGTATACAGGTAAGTCCCCTCTTTAGGCCCCTTTAAGTTTGTGAGATACTGAAACTATCCCTTATCAGTAAATTCACAAATGATTCCATATATCACAAAATATATGTCTTTAAGTTAAAGCTTACCATCTCTACTTTCAATTTCCAGGTGTTGACAATTCGAAGAAAAGTGTAGCGTCATATTGTAAAATGGGGAATGGGGAGATAAATCGATACTATGATATTCGAAATTTATGAGGAAAATAATGCAATCTCGCATACCCATTGAAGTACTGATGTTGTGAGATGAAAAAATGTTTATTCCATATACTTAATTTATTTTTTAATAAGAATAATAGCTATTTTTATCTTGCCTTAATCCATCTTCCAAAATTCAAAGGTCAAACATCTGAAATTTTATTGGTTATTGAATTCCTAAAAATATATCTAAAGAGTTCCTTGACAAATAGTCTGGTGACCAACTTAGATAACTTTGCACCCTTGGACAATTTTCCATGGATGCCAATTCGTTAATTATGACCACTATAATGCTAAACAAAGTTATCCAAACATAAACATGTTTAGGCTATGAAATATACATGTTTTCCATGGCAACCCATAACCGATTCAAGAATGGGGGTGTGCCTACAAAATTACTCATATCTCAGCTGCTACTTATCCTAAACTACTTAACTTGATACCATATTAAAGCTTAGTCATAGACCTTTTATTTATTTGTCACATATGCAAATCAAAATAATCTTATTTGCATATTAATAAATATTTATTAAAACATTAATAATGTGATTCAAGAATGGGGGTGTATTTACAAAACCAATGATATCACAGCTGCTATGTATCATATACTACTAAAATTGGTACCAAATTAAAGCTTAGTCACATGCTTTTAATATTATGTTCAAAAATATACAAATGATTTTATTTGCGAATATTAGAAAAAGTTTTTAAAAAATTCTTCCTGCATTGCATGACTTTACCTGCTGTGATAAATCTAGCTCTTTCATCTGAAGGGGAAGAATTACCACTATTTAGGCATTTCAGAAGAACTCGGACCTTTGATACCATAAACTTCGTAAAGCTTTTTTTCTAAATTGTATTACCGACACTCAGAGTTTATTGTTAATTACAATATTTGCTCAAAGGCTCTTCTGCAATAAGGCATACCAGAACCTGTGTTTTATGGCTATTTAGTTAGTTTAAATTTAAAAGACTTGTTGGAAAGCCTCATTTTTGTAATCAATTCAAAAATATTATTAAACGTTATAAAATAGTGGGATACAAAGAATTTAAAGTCTCATTTTTCAGCATTTTAGGTTTTATGACCAGTTGAAATTATACACGCTCAGTTCAGTTGATCATAAAAGAAAGTTTTACAACCTCGAGACCTGTGCTTCTGGTCTTGTTCGACTCTGTGTGATGCTATTTAATACAATATTTAGCGTCGTTCCCTGAAATAACATACTTGGGATTCTTTATCTCACATATGGGTCTCAAGGCGAGAAAAGCTGTCTTCGGGGGCATCAACACAGACTGATCAGCGTCTTAGTTATTCTTTTTATGAAAGTATCATATTTAAACTTGCTACAGGTGAAATTTCAATTATCTAGCTAGTCGCTGTAGCTGAGAAGACTGGACTGATTTAGGCTTTGCCGGAAACCCCAAAGCGTGGAGGTCCATTTTACTCTGGACTCAATTAAGATAGAGGGGAAATTCTGAACGTTTTTTTTTACATTCCCAACTTTACTTGACTTAATCCTGATTAAATGTAACGTAATAATGTTGTGGTGAACCTGAGGAGTCAGATTAAAATGTAATATACCCAGGGGTAAGTAATATTCACTATTTTGTGCTCAAATTTCCATAAGCTTATTATTGCTTTTAAGGACATTAAGATATTAAAACATTTTGCTAGTCTTTAACACGCAAATTGTTGACAATTTGTTTACAGTAAACAATATCAATGGAGACAAAATGATATTGAATGTGGCACTGAGGCTCGGTTGTTACATGATTTGCGACGAAAAGAAAATACCTCGCGTTGATTTTTTTGTTGCAATTAGATTCCGGAGGATAAGCAAGGGGTTGGACACAGCCTTTTTCCCTCCAAATATGCCTATATGTGAGTGTTGTCCCATGCAAATTTTGTGACTAGTTATGGCGACCTACCTATATACAAGTCAAAATTAGTAAGTGAGTTTGATCAGGAAATACCACAAGCAAAAACTGCAGACAAACTCGTGGCACCGCGAGGAAGGGCGACACAACAATCAAGAGACGCTAAAAAGGCAAACTTAGATAAGCAATCTCTTCCCCATCAAGATGTTTGCAGAACTATAATGGACATAAAGTTACGTACACCTGACCATAGAATAATTACAGACACAATGGAAGCAACAATAAACAACAAATCAACAACAACATAACTACCAGCTTAGAACGGACAGCAGCCTCAGCCGCAGGGGGGGGGGGGGGGGGGGCTTAAACGCATTTTACTGGTACCAAATCTTCGCCCTAGATTCTGCTGTTTTTGAAGTACAATAAATGTTCCGCTCGCATGGAGGCCTTCAAACTATTGCAATATATCATCATGGAGAAACACTCTTATCAAATTATCACACCGTGATGAAACTAAGAAAAGGGCTCACGACTCACAGATAGTCAGAGCTAAAGAAAACCTAAAGTATGTTAGCAAGACAAAAGGTTTTTTTTATAGTTTATACATATATTTCCTTTCTGAACCGGATTTTGAATAGTAACTACATTTAACTCAAGATTCTTCTTAAAAAATTGCAAATGGCCATTCTGGTACATGAGCCCATGAGTCACGTTTAGAGATAAATTGTCATCAGGTAAAGCAAGCAATCAAACATCAAACAATTTGTATGCCTGCTTTATCAGTCATGCACAACAAAATAAAACAATCCTGCGGGATTACAAGTAAAGAAATGGATTGTGGGTTACTTGTATTGAAAAGAGAGCCCAAGATGGGATCCAGGTTTCAACAAAAAATTAAACACATCATTTTTGTGTCATGACGCCAGATCAATCAAATGAAGACAAAAACTCAAATCTGGCGCGAATTTCCCACAAAACTAATGCTTTGAATTTGATAACTTCTATTTGTGCATAAGTAATTGTATGACCACCAGATTGATGACGTCATTATTCGGCTCAGATGCAAAACTCAAATGCGTCAACTGGTTCAAATTGTTACATACGGCTCAAAGTTTTATTTTGATGTAGGTCACCAAAATCGTCATAAAATTTACATGGGATTACCATTGAAATATAATAAGCAAATATCGCTTATTGCTCACAGGGCAGCAAATGAATAAGAATGGCATACTAGACAAATTAAGAGTTGGTTCAAATGTGGAGAACTGGCCCCGAGGTTAAAATTTATTTCTTGCTCAACTCATCACGAAATTTCAACTGCTCATAAACTAAAACGCTAAAATAAAGGATTTGCATGCTTTCAAACTCTTGGATGTTGTATTTACGTACTAATAAGTGTTAAAATGCTAACGGTTGTCGGCATTGTAACATTAAGAAGCATGGTTAAAGTTATGCTCAACTCAAGCATGATTTTTTATAACCTCGTGACATGTCCTCGCCAAATTTGCGATTTCTAGACAAAAATCAATTTTTAAAACTGCCTTGCAGATTTTCTCCTTTAAAATAATGCAGTTGAATTCAAGATGCACTTCACTAATATATTCAATGATAAGGTTAACATGAGCTGTTTAATATGCATATATTAATATTAATACGTAGACTTAAGATAGGCCAATTCCTGTCTATATACATGTATCAGTATGTAGACTGTGGATAGGAAATTCCTGTTCACAAATAAATATGTAGACTGTGGATAGGACAATTTCTGTTCATATAGTAGTACGTATACTGTGGAAAGGGCAATTCCTGTTGATATATTAATATGTAGACTGTGGATAGGACAATTCCTGTTGATATATCAATATGTAGACTGTGCATAGGACAATTCCTGTTGATATATCAATATGTAGACTGTGGAAAGGACAATTTCTGTTCATATAGTAATACGTAGACTGTGGAAAGGGCAATTCCTGTTGATATATTAATATGTAGACTGTGGATAGGTAATTCCTGTTCACAAATAAATATGTAGACTGTGGATAGGACTATTCCTGATCATATAGTAATACGTAGACTGTGAAAAGGGCAATACCTGTTGATATATTAATATGTAGACTGTTGAAAGGACAATTCCTGTTGATATATCAATATGTATACTGCGGAAAGGACAATCCTGTTGATATATCAATATGTAGACTGTGGAAAGAACAATTCCTGTTGATATAGCAATATGTAGACTGTGGATAGGACAATTCCTGTTGAT
Organism: Loripinus fragilis; assembly: GCA_964019695.1. Classification (NCBI taxonomy): domain Eukaryota; kingdom Metazoa; phylum Mollusca; class Bivalvia; order Lucinida; family Lucinidae; genus Loripinus; species Loripinus fragilis. Next base: position 126,385,783 of record OZ026515.1, read on the forward strand.
ATAGCAATATGTAGACTGTGGATAGGACAATTCCTGTTGATATATCAATATGTCAACTGTGGAAAGAACAATTCCTGTTGATATAGCAATATGTAGACTGTGGATAGGACAATTCTTGTTGATATATCAATATGTCAACTGTGGATAGGACAATTCCTGTTGATATAGCAATATGTAGACTGTGGATAGGACAATTCCTGTTGATATATCAATATGTCAACTGTGGATAGGACAATTCCTGTTGATATAGCAATATGTAGACTGTGGATAGGACAATTCTTGTTGATTTATCAATATGTCAACTGTGGATAGGACAATTACTGTTGATATAGCAATATGTAGACTGTGGATAGGACAATTTCTGTTGATATATCAATATGTCAACTGTGGATAGGACAATTCCTATTGATATATCAATATGTCAACTGTGGATAGGACAATTCCTGTTGATATATCAATATGTTAACTGTGGATAGGACAATTCCTGTTGATATATCAATATGTCAACTGTGGATAGGACAATTCCTGTTGATATATCAATATGTAGACTGTGGATAGGACAATTCCTGTTGATATATCAATATGTAGACTGTGGATAGGACAATTCATGTTGATAGATCAATATGTAGACTTGGATAGGACAATTCCTGTTGATATATCAATATGTAGACTGTGGATAGGACAATTCCTGTTGATATATCAATATGTCAGTAGTGGATAGGACAATTCCTGTTGATATATCAATATGTCTACTGTGGATAGGACAATTCCTGTTGATATATCAATATGTCAACTGTGGATAGGACAATTCCTGTTGATATAGCAATATTTAGACTGTGGATAGGACAATTCCTGTTGATATATCAATATGTAGACTGTGGATAGGACAATTCCAGTTGATATATCAATATGTAGACTGTGGATAGGACAATTCCTGTTGATATATCAATATTTAGACTTGGAAAGGACAATTCCTGTTGATATAGCAATATGTAGACTGTTGATAGGACAATTCCCGTTGATATATCAATATGTAGGCTTTGGATATGACAATACATGTTGATAGATCAATATGTAGACTTGGATAGGACAATTCCTGTTGATATAGCAATATGTAGACTGTGGACAGGACAATTCCTGTTGATATATCAATATGTAGAGTGTATATATGGGAATTCCTGTTGATATATCAATATGTAGACTGTGGATAGGACAATTCCAGTTGATATATCAATATGTAGACTGTGGAAAGGACAATTCCTGTTGATATATCAATATGTAGACTGTGGATAGGACAATTCCTGTTGATATATCGTAGACTGTGGATAGGACAATTCCTGTTGATATATCAATATGTCAACTGTGGATAGGACAATTCCTGTTGATAAATCAATATGTAGACTTGGATAGGACAATTCCTGTTGATATAGCAATATGTAGGTTGTGGACAGGACAATTCCTGTTGATATATCAATATGTAGACTGTATATATGGGAATTCCTGTTGATATATCAATATGTAGACTGTGGATAGGACAATTCCTGTTGATATATCATATGTAGACTGTGGATAGGACAATTCCTGTTGATATATCAATATGTAGACTGTGGATAGGACAATTCCTGTTGATATATCAATATGTAGACTGTGGATAGGACAATTCCTGTTGATATATCAATATGTAGACTGTGGATAGGACAATTCCAGTTGATATATCAATATGTAGACTGTGGAAAGGACAATTCCTGTTGATATATCAATATGTAGACTGTGGATAGGACAATTTCTGTTGATATATCAATATGCAGACTGTGGAAAGATCAAATCCTGTTGATATATCAATATGTAGACTGTGGATAGGACAATTCCTGTTGATATATCAATATGTAGACTGTATATAGAAGAACTCTTGTTGATATATCAATATGTATACTGCGGAAAGAACAATTCCTGTTGATATATCAATATGTAGACTGTGGAAAGATCAATTCATGTTGATATATCAATATGTCAACTGTGGATAGGACAATTCCTATTGATATAGCAATATGTCAACTGTGGATAGGACAATTCCTGTTGATATATCAATATGTCAAATGTGGATAGGACTATTCCTGTTGATATACCAATATGTAGACTGTGGATAGGACAATTCCTGTTGATATATCAATATGTAGACTGTGGATAGGACAATTCCTGTTGATATATCAATATGTCAACTGTGGATAGGACAATTCCTATTGATATATCAATATGTCAACTGTGGATAGGACAATTCCTGTTGATATATCAATATGTCAACTGTGGAAAGAACAATTCCTGTTGATATAGCAATGTGTAGACTGTGGATAGGACAATTTCTGTTGATAAATTAATATATCAACTGTGGATAGGACCATTCCTATTGATATATCAATATGTCAACTGTGGATAGGACAATTCCTGTTGATATATCAATATGTCAACTGTGGAGAGGACAATTTCTGTTGATATATCAATATGTAGACTGTGGATAGGACAATTCCTGTTGATATATCAATATGTCAACTGTGGATAGGACAATTCCTGTTGATATATCAATATGTCAACTGTGGATAGGACAATTTCTGTTGATAAATTAATATATCAACTGTGGATAGGACCATTCCTATTGATATATCAATATGTCAACTGTGGATAGGACAATACCTGTTGATATATCAATATGTCAACTGTGGATAGGACAATTCCTGTTGATATATCAATATGTAGACTGTGGATAGGACAATTCCTATTGATATATCAATATGTCAACTGTGGATAGGACAATTCCTGTTGATATATCAATATGTCAACTGTGGATAGGACAATTCCTGTTGATATATCAATACGTCAACTGTGGATAGGACAATTCCTGTTGATATATCAATATGTAGACTGTGGATAGGACAATTCCTGTTGATATATCAATATGAAGACTGTGGATAGGACAATTCATGTTGATAGATCAATATGTAGACTGTGGATAGGACAATTCCTGTTGATATATCAATATGTAGACTGTGGATAGGACAATTCATGTTGATAGATCAATATGTAGACTTGGATAGGACAATTCCTGTTGATATATCAATATGTCTACTGTGGATAGGACAATTCCTGTTGATATATCAATATGTCAACTGTGGATAGGACAATTCCTGTTGATATAGCAATATTTAGACTGTGGATAGGACAATTCCTGTTGATATATCAATATGTAGACTGTGGATAGGACAATTCCAGTTGATATATCAATATGTAGACTGTGGATAGGACAATTCCTGTTAATATATCAATATGTAGACTTGGAAAGGACAATTTCTGTTGATATAACAATATGTAGACTGTTGATAGGACAATTCCTGTTGATATATCAATATGTAGACTGTGGATAGGACAATTCATGTTGATAGATCAATATGTAGACTTGGATAGGACAATTCCTGTTGATATATCAATATGTCTACTGTGGATAGGACAATTCCTGTTGATATATCAATATGTCAACTGTGGATAGGACAATTCCTGTTGATATATCAAAATGTCAACTGTGGATAGGACAATTCCTGTTGATATATCAATACGTCAACTGTGGATAGGACAATTCCTGTTGATATATCAATATGTAGACTGTGGATAGGACAATTCCTGTTGATATATCAATATGAAGACTGTGGATAGGACAATTCATGTTGGTAGATCAATATGTAGACTGTGGATAGGACAATTCATGTTGATATATCAATATGTAGACTGTGGATAGGACAATTCATGTTGATAGATCAATATGTAGACTTGGATAGGACAATTCCTGTTGATATATCAATATGTCTACTGTGGATAGGACAATTCCTGTTGATATATCAATATGTCAACTGTGGATAGGACAATTCCTGTTGATATAGCAATATTTAGACTGTGGATAGGACAATTCCTGTTGATATATCAATATGTAGACTGTGGATAGGACAATTCCAGTTGATATATCAATATGTAGACTGTGGATAGGACAATTCCTGTTGATATATCAATATGTAGACTGTGGATATGACAATACATGTTGATATAGCAATATGTAGACTGTTGATAGGACAATTCCTGTTGATATATCAATATGTCAACTGTGGAAAGAACAATTCCTGTTGATATAGCAATATGTAGACTGTGGATAGGACAATTCTTGTTGATATATCAATATGTCAACTGTGGATAGGACAATTCCTGTTGATATAGCAATATGTAGACTGTGGATAGGACAATTCCTGTTGATATATCAATATGTCAACTGTGGATAGGACAATTCTTGTTGATATAGCAATATGTAGACTGTGGATAGGACAATTCTTGTTGATATATCAATATGTCAACTGTGGATAGGACAATTACTGTTGATTTAGCAATATGTAGACTGTGGATAGGACAATTCCTGTTGATATATCAATATGTCAACTGTGGATAGGACAATTCCTATTGATATATCAATATGTCAACTGTGGATAGGACAATTCCTGTTGATATATCAATATGTCAACTGTGGATAGGACAATTCCTGTTGATATATCAATATGTCAACTGTGGATAGGACAATTCCTGTTGATATATCAATATGTAGACTGTGGATAGGACAATTCCTGTTGATATATCAATATGTAGACTGTGGATAGGACAATTCATGTTGATAGATCAATATGTAGACTTGGATAGGACAATTCCTGTTGATATATCAATATGTAGACTGTGGATAGGACAATTCCTGTTGATATATCAATATGTCAGTTGTGGATAGGACAATTCCTGTTGATATATCAATATGTCTACTGTGGATAGGACAATTCTTGTTGATATATCAATATGTCAACTGTGGATAGGACAATTCCTGTTGATATAGCAATTTTTAGACTGTGGATAGGACAATTCCTGTTGATATATCAATATGTAGAATGTGGATAGGACAATTCCAGTTGATATTTCAATATGTAGACTGTGGATAGGACAATTCCTGTTGATATATCAATATGTAGACTTGGAAAGGACAATTCCTGTTGATATAGCAATATACAGACTGTTGATAGGACAATTCCAGTTGATATATCAATATGTAGACTGTGGATAGGACAATTCCTGTTGATATATCAATATGTCAACTGTGGATAGGACAATTCCTGTTGATATAGCAATTTTTAGACTGTGGATAGGACAATTCCTGTTGATATATCAATATGTAGACTGTGGATGGGACAATTCCAGTTGATATATCAATATGTAGACTGTGGATAGGACAATTCCTGTTGATATATCAATATGTAGACTTGGAAAGGACAATTCCTGTTGATATAGCAATATGTAGACTGTTGATAGGACAATTCCAGTTGATATATCAATATGTAGACTGTGGATAGGACAATTCCCGTTGATATATCAATATGTAGACTTTGGATATGACAATACATGTTGATAGATCAATATGTAGACTTGGATAGGACAATTCCTGTTGATATAGCAATATGTAGACTGTGGACAGGACAATTCCTGTTGATATATCAATATGTAGACTGTATATATGGGAATTCCTGTTGATATAGCAATATTTAGACTGTGGATAGGACAATTCCTGTTGATATATCAATATGTAGACTGTTGATAGGACAATTCCTGTTGATATATCAATATGTAGACTGTTGATAGGACAATTCCGTTGATATATCAATATGTAGACTGTTGATAGGACAATTCCTGTTGATATATCAATATGTCAACTGTGGATAGGACAATTCCTGTTGATATATCAATATGTAGACTGTTGATAGGACAATTCCTGTTGATATAGCAATATTTAGACTGTGGATAGGACAATTCCTGTTGATATATCAATATGTAGACTGTTGATAGGACAATTCCTGTTGATATATCAATATGTAGACTGTGGAAAGATCAAATCCTGTTGATATATCAATGTGTAGACTGTGGATAGGACAATTCCTGTTGATATATCAATATGAAGACTGTATATAGAAGAATTCCTGTTGATATATCAATATGTGTACTGCGGAAAGAACAATTCCTGTTGATATATCAATATGTAGACTGTGGAAAGATCAATTCCTGTTGATACGAGGGTCAGTCAAAAATAACTGAGAGTTGGTTAATATCTTTTTACTAGGTCGGCAGTTTTGGCTGAAACTTTATACACATATAGAATGAGCCTTTGGGCTTAATTACATAAAGAAGTTGACGTATTATCATCTTAAATGCGCTGTTGCTAGGCAACCGAAGACCGTCTCTCAGCGATGTGCGTTCACGCTGACGACACTTCTGACTAAGCAGCCATGAATTTAAAATCATTTCAAATCTAAAATAGTATACTAACGGACCTTTTATCTCTCCAATTGTATCAAACAATGTGTTAGCCATGTTTGGAAGAAGTGTAATAGATAGTAAATACCATACATGCAATGTTGGTTGCCTAGCAACCAAAATCTAAGAAAATCCCAATTTTAACTAAAATACCAGATTATGTTGCTATGGCAACCGTTTATTCCTGGGAATATTAAAGATATGCATTCAGATGTCAAAACCAATTACTACATACAATGAAATGGTCATATGATATGATACTTAGTAAATAGTATTGCTCTAAAATGAACCGTAACTGGTGGGTGGGGTATATTTTGGGGTGAAATTTTCAGACAATTTAGTTCGTTTTCCTCTTATTTATGTAATAAAATTCCAACGCCTCAATCTCAGTTGATGCATTTTACAAAACACATTCACATACTGTATTGGCAGCAAACCCACAAGTTGATGTAACTTAAATTTTGTATAGTGTTTCCATAGCAACGCTATATTGCAGCGTGGACGCATGTCGTTATTTCTCGTTCTTCGGTTGCTAAGCAACAACAATCTATAGTTTGCATGCTCCTGGATATTGCATATTCTGACGCAGGACAGTTCATTGCAAGCTTGTGCCAAATTTCACTAGTGTACGTAAGCCTACGTAAGAGATATGAATCAACTCTCAGTTATTTTTGACTGACCCTCGTATATCAATATGTAGACTGTGGATAGGACAATTCCTGTTGATATATCAATATGTAGACTGTATATAGAAGAATTCCTGTTGATATATCAATATGTACACTGCGGAAAGAACAATTCCTGTTGATATATCAATATGTAGACTGTCGATAGGACAATTCATGTTGATATAGCAATGTGTAGACTGTAGATAGGACAATTTCTGTTGATAAATCAATATATCAACTGTGGATAGGACAATTCCTATTGATATATTAATATGTCAACTGTGGATAGGACAATTCCTGTTGATATATCAATATGTAGACTGTGGATAGGACAATTCTTGTTGATATATCAATATGTAGACTGTGGATAGGACAATTCCTGTTGATATATCAATATGTCAACTGTGGATAGGACAATTCTTGTTGATATAGCAATATGTAGACTGTGGATAGGACAATTCCTGTTGATATATCAATATGTCAACTGTGGATAGGACAATTCCTGGTGATATAGTAATATGTAGACTGTGGATAGGACAATTCCTGTTGATATATCAATATGTCAACTGTGGATAGGACAATTCCTATTGATATATCAATATGTCAACTGTGGATAGAACAATTCCTGTTGATATATCAATATGTCAACTGTGGATAGGACAATTCCTGTTGATATATCAATATGTCAACTGTGGATAGGACAATTCCTGTTGATATATCAATATGTCAGTTGTGGATAGGACAATTCCTGTTGATAAAGCAATATTTAGACTGTGGATAAAACAATTCCTGTTGATATTGAAATATGTAGAGTGTGGATAGGACAATTCCTGTTGATATATTAATATGTAGACTGTGGATAGGACAATTACTGTTGGTATATCAATATGTGGACTTGGATAGGACAATTCCTGTTGATATAGCAATATGTAGACTATTGATAGGACAATTCCAGTTGATATATCAATATGTAGACTGTGGATATGACAATACATGTTGATATAGCAATATTTAGACTGTGGATATGACATTACATGTTGATATATCAATATGTAGACTGTGGATAGGACAATTCCTGTTGATATATCAATATGTCAACTGTGGATAGGACAATTCCTGTTGATATATCAATATGTAGACTGTGGATAGGACAATTCCTGTTGATATATCAATATGTAGACTGTGGATATGACAATACATGTTGATAGATCAATATGTAGACTTGGATAGGACAATTCCTGTTGATATATCAATATGTAGACTGTGGAAAGGACAATTCCTGTTGATATAGCAATATGTAGACTGTGGATAGGACAATTCCTGTTGATATATCAATATGTATACTGTGGATAGGACAATTCCTGTTGATATAGCAATATGTAGACTGTGGATAGGACAATTCCTGTTGATATATCAATATGTCAACTGTGGATAGGACAATTCCTGTTGATATATCAATATGTCAACTGCGGAAAGAACAATTCCTGTTGATATATCAATATGTCAACTGTGGATAGGACAATTCCTGTTGATATATCAATATGTAGACTGTTGAAAGGACAATTCCTGTTGATATATCAATATGTAAACTGTTGATAGGACAATTCCTGTTGATATATTAATATGTAGACTGTTGATAGGACAATACCTGTTGATATATCAATATGTAGACTGTTGATAGGACAATTCCTATTGATATATCAATATGTCAACTGTGGATAGGACAATTCCTGTTGATATATCAATATGTCAACTGTGGATAGGACAATTCCTGTTGATATATCAATATGTAGACTGTTGATAGGACAATTCCTGTACATATATCAATATGTAGACTGTGGACAGGACAATTCCTGTTGATATAGTAATATGCAGACTGTATATAGAAGAATTCCTGTTGACATATCAATATGTAGACTGTGGATAGGACAATTCCTGTACATACGAGTATATCAATAAGTATACTATAAAAAGGACCATTCCTGTTGATATATCAATTTGTAAACTGTCAATAGGACACTTCCTGTTGATATATCAATATGCCTGTTGATATAGCAATATGTAGACTGTGGATAGGACAATTCCTGTTGATATAGCAATATGTAGACTGTGGATAGGACAATTCCTGTTGATATATCAATATGCCTGTTGATATAGCAATATGTAGACTGTGGATAGGACAATTCCTGTTGATATAGCAATATGTAGACTGTGGAATGGACCATTCCTGTTCATATTCAGTTGTATCTTGTTGTAAAGAAGGAATAACCACGTCAGCACATAGTCTTCAAGCCACAATGCCCCGTTTTTATAATAATATTATATTTACAGCGTAGTGTTTTGTATTTTCAGAATGAACTAAGGTAAAAATCTAGGACTTGCATCAGGGGATTTGATTTGAGCGAGTTATATAAAACGTGAGACGAGAGATGATGGGGTTCATAAGAATACAATATGGTTTCATTCGTTCTGCGTCTTTAATGCTTTGCTGTTGAGAAATCTGAAATTGAATTTCAGGAAAAGTGCATTTCGATTAGCAGTTTGTGTTCCTCCGCTGTCTTATTAGACAGAAATGATTACTAAAATAGAATTGATGCATCCTCTTAACTGCAAATGTCTTCACCGGCGCCGGTTAGTCTAATTCAGTTATATGACCATACTAGGACACTTCATTCAGAGTAACAGGCAATCCTTGTTCTGCTGATATTATGTCCAATCCAATACCGTGTTCCATTGACTACGTTAGTTAAGCTATTATCACTATTAGTCAAGTGATTTCGTTATGGCCAGAGTAACAGGTACGAAGTCAGCTGTATTGGTCCGAGAGGGCAATACAATAAACTCTGTGCAAAACGGCTACTCTCAAAAAGATTGAAAATTGGTTTCTTAAAGACCAATTATCGCTTATTTTAGGTCAAATGTATTGCAGAATGGGAACATTCTGCAATACTTTCAACCTTCATTAAGCTACCATTTGTCATTAAAATCTTTATTTTATCTATTTTTGAGTGGCCGTTTTACACAGGCTTTACTGAATGCTTTATTGATTAACAAAGATACATGCATATAGCACTTTTACAGACAAACGAGCGAGAGCATGTTGCTGTGTGTGTGTGTGTGTGTGTGTGTGTGTGTGTGTGTGTGTGTGTGTGTGTGTGTGTGTGTGTGTGTGTGTGTGTGTGTGTGCTTTCTTTTTAGTCTCTGTCTCTCTGGTCTGCGATTCTGTCACTTCCTTGCCATATGCACTTATTTAGTGGTAAATTCTATCATTGACTTTTGTGAACTTGTGTTAAATATTATAATTAAGCACTAATTGCTTTGCTTAAATGTTTACTATCAGAGGCTGCCAGCGTAAATCCTTAAGGTCAACAGATACAGGGATATCGAATGATTTATATACCAGAACAACTTAAATTAAAAAGGTAGCTTAAAATGGTGCAACTTTGGTTAGATTTTGTGTTTAACAGTACAAAATTTAGATCAAAATTGAAATTAAGTTTTAGTTATTGCAGGGTTTGTGCGTGTGTAAGGGAGGATAATCCACGATCTTTAGCAATAATATACAATATAATATTGCATCAGCATGCATTTTCACATTGTGCTTTGCGTGAAAGTTGATGTTAAACATTGGAATATCAATGAAAGGTGCAACAATATTCCAAATTATTGTTTTGAAAAATTATTTGGTAATCAATAGCGTCAATTAAAGATCGGACATGAACACAATCTTAAGCGCATTGCAGACACCTAATTGTTACCCTTACGCAGCTTGTTACCCGCAACGATACAAAAAATGTGTGTCTATTGTAGTTATATAAGAACATTCAAATGAAACACAAATCAGATTTTAATCTAAGTAGTACTTATGTTATTTATAAGTGAGTGAAGAACTTGGCCACACAAACGCAATGTTCATAAGTCGATGCAAATGTACAAACGGTTGAGAATCCAGGAGGACATTTATAATGGGTCCGACATTTTGGGCATAGTAAGTAAAGTAAGCAAACAAAACAGATGACTTAGCCTAAACTACTATTAAGTCTTACCTTTAATATCATGATTTAAGTTGTAAATAATCTAAAGAATAACTTGACATGGTCAATTTTAGGATTCTGTACGAAATTCTAGTCTTCGTTGTCAAACTCTGAGTATTTTTCTTTAAGATTACGATAGAATTGTTGTGGGTTAATCTTCTTTGGCCCATATATATTAACTAATGTAACTTTTTTGCCTTAACCCTTAAAGCGCCAAGAAAAAATGCATCTGAAAATGTTGTCTGCTGAAGTCGTCTGCTGCAAATAATTGCCTAACATTACTGACAAATTAAGTATAGAAGCAAACAGCGTGGACCCAGATCAGACTGCTCCTATAGAAGCAGTCTGATCTGGGTCAACACTTTTGCCATAGAGGCTTCTTTAACATTTCAGCAGACGAGAAAAGCAGACGACTTTTGTTGTGATTGGCGCATTAAGGGTTAAGAGTATTTACCTAAAACAGGCCTAGCGAAATAGATTTAAGTAAGGATTTATCTTAAACAAGCCTGTCCAGTTAATTCAGGTAAAGGAGGCTTTAAAGAAGATATACAATAATCAAGTCTGACTAAATAGACTCGGGTAAAGGCGCCTTTTAAAGGATTTACCTTAAACAAACATGGCAGAATAGGCTTAGCAGTCTCAATAAAACCAAGTCTGCTGTTTTCAAATCTTGTAGGTTCTCTCTATTACTGTAGGATCCGTGTTCGAGATTATTTAGATAAAGGATCATACCAAGCATTATCCCTACTTGATATTTTGCGTGCTACTAACAAACGAAGTCGTGCATGTGCGATTGGTAGGGGAGACCGGGGCAAATTGATACACGCGACAAAATGAAACAGCGCAATTTTTCAAACGATGATATGACGTTTCTTACTCAAACTGAATGCGCATTTTGAAATTCGCCATATTATAAGAAATACTCAGCCAAAACAGAGCAAAGTTATAAACAATTGACTTTTGAGGCACCTTGAGTAAATTTCGAAGGTATCAGTTATTTTATGAATGTGAAAAAAGTGGTAGATATATATTTTAATTGTATCGTGTAAACTGAACTATATAGATACTGATATGTCTCCAAATAATCAAAACTTTTGTGGGGTGTCGCATTTTTGAATTGTTACGAGAACAGTAAACAAGAGGTCACTGGGGCAAAATGATACAGCGTGGTTGGGGCAAAATGATACAGTCTGAAATAATCTATTTTGACTCTGTTTTAAAGCATTTTCAAGATGTTTTTATCGAAACTGTCTATTCCTATCACAAAAAAAATAAATAACCTGCTATGTCAGAAAATTACCATTTTATTTTTCAGAATGTTAATAATGGGTGGTCAACTGTATCATTTTGCCCCGTGGCAAAACATAAAACATGAATGGTAACAAATTTGACTCCGAAAATTGTTCGTGTTCAATCATATTTCCGTGGCGATATATAGCATTATAAATTGATTAATTGTGTTTATAGTTATTTCTGTGCTACGTCTTGAAAATTTGAATCTGAGATGAGAAAAGTCTAACTGTTTCATTTTGCCCCATGTACTGTATCATTTTGCCCCGTGCACGGGGCAAAATGATACAGCTGACCACACATTTTGAATGCTTGATTTCAAGCACTAATATTACTTTCTGCCTGTTTTTCTTTCTCTAAAATTGTAGCTAATACTTGTCAGTGTATTAATCATTTAAAAGCAATAAGATATATCCAGTCATAAAAGCAGGAAAAAATATTTTAAAAAAGTGGATCATTTTGCCCCGGTCTCCCCTACCAAATTTCAACGTGCTGGCTAAAATATCTAGCAGAGCTAAACGTCAGTATAAGCATAGACCTATTTTAAAATGTCCATGGTGACGGACTGGTGGGTGAGGTAAAATGATCGAAACCGATAAATAGAAAATACTAGGTGAGTATCTTTTGATATCAAGTTTACCAGGCACGGCTTTGAGAACGCTTGTTGACATCACGAGGCTTGCCGAGCGATTCAACATGCATTCTCAAAGCCGAGCCTGGTAAACTTGATATCAAAAGACATGAACCTGGTATTCTAATTATCAGTTTACCGATTGTTGAACACTCTTCAAACTAGAGATTATGACGTAATTTTTGATTTTTGTGTAGATTCAGCGTCATAAGCGACGTCATTCAAAAAGTGCAACGTCATCATGATGATAAAGGTAACATGCCGTGAGATAGGAAACGTTTATTAGGTTATGTTGAAATAATTAAGTATATATTAGGTGTGACTGATAAAAGAACAAACTATTGTAACAATTTGGCTGCGACTGACCGAGATTGCACATACTCAAGTGCCATTTTCCTCGTTGCACACATTATTGAATTTGACATGAATTTCGATAGTCTGCGGATTTAAGGGTTTTAATGTGAAATGCCATGTCAGATATCCATGAGCTATCTTAGGAGACTGGCTGAGTTGTGCTTTAGCGGGGGTAATTGAATACGGATTTTAATTTATGAAGGAATCCACGAAGGATTTGCTGGGAAAATACAGTGCTATCTCATCTGATGTAAATCAGAATTAAAGGTGAATAGATACACCTGTAACAGAGTGACTAGAGCCCTGTTCTTTACCCTTTTTCATAACTACAAACACGTGAAGGGCACATTAACAATTCTGGAGCTCCATTGAGATGCAGCAAAACGTGGCATCTGATCAGTATCTGTAACATTTTGTGAGAACATTCGTAAATCCGTACACCTAAATAGGGTTTGGTTAAACGCTTCAATATCTTTCTGTCGGTTCTTTTAACGTTAGTGGACTAGGCAATAAAGTAAAAGGGAAACAAATTTTCAAATGGTTAAAATCCAGTAACCATACTTTTTGTTATTTTACAATAAACCCATTAAGGAGTAAATACTCATTCCTTATAAGAGGAAGAATAGGGTCATGAAAAATAGTGAGTATGATCAGAAAATACCACAATCACAAACTGCATACAAACCCGTGGCATCGTGAGGAAGAGCCACACAACAATCCCGAAACACCAGGAAGACAAACTAAGCAAAGCAACCAGCTCTCTCTTCCCCAGCGAGACGATTTTTAAACTAGAATAGACACGTATCGCACAACAAAACATGGAGCAGTTACAGAATCACACAATGGGAGTAAAAATCAACAACGAATCAACAACAACAGAACCACCGCCTTAGAACGGACAGCAGTCAAAGCCACTGGGGGGAGGGGGGCTTAAATGTATTTTACTGGTACCAAATCTTCGTCCTAGATGCTGGTATTGTTGAAGCACAAAAATGTTGCCTGCCCTTTGGACTGAAACCTATTTATTTGAATACATAGCGCATCGGAATATCATAGAAACCTCATATAATGTTTAAAGTTACCTTCTGTTACAAATAAGAATCAATTCAAACACAGCTATGAGTTTTAGCCCCGAGGAGCAACAACAGATTGGCTTGTTCCAGCGAAGTGACGTCACAACGGCGCCTCGTGCTCATAGGTCTGACGTCACATTTTCTAAATTTAAATTTCAGTCAACTTGCTATGAATGGTAGTTTATGCTTATGATTTTTCATTCCAATCGATAAAAGCAATGCGATTTAATAGCACTTTATCGCGAACATTCTGATCACCATATAAAAGTTGAAGCGAAAAAATACACCCTCCCAAAAGCTGATGTTCAGCAACATTTAACTCTGATACATAGCTACCGATTCATGGAAACGAAAATGTTAATATATCCCAAAAAACATCTATCCTTTGTCATATAACTAATTAAAAAACGAAACAAACTAAGCAGTACACCTATAAATTACTTATGAAAAAGAATTTACCACCAGAAAGAAGATCTGGAACAAAATTGGTAGAACAATACAGTGACGAAAATCTAAACTGGAATAACATATATACTAGCCGCATGCAGGCAACAAAAGACGTTCGACTCCAGATTTTCCAGTATAAATTCTTAATGCGAATTATTGCACTAGTAATATATTTAATTTATATATTAAAATGTAAAATTAAAGAGATGGTTTTACATGTATTTGAATATTGTACAATGGAAATAGAACCTAAAAATCCTCTTTTAGGGGAATGTAATCATGTACACCATTTTTGGACGAACCTTACCACATACGTTGGAACATAACATAAAATGCATTTTAGTTTAATGTATGTTACATTCTGTATCACGGAAAGAACACATTGTATAGAAACCCAGGTCAGGAATTTCATTATATTGCTCGGAAATATTTTATAGTTAAAAATAAATATAAAAAACTCAACCAACCTTAGCGCATTTTAAGTTGTATTTAAGTCAAGAATTAATGTAGGAAAATACATTTATTTTACAAATGATAGACTTGCCCAATTCGACAGAAAACGGGAGAACCTTATATAATCAATATATAATTAAAATAGTAAGCAAGAAAGGCGACCACTCTCTTCCCCCCTCTCTCTCTCTCTCTCTCTCTCTCTCTCTCTCTCTCTCTCTCTCATTAATAGTGTTACCCAAGCAAGTGGTATACCTTAAATTCACATTGTGTGAATATTCATACTTCAAATGATCCAAACGCCATACACTTGGTTTACATCCTATATTCTTTCTCTTTTTTCAACCCCCACACACCCGCCCCCTCCCTCTTCTCATAAGTTGTTCCTGAAGCCAGCTTGTAAAACATATGAGGCTATGATAATATGTTAACTTAAACTAGCCATATATTATGCTCAACAAAACATGTCAAAATACATCTCTGTGCTACTGCAAACAATGCATGTATAGACCATTTGTCAAAGTCTGGATATCCACTTTCAGCTGATACACTGCGCACTGAAGTTTTGTCATGTTCTGCCCATTTTGTGGTACCGTATTTGTACAAGTGATTTTTATAAACTCAGTAGTGGGGACATGCTATGTCCCCTCCTCAGTTTATAAAAAAAATTACAAGTAAAAGCATTTTCTAAATGTTTTGTATCATTGCACTACCAGATTTAAGTATTTAAATTTCCTCTCATTTCATGGATCCACCTTATTAGTGATTTTAACCAAGCCCGACAGATTTGATTGTTTCAGCCAACCTCCTGTCCTGCTGATAAGTTAACCCTTAAAATGCTCTCCAAAATATTAATTTGAAAAAGTCGTCTGCGGCATGTACTTGTTAACATTTCTTACTATACTGACCAATTAAGGTGTATATTGAAACAGTGTAGCCCAGGGTCAGACTTCTCCTATTCGTCTTATCTGCATCTACTCTGTTTGACAAAGTTGGACTTTTGACGTTTAAAACATTTAAGTAAACAACAAAAGCAGACTATTTTAAAAGAGATAGGCTGCTAAAGGTTTTATTGTCTGACCCAAAAACTTTTCCTTGATTTATTTCGTCCTTAAAGCGCTTATCATTTTATCGACTGCTGAAATGTTTTGAAAGCCTCAGGGTCACACAGTGAAGACACAGAATAGAATGCTGTTGGTCTGGATCAACACTGTTTGCCTCTACAATTGCAGTGTTAGTCAATAATGTTAGTCAGGAGACTTGATCATATGACATTTTAGATGCATTTTGATAGCGTTTAAAGGGTTAACATTGTTCACCTGATAACAGGAAGACTCTTGGTCACATATGATATCTGACACCATGCACTAACAACAACCTCATCCAGTTAGAGCAAAGCCTAGACTTAGACTCAATACAACTAAAATAGATATTTGAGCCTTGTCTACTCTACTAAGGAATAAAGGCCATTGTTTATTTATATATTTATATTCAATCGCAAGATCAAAGAAACAAAAGACCATGATACAAATGATGTTGTTTCTGAAATTAAATAATTAAAAACGCAAAAGCAAACAAAAACAAACGCATATTTATCTCATTAGAAAGTATGTTAGTAAGTCTGATCAGTGTCCGTGCATTACGTTTCGAAGTTGATACAAGAGCTTAACGTGTTCTACCAAAATTGTGTAACTTAGAATACTACAGTAGGTCAATTAGGGGATAACTGTATTCAATAGTTTCCTCTTTGGGTAGTTATACCGTTGGGAATTTTGTTTACGGCGACGTGTCGACGTAAAACTAAATATTCGACCGTATATTCTCTGATAAACTTCCCAAAATGAAATTTTTGAATACAGTTATCCCCTAATTCGCTTTATGCAATTGAATTATCTCTTGTATTATCCGTTATATGCAATAAATAAGATGCTCTTTGTCAAAATCAGCGGAGAAAAATACCTTTTAAAGAGACCGAAATTGTTCGTGTTTGTTGGTACAACAGCAGGAAATAAACAAAATACTTTGTTTGCTTGTTTGAGCGTTATTATTTACGTCCCAGTCAACATTTTCAGTCATGTTGGGATGGGTAGTCTGAGTTGAATCAGTACTAAGCAGCGGATTAAAAACAAAATATAAAACCTGCCAAATTGCTTGAGGATTTTTATGTTGTTTAATTGCTGGACAGTGTTCCTTTAGCGGTTTACGCTTCTTTGGGAAGTTGACGTCAGTGTCTTCTAGACCAAACTATAATTAGCTGTCAGCTTAACCCGAGCCTATTCCTATCACTTGGACTATATTCATAATGACAGACCAAAGATCCGACAATCGAAGTACAACGTAGACAAAAGGTCCTTAGACGATATTTCTGAAATCTTGGAAAAGTATCAAACGAAAGTATGTTAACTCTTTGCGTTCCAGGTCCATGTTGCTCTGACAGAAAGGCATGCGCGAACAAGGGCGTAGAAAGAAAGACAACAATTGAAGGCTACTTAAAGAAAATGTAAGTCTGTTCAATACTGTCTCTTTTCTGAATGGGACTTCTCTTAAAGAAAAGAATTTGCTCCTTGGTGGAGCAAATTCATTCCTTTAAGAGTAGCTCCTAATAATATTGACGAAAACAACATTGCCTCCAAAATAGTCACACCAGGTTATCCCTCTTGTATATGTCAATTTAACTGTGCACATGCGTAGTTTGAGTATTGGGACACTCTCATGGTATTCCTGAAAGAGTTATTTGAAGATTGTTTTTATTGAATATGTAAGGGGCGTTTTCGGTGTTATAGCTCATCTAGTAGACTTAGGTTTATGGCGCTGTTAGATGGCTTACACCATTCCGAGTTGACATAATATCGATAGACTACTATTTAATTGGTAGTGATGTAAACATATTTTGACCTTAATTCTCAATCATTTATATTCGATTTTTATATAATGAGAAGGTCCGAAAAAATAAAATGAGAATGTTACCATTATTTAGAAGGGATCAATTTTTACAATGTGACGTCACGTCTTGAAGAGTTATAACTCCATATATTAAAATCGATACACCACTAGTGGTTTACATATTTAGTGACGTTATGTAATGACGCTTATAAGAACGTCACGCATACATATGACAAACTCTTGGCTTTTTTAAGCTTAAAGGCAATTTCAAAAACATTTTTGTGTCATATGATAAATACAATCTAATACACGTTCTGCTATAATATTGAATTTTATCACTTTTCCTAATCTAAATTCAATCAAACATGAGCACTCATGTGAGATCCTCTATATCTAGATTATTCAGAGGTCGCAACGGCTATCGGTTCTCTCTTATATTCGGAAGGATCCGTTTTTTACAGATTACTTAGATGACGGGGTGCGGCAGATGTTGTATTTCCATTAACTTTCGCAAATAAACTGAATGAAACTCAAACTAAATTGGTATCAGTAGTCCGGGCCATTTATGACAATTTTTCATTGGTGCTAAATTGTTCATTAGGACCACCTAAATGCAAAACAAGGTCTTCCTAAAAAATAAACACTTTGGGCTGTGTGTAAATGCAAGATTTCCATGACAACTCATAGCGGATTTAAGAAAATGGGTGTCCCTACAAATTTACTCATATCTCAGCTACTACTTATCCTAGACTACTAAACTAAAGGATGCAAGTTAAAGCTTAGACATAGGTCTTGTATTCATTGGTCGCATTTGCAAATTTTCTAAAACTAATTATAATTATTAATAAAACTATTAAACAAAGTGATTCCAGAATGAGGCTATACCTTCAAATTCAATAACATCTCAGTTGCTACTTATCGTAGTCTACTAAAGTAAGAAAGGTGGCAAAAATCAGGAATCGATACAATTAACTACCACACCTGACACAGGATGCAAATGGGAGAGTGACAAAAACACAATCACAAACGAGAGCCAAGAGGTCAGACGTTTTCCAGCAGGTGACCACAAGGCAGCAATGAATATAAGCGAGGAACATGACAAACACAAGACATAAATAACACAGATGATCCACAAAAGAAGAACTGCCTTGGAACGGTCAGAAAAATATTCTACTGAAAATTTTATGAAGTGCTAAAACCGGTTTCATGGCGCCATCATCACCCTTAGTTCAAATGTGGATCAAGACACATAGATGTTTGGTTTGCATGAAATACTTCTAACTTATCCATGCATCATCTCCTAGAACATATAAATCAAGATATCGTAGAGTCTGAAGTCCGACCCACCGGCATGCAATTAAAGAGAATAGCAAAGTTGCCAACTGTGATTGGGTTGACACCAAGCATACAGTCTGCTGCAATACATTAATGGTATAGCCAATCTTTTTATAATGCGAAATTATTTAAATGACCTGCGCTGAAATTAGAGCAAACAATCTTCTTCAAATTATACACCAAGTCATCATAGAACACAGGTTCCGAAAGTCCTTTGCACTAGAGAGATTTAAGTCCAACTTTGAATTTAGATAATAAATCAAAATTTAGAAAAGGTTTTGCGAAGTTTATGATACCGATAGGCTTGTTTAAAAAGTTCTGA
Organism: Loripinus fragilis; assembly: GCA_964019695.1. Classification (NCBI taxonomy): domain Eukaryota; kingdom Metazoa; phylum Mollusca; class Bivalvia; order Lucinida; family Lucinidae; genus Loripinus; species Loripinus fragilis. Next base: position 126,405,645 of record OZ026515.1, read on the forward strand.
GCTAACAATTTATTAAGAGTGTTGAAGTCAGCAACATGGCTAGATGCTCTAGCAAAACGAATTAGTTGAGAGATATAGACTCCATTGGATGTAGAGCGAAGAACATCACCATAAAAAATGGGAAATTGACAATTTCAAAATAAAAATCGTCACGTTTATCATAAATCTTGGTAGAATCAATATCATTAGAAATGGACAAATGCAAGTCTTAAATCGCGACTTCGGTATCAGAGATATTAGCTTTATAAAGTTGGGAGCCCTGAAGGGTATATTTGACTTACCATATCGTCAAAATAAACATTAGTAATGTTTAAACTATCATTCAAATATCTGGATGTAGTGTTAAAAGCGTCCTTACTTTAATTCTACTTATCATCAGAAAGAGACATCATAAAGTCCCTCTCATAACAAAACAAGAATAAATTGGCAACCAGGGGAGCACAATTAGTGCCCATAGGAGCCCCAATTACGTGTCTATACAACTTGGTGCCAAATCGTAAAAGTTGTCCAGCAAAAAGGTCAGCGCATCACATACATTTTGACAAGACCATGCATGATATTTTTTAGGCTTTTCCGAAGTTAAAAACGCGTTTCTGTCGTGATATGCAAGGTAAGGAGAGCCTTCTCTATTGAAGGTTCTTTCAGTAAAATCAATAAGTTTATCTTTAATCAAATTATGAGGTATAGTGGTGTAAAGAGTAGAAAATCAAATGTAGACAAACTGGTCGCATTGAAAACAGGTCACATTAAAGCTCAGACACAGGCCATTTCAATTGTTAATGAAAATCAGTAAACACGTTGAAAATAACAAACTATCGTTAAAAACATAAAAAAGTTGATTTCAGCCCCATATTTCCACTGTTTTATTATTATATCATCAGTGATAATACTTGACAAGTCAATTTATATGAAAAATACATGAAAACTTAAAAAAATGAGGGAAAATCATATAAAAAAAAAACTATAAACCCGGTGAAGTGGGTGAGGCGGTTGGTAGTTAGACCTACCTTGCACCCCTAGGGCATTTTCTTATGTATGAAAAATACTTTATTGGCACCCCCTAAATACTTAAATAAGCTGTCCTTAACCTGTTTTGGCTATATAAAAATGCATGGTGTCCATGTCAACTTATAATGCAATTCTCAATAATTGGGGTGTACCTACAAAATCAATCAAAACTCAGTTGCTTCCTATCATAGATTTCTAAACGTGGCACCAAGGTGAGACACCGGATCTTCCTCCCATAGTCATTAAAGCAAATTTTCTTTTTTTGATACTTTGCATAATAATGAATATTAATGACAAGAATAGAAATTAGAGGAACGTTGCAGAAAATTAAGTGCGTGTACCTACAAAATTACCTAAATCTCACCTGGTAATAGTCCCATACAAATAGATATGGTACCAAACTGATGCAACGACATAGAACTTTTACCCAACTGACCAATTTCTAATTTACCTAATGTGCATATTCATGAATATTAATGAAACATTAGAATGAAGAGGAAACAAATATAGAAAAATGAAAGGGGTGTACCACAAAATTAGCTATACCTCAGCTGCTAAGTGATTTATACTACCAAACGTGGTACCAGAGTAATGCTAAGACATACCAATTTTTATAATGTCCCCATCACACTTCATAATCCATACGCAGGTAGATAATAATAAAATAGAGAATTTATTCGATCAAGCATAAAATCATCCGATTATTATCAGAGTTATGGCCCTTGACCTCAAAATCGGTTTCAGCTCAATATCCTAGCTACGAACAAATTGATAGAATTTGACAAAACTTTGTTTATGCATTGCTATTGACAAGACCTAGGTTGGGATTGTTAGACATCAATATATGCCAATCTATAGCGGAGTACTGAATGAACATTTACTCACGTCAGAAATTAAATAAATTGTGTTTCCAATCAATATTTTAAAAATGAATATATTGAATTTGGCAATGTTTATCAAATATATTTATATTGACAAGCTCTGGGTTGGGATTGTTATGTGTCAAATTGCGCAGATTTTAGAAGAGCAATGACAAAATTTCGTTTCCGCGCAATATCTTTTGAAAGAATAATGAATGAAATTTAACCAAATTTTACATAAAGGTTGATATTGACAAAAACTAAGCTGGGATTGTTTTGCATCAATAGATGCAAATCTATAGCAACGTTATAGCCCTAATTTCTTGATATAATTTTCTGTCTGCTCGTTATTAAGAGAATGAATTTCGTGTTTGACAAACGCATGTTGACATATTACAACACCAGCCTAGATTTTATCGATATCAGTGCATTGGTCATTTCTGGGAGACAGTGTCTCTCATGCAATATCCCTGGAAGTGGGCATCTGTGCAACACTGACACATTTCTAATTTAATTCACGTTAAGTAGTATGTGGTAATTAGCAGCTGACTTATTAGTGATATTGTAGGTATACTCCCGTCAATTTGAATTAGTTTTTTTTATTTCCTTAGGTTTCATTAATATGTTTGAATATTAAAATTAGATAATTCGCATATCAAACTGAAGAACTAGGGATATATTAGGTACCACATTTTGTAGTTTATGATAAATGGATATCAGTAGTTTTGTTATTTTTTCTACGATTTTGCTCTCATTTCTTATGTTTTCATTAATATAAATAAATACGATATTTAGATAATTTGCATACCTGATCTATACATAAAAAAGTTATATTTTAGCACTTTTTGGTACCAAGTTTGGTACGCTAGGACAATGAGAAACTGCAATGTAAGAAATTTTGTAGGGACACCCCCTAAATTTACCTCCCGTTTTTCTCATTTTTTTATGTTTTCATTAATATTCATGCAAATAAGAATTAGATCATTTACATATCAGGAGCATTGAGTCATTGTGCTTTGTCTTTGATGACAAGCTTAGTACACTAGGGCAAACAGCAACTGGTTTACATTGTAACATAATGAGTTTAGTTTTGAGGATAATACATTTTGTTTCATTCTGGAGGTCCTATTGAACAATTTGGTCTCAATGACAAACTATAATTGGGGTATAGGGTAGGCCTAGCTACCCCCAGGGGTAATGCATGTAGTTTTTCAAGTGGTTTTCCCTCATTTTTATGTTTTCATTAATGTTCACGAATATGCAAATCATACAAAAAGATAATTTGTCTAAATAACCATGGGATAAAAGGCCTGTTACTTTGGCGCCACGTTTAGTAAAAGTAAGAAAAAGGCAAATAATCAGGAATCGATACAATCAAGCACCACACCTGACCCAGGATAGCAATGGGAAAGTGACAACGTCGAAATAAGACATCACAAACGAGAGCCAAGAGGTCAGCCCTTTCCCAACAGGTGTCTAGGATAAGAAGCATATGAAATATTATTTATTTTGTGGGTACACCCGGTTATTGGAGATCACGGTATGGGTTGCTATGAAAACCATGCTTTTCACATAGCCCAAACAGGTTTATTTTAGGACAACTTTTTACGCGCTAAGAGTGTCCCACTAAACAATATGGCATGCATGAGAAAATGCCCAGTGTGTGCAAGGTAGGTCTTATTACCAACCTCTTTGTCTCCTCCCTGGTTTTATAATTTTTACATGATTTTCCCTCTTTCTTTTTTGTTTTCATGTATTTTTGTGAATATGCAAATAAGAAATATAATATGACCACTGGATGGATGGACCTGTCAATTGTATCACTGATTATATAACAACATGAAAGGATGAAATCAAACTAATTTATGTTTTAATGATTTATCATTATGTTTTAAGGTTTTTATTGATTTTCATGAATACGCAAACTATGATAAGTAGTAGCTGGGATATTATTGATTTTGAAGGTAAATCCCTGTACTTGAATCACATTTTGAATGTTTTCATGAATATAAATTTATGAAAAGACAAATTAAATAATTTGCATATGCGACAAACAGTTAAAAGACACATGTCTTAGCTTTCATTTGGTACCAAGTTTAGTAGTCTAGAAAAAGTAGCAGCTGAGATATGAGTAATTTTGTAGGCACATCCCCATTCTAAAATCCACTACGGGTTGCCTAGGGAACCATGCATTTTCACATAGGCTAAACATGTTTAATTTTAAGACAACCTTGTTTTGCATTTAGGGTGTCCTAATGAACAATTAGGCAACCGTGAAAATGTCCTGGGGTGAATGGTAAGCTAAAATTGGCCCCGGATAATGGTAGATTCTTTCTGTTTCAAAAGGGTCCGCTTTACTGACCACACATTTCTCTGTTGAATTGTTAAACTACATTTACTACTAATGAGTGTTGTTACGGGCTGATAAGCACAGAAACATGTGTAAAAGTTTTTCAGTCTAAGCGAAAACTGGCAAAACATAGCATAATTCCCTTGTGTTGACATAAACTCTGGGTTTTATTTGTTTACTGTCATCACAAAGCTAAGCTTTTTTTCAAAACTGTTTTTGGTCGGTTTAGAAAAGTATATCATATCAACATAACATAGAATTGCTCAAATTCTACATAGCTTGCTGATTCTTTTACAAAAAAATCAAAACATGCGAGAGTACATACCTTTGTTTACCTATTTTGTTATGGAGCGCAGTGGCTCAGTGGTATAGTGCTTGACTTGAGACCGAAGGGCCGCGGGTTCGAGCCTCACCGGCGTCACTGCGTTGTGGTCCTTGAGCAAGACACATCTATCCTAGCTAAGTACTGGTTCAACCCAGGAAGGCCCGTCCCTATATAACTGAAAGATTGTTGATGGGACGTAAAGAATCAAATCAAACAAACAAACAAACAAAAAACCGTTGCCCCGACTTCTGAGACGCTTTAAAACCAGAACCACTGCCGGTTGAGCCTACGGGTGCTCCCGGACATAAACCTCACAAAATTCATAAACCCACCTGCCCAGGTCGATTAATCCAATACATAATACATACCTGGCAGACATTTCTGTTCAAATTTGATTGTCTAATAAATATAATTCATAGCAAATAAAAATATCACATCAGAAATAATTTACAAAAACCAGTAACTCGGCGCCAATTTTCAAAAGAATATCACAGAAGTAAAATAAAGTCACATGGTGGCGACAGTTTATCACATGTTATCTGAGAATACATTGGTCCATCTACATGACACCACTTTGTCCAATTAATACCTGGTGTGACCACCTCTAGCTCCAATGACTTGCTGACACCTCTGTCTCATTGATAAAACTAAATTCCGTATGAATGCCTGTTAGATGTTTCTCCATTCCTAAACAAGGGACTGCTGCAGCTCTTGAAAGTTATGCGGAGCTACTGGATGCCTTCTCATACATCGGTTAAGTTCATCCCATAAATGTTCAATGACATTAAGGACCTTTGGCTTTGAATGCCATTGTACCTGGCGGATATGCTGCTGAAGCAGCGCCTGTCTGTGATATTATTTTGAAAATCGGCGCCATTACATGATTTTGTGACTTTTACTAATAATGTGATATTTTATTTCGCTATGATTTGAATTTATTAGTCCATCGATTGAAGAGACATTTTTGCCTGGTATGTATCATGTGTTGACTTACTCTAATTCCCAATTTAAATGCAACTCGTCAACACACTCTCAAATTATATAGCACATAGTAAGTGTTGCGTTAGCTGTGGCCTTGAGTTTATGTTTGATTTGTATCAAAGTCACTCGTTCCTTTCTTGCAGCCCCTTATGACAGTAACATGAATCAATAATTCCAATAAATCAGTCTGCTTTCAATGATTTCCTGAAAAATATCTAAACTGCCATAAAAAGTGACACTTGTCGAGTCAACAATACCATTAAATCGATATTAATTCAACTGTCGACATTTAACGTTTGCTGACAACTGTTTGTAAAACAATTTGAACACAGATCACGCCACATGATTTGGATCCAAACTATTTGATACTCCGATGGTAGGCAAGAAAGAAGGGATTGAAGAAATATGCAATTTCAATAAAGTATCTGAAGACGACGAAAATCTGTAAAACATTACCCAGCATGTTATGAGCTAACGCGTCAGCTGGCTGGAACAGACGAATTTGTCATTTGTAACATCAAGGCAGTATTAATACAATTATGTAGGATGTTTCGGAGTCTGTTATTCATATAACTGACTTACAATATTAGCTGAATTTGGTGTAAACGTATTATCGACTTTAGATGTGGTCACAACAAGTACTTCTTTTGTGGACCCTTTTTGTTATTTGTGTTTCGTGTCAGTTGTGCTGTCTTTCCCATATGGTGTCCTGGGTCAGGTGTGGTATTTGAGTGTATCGATTCCTAATCGTTGCCTACGTCCTAACTTTAATGATGCAATACTGAAAGCCTTACTATCAAATGGCAACAACTTTTGTTTTTTTGCATTAGGTTATCAGTAAAACGCTATAAAATGGCTTAATTAATTTTAAATACATTTCTTTTTCTTTGACACCCTTAAACGCATTAAGAAACAATCAACATCAGTTTTCCTGAAAGCGTATAGATCGGTCCGGAAGAAGATATTGAAACTGTCAACAATCTCACTGAAAATGACAAACAATGTCAGAATGAGTTGTAATTACCTAGATGCAACATATTCTAGCCTACTGAGTAAATTTAAGCGATCGTAACACAATCATTGTCTCATTGATTCCATCATGTTCTATTCAGTTTTGCATTATTCATAATTTAAGAACTTAGAATAATATAATTATACAAACATAAATTAAATTCACATTAAACAACTGACTAGAATGGGATCAATCGATGGTCGGGCTCATCGCAAATATCCGCATTTACATCACATATCGCATAGTATGACATATTTTACCGTGATCGTTGTCTGGAAGGTCATAAAAACAATCCACAAACTTTGTTGTCATAAAAAACATAGACAATTAGTGTCCCAAATATGAACCATTCAGACCCATTACAAGCAATACAGAGTGTTTGTAAGTATTTTGACATTTACCTTTGAATCAAAGGTCACATCAGCAGTCTAAAACACTATTTACATGGACACATCTTAGACGACCAGTGTGTACAAAATAAACCACATACATTTTAAGGCATGTTATACTATGATATTGTCTTAAAAACCTACAGACATGCATGGGAGAACTGTTTAATATACCATAAGCATTTGTTACTCTTCCACTGTTCCTGAATAGTTTTGGAGATAAGGACCAACTAGGCTTTTTTTAAAGTGTTCCTACTCTAATACTAGACGGTGACTTCAACTTTTAATTGCTTCATAATATCATTAGAAAAATGAAAACGCAAATACAGGAACAAAAGAAATCTATGTTCTGGAAAAGAGAAGTCCAGGTATCAATAGTGATCTTTATTAATGGTGCTGATACTGGTCAGCTGGTTTCTGACATAGCTGAAACGGATCTACACTGTTTTGAAAATAGAAAATCTGTGGAATTAGTGGTACTAAAGCAAATGATAAGCTTTATAGCTACGAAAGAAATAGGAGAATTTTGGAACATTCTATATAAACCAACTTGTGAGATTTTGTAGTTATAACAAAGCTAGTCGTTAGATTGTGGATTGATGGGTTACTAGTTTGAGTCTTACCGCGGGCGGAGTTGGTCTGTCGTGTATTTGGCTTGAGCAAGAAACTTCATCCGCTGGTTAGTGCTTGTTCAACCAAGGAAGAAAGAAAATCGTCCAGACGTAAATGAAAAAAATGTCTGGGACGTGAAGATTCAAAACTAACAAGCAAAGTTGGCAAAGGAAGGATCAAGAGCCTGTACATCACCACAACAGTCGATGTACACATACCCCAGTAAACATCTAAAGGCGGGCCGATGTTGGCCAGAAACTGTATGATGCCTGGGACACTAAATGCACAGTTTATGAATTACAGCAGTGCATATGCATGTTTAGACAATTTGAAAGTACTTGACTTGGTAGATATGTAACGACAGCACATATGGCAAAAACGATAAGAACGTATTTCCATATACGCTGGCCTATTTCTCATGGGCTGTCCTCTATGCATTATAAGAATATTTCATGAGTGTGAGGATAGGATAGAAAAATCCGTCCCGAGGGTCGCCGTTTGGCCTCCTACCCCCACACTGATAATTGATTCCTCCTCTTGCTCACCACTGTTTTTATTTATTTATTTATTTTAAAATAAGCTTCCAGAAGTCCCTGAATATGGTAAGATGCAATTTCACATGATTTTTTTTTTATCCCAGGGTAAACTCTCAGATATCCTTATCCGTTGTGCAAGAAATTTTTATCTGTGTCACCGCAGATCAGACAGTTTCCTCGGTTGAATGAATACAACCAGAAGGTCTTTTTGCTCTTGTTGTGAACCATGTCTTGACAGTTTCGTCGCCGAAATGAAAAATGAGTCGTTTTTCGCTGAAACAAATTCTATTTTAAGTCCTCATTTATGTTTCGCTAAAAGCAATTTATATGTAATCTATAGATGGGCACAGAGCACCAGCTTTGATATGGGAGGATTTCGTACCTTTTATGCGTCAAAGCACGCTGATCAGGTCGTGCTGGTGAGTCTTGCGACTGTAAAAACTTTAAAAAGCATATGATATCCTATATCCACCAGTCGGAAGACACAGAGCAGACAGTCATCCGCATCTTCGCTATTCACACGTTCCAAAGTATTGACTTCAGTTGTGTACCGACTCATATTTTAGTTGACAGCCGGCGACGGTCTTTCTATTACACTGACATAGCTGGGTCAAAAGGCATCAAAACTGCCTCGGTTTAATAAAGTCTGATTATTGACACAGTCAATCGTTACTAGTCTTTAAGACATCTATTTGCCACATTGACATACAGGGTAAATTTGATTTGCAAAGTATTTCATCAAATAAGCTAGTTCTTGAGACATGCGTTAGGTACATAGCTCCAGAGAAATAAAATATTTGAACGTAAGTGTAAAAAACAATTCACCCATCAATCTTTTTAAGTGTTTTAGGTGCTCAAAAGAACGGTCTCCTTGAGTCTGTTCTTTGGAGTATCAACAACATATGTTCTGTTAGATATAATACAATTACTTTTTTATTACGAACTCTTATCCAGAGGACTGATTCAAATAAACGTCGTTCGTCAGCCCTTAACCTCATAGAGACACATTTTAACACTTTTGCAAACAGAGCAGAGCCAGACCAAACAGGTCTTATAAGAACTACCATATCGGGGCCTCCTATGTTTAAATATGGAAATATAATTAAATATGGTCCTCAACTGGTGGACCTGACAAGCAATTTCCTTGTTGCTATGTACAAACGTGAAAGTTAAAATCATACATAGAATTATTCATAATAATGGGTAGAGCTTAACCGTCTATACGTAGTTATCTAGTTGGACTAGATGCCTATATTTAGGTCTTAGCTTGCATTTGTGACCAGCTTGGAAGGCTCTGGTGAGACTCCGCTGGCTCGTCTGAGCCCATGGTGCTTGCATATATGATAGGAACCAACATTTCGCGATTTGGCTTAAAAAGAGATTGACAATCATTTAAGTATGACGTTGTTACCATCATTAGAAAAAATATATCCAGCTGCATATGCTTCCAGTGGAGTTTGGAACGAAGGAAACTATATTAAGGCCAGTCCATAGGTGAATATACAGTTATATCATGTCTATTTATATAGTCAAAACTAACCACTACCTGTTTTCGTGTGCCCAATTTCGTTTTTTCAGATTTGTATTTGATACAGTATGTTTGACTGTATTTGATACAGTATGTTTGAATGAACCATTATAGTTTAATATTAACATGTTAGGCTTGGCTATTATATATTTGAATCAATTTGACTATTTGGACCATTATATTTTGGATGGACCATTATATTTTGGATACAGTATGGTTAGTGATACTGTTGATATGACTAGTATGTATTTTTTACAACATGTCCATTAGGCCAAGTTATTCATTAGATACAATACGTTTAGTTGGCCCATTATATATTTGATACATTCTGTATGGCACAATTTGACTAGTTGTATCATTATAAATTATATTTGATATTAGATGTTTGGTTTGTTAATTATGTATTGGATACAGTCTGTTTGGATGTTCCATTACACGTTTGTTTAGGAGGTTTCACTGGCTATTTATCATTTAGAAGTTGATACAATATGTCTAGCTTGCCTTATTTTGTATTTGATATAAAAGATTTGACTAGCCCATAATATACACATATTTGATCACATAAAATGTATATATTGGCTACGATATACTTAAATAACTCTTTATATATTTGAAACAATATGTTTGAATGTGATAAATACCTTTGGATGGACATTATATGTTTGATATAAACTATTTGGATGAGCATTATGTATTTTATATAAAACGTTTGGTTGACCCATTATATACTTAAAACTATATATTTGGCGTGTCTATTATATATTTGATGCAATTAGTTTGAATGTCCATTATACATTTGATACAGTATATTTGGTTTGGTTGACCCATTATATACTTAAAACTATATATTTGGCGTGTCTATTATATATTTGATGCAATTAGTTTGAATGTCCATTATACATTTGATACAGTATATTTGGATGACCATTAAATATTTGATACTTTGTGTTTCGATGACCATTATATATTTGATACTATGTGTTTGGATGACCATTGTATATTTGACACTTTGTGTTTGGATGACCATTATATATTTGATACTATGTGTATGGGTGCCACTATAGATATATGGCCCCATTTTTTATTTGATTGACCCATTATATACATTTGAGTCAATGCAAAATGTTTAGATTGTCCTGTATTATAAATTTAAGAAACTATGATTGGATGGCTCATCGTATATTTGAAATAAGAAGTTTGGCTGGCCCATTATATATTTTTAATCCACATGACAAACTCTGAAATAACATTTGATCCTAAGCATGAGAAAACAAACACTGTGGCTATGCCTCACGTTACTACTCAGATCGGGCAGGGTATCAGCTCAATCTGAACAGGGTTGTCACTGTTCGTATAATGTTAGATTGGGTCTTTTGTTTCCCAATGAGCGCAAAGCAAAGACTCGACTCTGATTGGTCAGACTGGATGCTCAAGTCGATCTTAGTCTTTGCCGGGCTCACACTAATTTTGTTGTTTTTGTCCTGTAATGGCTCATTTGAAGTCTGTGCGAACATTGCAGACCCAAATGAGTAGCACATCACAATTGGATATACAAAAGTACAATTATACGGGCTTCCAGTAAAGAAATGTTTATTCTCTGACCTTGAACTTTTTCGATGATGGTTCGCTCAATACATCGTGTCGTTCCTTCCACAAACAAAAATGACAGATATAATCAAAATGAGAATGGGAACTGAAACCCAGACATAAGGTAAGCTAATCCACTGGCATAGCCTGGCGATGAGCAAATATAGGCAAACATTTGAAAGAAGACACGTGACACCAATAATGTGAGCCACCTATTCTTGAAAAATATACTTTTCACAGAGACAAAGCGTGGATATAAGGCCTGCAAAATCATGATATCTCGCCATAAACTTTGCAATTTACTTTCATTAAGTTTTGGCGAACAAGACAAGTTTGATGACACCATTTTGACTGCATGTCTAACTGCATATTAAACACCACAGCAAGATGCTATGGTTTATGCTTACTGAAGCGGCTGACGTCTCTCTATCAATACATCTATTTTATCATACAGTTTAATATTTGTAGTCCAGTCAGTATGATGGATTAGCTGTAATCTTCTGTCTAGGTGTCAATGGTATCCAAATTGTGATCGTCATGCGCTTAACCCTTTTCAGACCAATGGTACATTCCATATAGCTGCATACAGTTAAGTCGGGATTATCCATTATATATATTGAGGGGTCACAGATTAAAGTTTTTGCTACAAAATATTGTAGTTTTTTCTCTGAAAATTGATTTCGTTTCAGCATCGATGACACACCGCATAATGTTTACATAGGGTTTCTGGTCCTCAAAGAGTTAAGTCATAGCTCCGGGTAAGGAAATTTTATTTGCGTAAAATTTTAAGTATTGCCCATTTATTTAAACATGTATTTGGGGAGTTCAAAAGAGTACCCACAACATATGTTTTGGATGAGAAATAAAGAAAATAATTTTCCAATACGCACTCTTATCTGGAGGCCTGGGTCACCGTCACCGTTAAGCGTTATTTCATTTATATTTGCTCCAAAAAAACTGTGTGGAAAGTTTAACAATGACGAACCCAGTCAAGCTTCAAACTGTGTCAGATATTCAACAATGTAGCATCATGATATCTGTCGGTCGTTGCCTTAAAATATAATGAGAGTCCTTTGGCCGTTTATTTGAAAATAAACACACACATTCAAGCAGCAACACACACCGACAAAAGCAATTGGCTATTAGATTGGTAGTGAACGCTACCCTTGTCGTTATCTAAAAATAATTATATAATTAAGTCCATAATCGCGTCAATCATATCTGAACACGCATGAGCTGAAGAATAAAAAAAAGAAAAAAATTCCAGCTGAAATATTTTTAGAACTATTTTCTCGGGGAACATCTCCGCCAACGTCTCTAAACAGTTCCAACATCCTAGATACTGCAGGTTCCCCTGTGTTTAGATGCACTATTTGAACATTTTAAGCAAAGCGTAAATATACCAAGTCCAAGATGTCAGTCAAAATGTTACATTGCACCGCCCTTATTCAATTACTAAAGCGATGGATGGCTTGTTCTAATAAGATGGAAATCGCGCCTGATTCGCTCATGCGTTAAGCTAGTGGGGTCATCACAAAACCGTTCATTTCATGGCACGTGCATAAGAGAAAGATGACATGTCATGCGAAACCCCAACCTTTGTTCCAACGAATGAGCCTGCTTAAAGTTGATTCTGCATATGCACGTTAAATAGGGCTACTCCGGCAGTCTATATGCTGTGTGTAGAGATTACCTGTAGGGTACAAGTTCTCCCAGCTGCTGCTGCATTTCTATTGCTTTACACTAGGAGAATAGAAGTAATAAGGTTGCAAAGATCAGGAATCGATACAATCAAGTACCACACCTGACCCAGGATACCAATGGGAAAGTGACAAACTCACAGAAGACACCACAAACGAGAGCCAAGAGGTCAGCCCTTTCCCAGCAGGTGACCACAAAGCACATATAAACAGACGCGCACAAAACATAGCAAACATAAGACAGAACAAAAACATAAAAGATCCACAAAAGAAGTACCGCCTTGGAACGGTCAGTAAAATATTTTACTGGAGGGCTTAAACCGGTTTAACGGCGCCAACCTCACCCTTAATTCAGATGTGGATCAAGACACATAAATATTTGGTTTGCATGAAAGACCCCTAACTTATCAATGCATCATCTCCTAAAACATATAAATCAAGATATAATAAGGAGATAAAGCAAGGATAAGGACTCAACAGTAAATTAAACTGAATACCGGAGCAAAAGAAATCCAACAGGTAAACCCTGGTGGGCCCGACAAACAGCCAAAGCATCAGGCCCCTACCATCTCATCAATAGATAAGTCTTTAAGTCGGAACCATCATAGAGTCTGAAGTCCGACCCACCGGCGTGCAATTAAAGAGGAAAGCAAAGTTGCCAACCGTGATTGGGTTGACTACCAAGCATGCAGTCTGTTGCAATACATTAATGTTATAGCCAATCTTTTTATAATGGGAAATTATTTTAATGAACTGCGCTGAAAAATTATTAGAGCCAACAATCTTCTTCAACTTATACACCAAGTCACCATAGAAATCAGGTTCCGAAAGTCCTTGGCGCAAGATAGATTTAAGTCCAACTTGGAATTTAGAAATCAAATCATAGTATCGTCTATAAAATTTTGAAAATGTTTTGCGAAGTTTATGATACCGATAGCCCTGTTTAAGAAGTTTCTGAGTTAACAATTTAACAATGCATACATAGGTCAAATTATGTTACTGTTATCTCGTTTAAATAATTTAGGAGAGTTTATTGTGGTCATAATTGTTAAATAATATTAAAAAGTACATTACAAACAAAAAGGTGCTCTTGCTGTAATATAATGTAATAGTGACAGCTGCTTTGGTCAACAACTGCACTAGGTAGAGATTTTCAAAGGCTTTGGTGAATCTTGAGAAGTATAGACCCTGTATTAAAGCATCTGCAAGACCTTATTATCAACTCAATAGTGATAAGAAAGTCCATCCTACATACATCCTCAAAAATTAAAACACTCTATCTTTATTTTGTTAAATTTTTGAAATACATTTCCCCGAAAATTACCCTTACCGGTTGTTTAATATGCGAAAATCTGGTTTGATACAGCGAACTTGGAATGATCCATTGTATATTGAAGGGGTAACAGGTTATAATATCCAATATAACTTTGTATTATTTCTCTGAAGATTGTTTTTGTCTTAGTAAATTGTGTAGACCCCGGTGAAATACTGTATTTAATGCAGCATTTCAACTGGGTTTTCACTGTTTGCCAAAGTACACATTTAGGATGGACTAGTGTGCAAAGGGTTAACATTATTATAATTATTAACTCTTTGCCTGCTAACAACCTTTGCAAATAGTTTGGACCCAGATCAGGCCAGATAAAACTTCGGACCTGATCTGGATTCAAAATGTTGACACTCTGATGATACTTCTGGAAGAAATTTTCGTAAAAGTCGAATTTGAAAAAAAAAAATCAAATCAAAAGACAACCAAAAATGCATACAGAATTGTTCAGTAGGCAAAGAGTTAAAAACTATTAGATTTTAAATTTTAGAATATAACGTTTTCGCTTTTATATTTGCACGACAAAACCATAAAAGTAACATATTTTAGTGCTGAGTTTGGAAGATGTAATTTATCCTTCAAAAATTAATTCATCTCCGTCTTCTTATAGTTAAACCATCAGGGTTTCCCTAAATGCTGAACTTTATACAATTTCCACAGAGTTAACAAGATCAACTTTCTTATGGTCACTGAAATTACACCTTTCAAAAAGTCTTACAATGACAAGGAGTACGATGTACATATGTATGAACCTCTGCAGTAATTATTGCTGAGATGATTACATTTAGCCCTATAAATGAATACTACATGTAAATGCGTTCTTTAGCAAACAGTGAAGATCCAGATGAAATGCTGCATGTTGCGGCATTTCATCAGGGTCTACACTGTTTGCTAAGGTCAAAACGCATTTCAGAGAAATACATTTTTTTCTTCAAAATTATTACCTGTAACCCCTCAATATATACACTGGGCCATCCCAAGTTTTTTGTATCATATAAGAAGGAAGAATCCATTAGTGTTTCAAGCTGCATAGTCTGTAACTTTTGATCTTTTAATTTTAAAACGAATATTTCTATTTTTCAAGAACACGGCTATACGAATTGTATCTGTCAATAAAAGACTTAGAAAAAAGACAAATTCAATTTATTGCAAAATTTTCATCTATATACACACAAACATCTCTTTTGGCCTCAACTACCAGCCCTTTTGGAGAAGTTGGCGGAAAGTCTCATCTACAATTTTCATCGCGAACACATTTTGCTAAAATTGAAGCTATTGCGAAAAATAAGTTCTAAAAACTTAAGAGCTAGAGTTTTTATGCTGTTGTTTTTTAGTTGTTCAGAGTCAATGTGTTTGAAATAACTCTCAGCCCAGTTCACGAGTGTCTATAACTTATCCAAAATTTGGAACAGTAAAATGATTTTACACAGCTGTTGGAATTGGTAACAGACAGAAAAATCGACAGATACGGATGGATAGACGCAAATGGATCAATGCAAATATATACACCATATATTCATGGTGTAAATTGTACACAAGATTATGCACTTATAATGTATAGCACCCTTTTCACCTCATACATACTATTGAAAATGCAAATGCTTTCGCAAAACATACTTATAAAATCATTGAATAATACATTTAATGCAGTGTTATGCCATGCCACAATGACGATTAAATAAAGATTTAAATAAATAATAAGTACGAAATTAATGAATAAATAGGTTATTAAAATTAAATAAACAAAGATATGAAATAATATATAGAATGAATAGAGACATAACATAAGAAATGGATAAAAATTTGAAGGCAACAAATAAGGTATTGAAGTTTGCACACATTCACGCATAGCCCATATAGGGGTATTTAACATTCAATCACTTATTCATTTAGCTTGTCACAAGTTATGTCAAAAAGCCAAACTCTCCCTGTCCAAGTGGCATTTCTTACATGCTTTATGAGCTTAAGGTCACTGCCCACACCTGGGCGATTTTTTTTCCAAAAAATAGAATTTTTTCATTTTTTGATATTCTGTAGTACATCATATTATAAGAAAAATAACGCATTTTAAAGAAAATTTACCGTCCAGTTCAAAAGTTACAGCTCTTCATTATATGGCCTATGTTGGCTTTTTTACGCAGCTTTTTGGAAACTCATTAAGACAAGTAAAATATTCTGTAACTCAATTTTGTATCTGAAAATCGTAATTTCAAACAAGCATGCGAAGCCATTAATAATTAAGAACTTTTTCTCAAACCATTCTTTTGCAGCTATACAAGTATTTTTCTTCATATCACGCTTTCAAATCAGCATTCACCGACATTTGTGCATTCGTTTTCAGCAATTACTGACTGATAATTCAATATTTAAACATACTTTAAAAAAATAAATTTTTCTCAATTTTTTTTAGGAAAGTGATCATTATATAAGATGCATTATGACAGAATTTAAAGAAAATTCACCGTCTAATTAGTGAGATATTACAAAATAAGTATCCCTACCCCCTAAACTACAAAATAATGAACTAAGCAGGCTTTTCTTATTTCTAAGCATGTTAATACCTTACAAACCAAACACTATTGATTGAAATACCTCACTGTGAACTGCCAAATGAAACTATATGTATTCCAAATACTTGGAACATTTATATGCATATATGAGAAGACTTTTCAATACCAAAAACGATACCAAAATACCCCACCCACGGTAAAAAGAATCCTATCTTCATTTTGTCTGAACACCTAGTCGATATATATTTTGACCAAATTTGCATAGATACATCATTAGGATAGAGATGTAATGTTTTGGGGACATTTACCGTTTTTCAAGGTCACAGGGTAACTCTGCATGTCTAAATGAGGTGAAAAATGTGCTGTTTTAATATACATCGCTTCAATTGATCGATGCATATACTACATGTACTCATCCAAAGACTTGAAATGCTTTTAACTCATTGTTGCGGTCTCGGGCGCCATACTAATGTTCGATCGCGACGCAAGGCCAGACCTTAACACTTGACCAGAGGAGATTTATTTCTATATGATCTATTTATCCCTTGACGGACATCTTTCGGTTGAAACATGTCAAATGTAAAGTAAACTTGGAGATTAGCAAATATTTTAGCGTAATATTGTAAATATTTTATTGCTCATTTTTTTTATATTTGCTGTGGGTGCTCAAAAGAATCGTCTCACTGAGTACCTATAACTTACCTATGCTTTGGTTGGACCCGCATTTTTATGAAAAAGGTTCTTTTTATCCCCACGCTCCTCCCGCTACTAAAGGGGGTATTCATTGGCGCGGAGGGGGAGCGGGTATTATTTTTGGTACGGATCCCGTAGGCGTTGGTCATGGGCGGAATTGGCCACGAGTAGTCTAGAGGGGCTAGACATTTTCTATGTGCATATCACACGAAACAGGTTTGTGGATTGGGCCCGCATTTACATGAATATAAATGCATATATGAGCATCGATGCGACAAAACCTGTCTTTAGGGTTTCCGATAAGATCATACCAAAACCAGCCTTCTCAGCCACAGAGACTAGATAGAATATTGAAGTCTCGCTTGGAGCAAGTTTAAATGCGATACTATTCAATTTGTAAATAGCAAAGGCGCTGATCAGACTGCGCAGATGCGCAAGCTGGTCTGTGCCTTTGTTGTTTGCAGACTGCAGACCCTGATGGCAGAATTCCTCGCGTACCTTTAGTAAATTTAGAGTAGGCCTAACTATAATTTAGACTCACGACTATACTTGAGTCAACCTTAGCCCAAGATAGCCCTTGTAGCTAAATATTGGAACGCATTAATTTGACATAAGGCAAATTGTTTAGGACGCACACTAAAGCGAGGGACTCTCAACGTCAACGTCAAGTACAATACTTGTCGTATACGCATAATGATGTCATAAGAGCAAGTGACGTCATTAGCGCACGTCAGGTTCAAAGTAGACGCTAGAGAACGTGACGAGATAGTCTGTCTTGGTGAAATTTTAATGCAGGTAAAATAAAACCAGAAAGTCATGTATATATCTATATACAAGTAGTTATATCATTATTGTTGTTGTGGACTGTCAAAAAACCGCGAACAGTCGACTGACATTTCCCTGGTATAATGCGTGTTCCATTACACTGACTGATTTTTTTCTTCTCACAGAGCTGAGCGTCCATCGTTTAGTATCCGTAAAGAATGCCAACTTTTGTTGTTCATTATACTTAAAATTGTGTTTGCATTTTTAATGTGATATCAATCACTTTCAGATTACCAACGTGCAGTGTAACGGGCATTTCTGTCTGTAGAAAACATATCATAGTTGCGTAAAATCACACTTTGTCGTAATCGAACGCTACCAAGTATTACCTCCCTTGATGATTTAGAGTTACGGTTATTGCTATGGGCAGTGACCTTAATAATTCTTCTGATCAATTTAAATCAACAAATGCCTGTTTTCATGATAAATACCTTCAGGCCACGCGTTAACGCAACGTCAAACCTCGGGTGAAACAAAATTAGAAGTGTGTATATAAAAAGTAAGTGAGTATGTGTTTGATCAAGATATACCACAACCAACCCACGGCACCATGAGGAAGAGCCACATAACATTTATAGTAACAACGCATCTGTAAGACAATAACAGCAAAGCAGCAAGCTTTCTCTCCTCTCGTATAAAGGACATTAAAAGTAGTAAGTGAGAATGATCAGGAAATACCACAATCACAAACTGCAGACAACCCCATGGCACCGCGAGGAAGAGCCGCTCAACCATCACGAGACACCAGGAAGACCAATTAAGCAAAGCAATCAGCTCTCTCTTCCCCACCAAGATGATTGCAATACTAGAATGGACATAAAGTAACATACAACAAAACATAGAACAATTACAGACTCCCACAATGGGAGTAACAATAAACAAAAAGTCAACAACAACAGAACCACCGCCTTAGAACGGACAGCAGCCTAAGCCACCGTGGGGCTTTAATGCATTTTACTGGTACCAAATCTTCACCCTAGATTCTGCTGTTGTTGAAGTACAAGAAATGTTCAGCTCGCATGGAGGCCATCTAACTAATGCAATGTATCATCATGGAAAACACTCTAATCAAATTAACACTCCATGATGAAACAAAGAAAAGGGCACATGATTCACAGATAGTCAGAGCTAAAGAAAACCTCAAGTTGAGCCACGGGGGGTCCAGCTACAGATAAGCATCAACCCACCGATTAAAGCTTTACGTCAGAGCCGTCATAGAGTCTGAGGCCTGACCCACCGTCGTGCAATTAAAGAGGAAACCATAGCTATAAACCGTGATTGGGTTTAAAACTAGGCATGCAGACTGTCGCATGATATCCAAATTATATCCAACCCTTATATAACGTTTTACTATCTTTTTGAATTGATCACTAAAATTAGGTCACCTTGAATAATAAATCCCTTGCTAATATCTTTGTTTTTCACGAATCGTTTTACTCACTTATTTCTTTTCCAATCAAACCATTTTCTGGATGCATAAAAAACTTATCTTTGTGATGTTTCATTTAAACACCCACAACACATGCTGCCCATGTTGGTCTCAAAATTGATGTTAATGACGTTGTATAAGACATTTTCTTATTGTGTATAAGTTGATACAAGAACGAGTGTCATCCAATTACCAATTGCCAGTTTTACATTGAAAATATATACAACCTGTGTAAAACGGTCACTCTCAAAAAGACCAACAATTAGTTTTCAAGACCAATTATCTCTTAATGCAGGTCAAAAGTATTGCAGAATGCTCCAAGGTCGACCTTCATTAAGCTACCATTTGTCAATAAGATAATATTTTATGTGTTTATATTTTATCAGTGGTCGTTTTACACAGGTTTTATTGTAGAAGTAATAAAATTTCGATTGCGTCTATAGGACAAAATACTGCGTAGAAATCAAGATAACGCACGACACAATCTTTAAAACCACATTAATATCTGTGCTGGTGCCAGACATCTGGGGTTAATGAGGTGGCATTGGCACAGAATAAGTCGCTTGGCTATATTGCAAAGCTATATCCTGTATTTGTATACTGCTCATTCGTCAATAAGAGTATATTAGGTTCAAAAGTTTGCCTTTTGTATACCACCAATGTACTGTATAGAGATAGTACTATCAACTAAATGCAATGTCTGGCTACAGTACGGGTATTTTGCTTGTGACACAATGAAGATGCTCTATTGTGCCGATAAATGGAGTTTTTAAATAAATATTTAGGACTATAATCAGCTTTTCAAAATAAAATGGACACAGCAGACATAGAAAACAAACAACAAGCAACAACACAGTCATTGCATTAATGTCGCCCGCAGTCCTTTATCCTAGGGATAATACTACATTTTACTGGACAAATAGTGGCCCTAGATTCCGATGGTCTGGTCTTAGAATATATGATTTAAATAGCTGGCAAAAAGGGTTTGTACACTTTCATAACGTATTTTCATAGAGTAACATTCAAATCAAATGTAAGTCGCTGCAATGATTCACAATTAGCAAACGCTAAAGAAAATCGAACAAGCTGGTGGACACAGCTGTCAACAATCCATTGATGAACGATTCGGTTAGGAAGCCTGTTATTGAGCACGAGGCTGTTGGCCAACCACCTAACAATTTAGGGGAAAGCCATAGTTGTAGACTATGACTGAGGCAATGCAGCTTGACACATTATACATGTGTTATATAATATGAGCCAGTGCTTGAGATTTCCAACAATATGGTTTGTGCGATCAGCAAAGCCTCAGATCAGCCTGCGCATACGCGCAGTCTGATCATGGCCTTTGCTAGTCGCCTGAGTATTCTAAGATTGTTAAGCTACTGACTGAACACCATTTGGAGTTACTAAGCTTAAAAAGAGGCAGCATATGCTCTTCTGAGTCTACACTTGTCAAAATGCCACATTGTTGGAAATCACAGGCCACGGCTCAAATTTAATTATTATTTTATAACGTTTGATTATCTTTCACACAAATCTTCACCAAACAATGCAGACCATGATTTATTCAGCAAAAGTATTTAAACGAACACTTTATTGAACAGTCGACGTGAAAGTGCTTTATGTGGTTTTTGTCGTAGTCTTGTTAAAATATCGTAGCCTATAAGCTGACAAGACTGAATTCATTTGTTTCTTACACACTTGGGCTATTAAGCTTAAGTACAATTTGTCTAATAAGGCAATGACCATTTATCAGCACAGATGACCACTCAATTACCATAATACCATTTCTGTGATGAAATTACGCACAGACAGGTATATCTTTAGAAATATTTCCATTTTACCGTATTAGATAATCGTTTGTACTTTGCTACTGCTGTATCATTTCACTAGTGCCTGATACGATTTATATTTTCACTTTACATAGCAAAACAAGGCTTTCTAGGAAATTTTGGGACTGGGACTTTTTTGTCAAATGTTTAAAGTGAAGGATATTTGCAAGTAATAACGCTACGCATGTTGTGACGTCAATATCAAACATAAAGACGCCACTGTTGATTTGGCGTAGCATCTGTTTGCACGTGAAGCCTAACCTAAGACACACTCAATAGACTTTCTTTAAATGCTGATTTCTTAGTACGTTTCATTCGTTAAGATATGATTCTAAGCCTTTTTCTGGGTACAAACTACATGTACGTTTACTTTCTATGTTATACCCAATAAATACACTGAAAAAGTCAAATCGAACGAGACACGATGAGAGAAAAAGTTAGGCTGTGCTTTCTGTATTTCCTTTGAGCATAAAATAAAAATAAAATTTACTTTTTCGGCAAAAAACCAAATCGGTGAAAATATCAGCATTTTCACTCGTGCTATGCACTCGTTAAAATACTGATGTTTTCGCCGCACTCAATGAGATATATATGGCATTCACCTCGAAAAAGTAAATATATTCTATTTATTGTCACCAGGTACATGGATGGCATACTGCATGAAAACATGTTTATTTCTACATGCTCAGTTCATAGAAGAAAAAACATAAAGTACTTTAGAAATTGCAAAACAATTCTTATCGTAAATACATAATATGTTATAGGTACACATTGAAATTGCCTCTATGAGGCAATTTCAATGTACACCAAAAGCATATATGTTACTGAAAAAAGGAAAACTGTTTTGAAATGTGTTCTTACTAGATACCATGTCCAATGTATGTGCCTATTTTAAACATATCAAACTGCCAATCAGTATCAAAAATACCCGTCACAATACCGCTAAATATATATAGTTGCTTGACAGCTGTATCTCAAAATTTAAATTCATGAGCTACCTATTTGCCAACTTGGAAGCTGCGTGGTTGTAATTGTCATATTCTACTATATTCCACTGAATGCTGTCACACACCTCTATAATACTGCAGCAATAACTGTCACTCTTACCTATATGGACCAAATCGGGAGAAAACCTGCCTTATGGCTTCGCGCCCAAGTAATGCTTAATCCCACGTGCTCATTTCTGAAAATTTTACACGCAGCATGTTTGTCGATTATTCTTTCCAGCGCGCAAAAGCATAGGCGCTGATCAGACTGCGCTGATGCGCAGGCTGATCAACGCATTTGCTGTTTGCATGCAACAAAATAAGTTTTTTCTATGACATTGCGCATATATGTTCTCATTTAAATAATTTCATTATTAGATTTTACCCAAAACATGCAAATATGTCTTGTGCAACAAACTTCCAGACACCTTTCGAAAATAAGATTGAATCGAAGTACGTTTAAAATTCATTTTAAAGAAATTGGATGTCTAGCTTTATAAAATGCACGGTAAAGGCTTCGCCATAAAATGCTTTGATAGCATGCGTACTAGGCTGTTATAAAAGCGAGAGCCTTGCATTATATTTTGACAGACAATGACCACATCAGCAATGTCATTTGACTTCGTGTGATGCATACGATGAAGGCCCCTAACAGTTCGCACTTAAGCATTTTAACCTCCGTTGGATATAATAAGAAAATTACAACTTGCAAAAAATGTGCACAAATAAATGTAGTAATCATTCACAGAGTTTAAAATGAAGAATATCTTCCCATTCTATAGCAACTTTGATTTGAAGTGCACAACCCCCCTGTTTTAGGATAACAAAAGTAGTCCCCTAACACTGCGCACTTTCAAAATATTTTCAATAACTTCTCTTAAATGAATTACTTTTTACAAAATATACCAGGGAAAGTAACGCCAGGTTGTTCTCAAAAAATTACTTAACCAATAACTCGATTCCTAGTAAATCCTTTAACCACTGGGTCATTTGAAAATACGGTCAAGAAGGTTTCAGTTACATTTGCCAATTTTTGTCGAAATCCACCCAGCGCAGCAGTGAAAGCGAAAAGTGAAAACCTTTTGCAATGTTTCTCTTTCCAAAAGCAACCTGATATCAACTATAAAGAAAGGTTTGATCTGATTAAATATGGCATAGTCACTTGATCTGGGGCCATTAATGTCCTTTAGTTAAAGTTGTGTTTTGTCACTTTCCCATGTGGTATTCTGTCATGTCTAGTTATCAAATTATAATTTTGCCACATGCATCTAAGGGACATAATCCCATTCCAATGATCTCTTATAAGTGTCGGGTTATCTTACATTGTATCATGACATCATTAGCGTTATTGTGTTTAGTTATGACGTTACTTATGAGTGTGTTATCCAGTGTTGTCAGTGGAATTAACAATGGTAGCAGAGCAAACAAAATGATCTTGTGAAGATGGAATAAAGAGTTGTATGTTATGGAACTGTGAAAAAAGGTGGAATAATAGGGAAATGATTTTATCTAAAGATGAGCAGATAATGGCTACAGAGATCAGCGTTCCAACCTTGACAGGGTCAACACATTACGTGTTGTGGAAGCTGCAGATACAGGCCTGGACAGTTGTAACAGAACTGAGTAAGGAGAAACAAGCGGTAGCAGTGGTATTTAGTCTTCCAGAAAATGGCAAAAACGAAATGAAGTAAATCGTGTAAGGTGACCTTAAACTTGGTGTGGTGCTTGATTGTATCGATTCCTGATCGTTGCCCTCTTTCTTACTTTGGTGATATAAACAGTAAAAATGGAATGAGTTTACTTTTTTATATTAAGATAAACATTTTCTTTCTGATGAATTGACCAATACTTTAAATTAGTTTGAGGATTTTGAAAATTTTAAGAGACAAGAGGGAGTATGTTAATATTTTTGATTTGAAATTCAGGAACATAGAAAAAACAAAAATGAAACTACCACCTCGGATTGTGCCATTAAAATTGCTCAGAAAAGCGAATTTGAATAAGCATGAATGAATGATTGCGTTTACTGGAGTAAATCTTGCCAATTTGATGCAATTTGGGGATTTAATGGGGGAAAGCTGTGACAAGAACATATATTAGATTTGAACCAGCATGGAAGAAGTTGGCCAGCAAAAACAAAAGAAATGGATGTGCTCAACATGGTAGCAATGATGTAATGAAAAAAGAAGCTGTATGCTTTGGGATTAGAAAGACACATTTAGCTGTTAAAATCATGTGGATCCTATGAGCATTTTGTAGTAGAAAGTTTGAACAGTTGAGAAAATGTGATGAAAATGAAAGCCGCCAATTGTAATATCAAGTCAGTTGACCAGACCAGCAAAAAGTAAATAATGGGTGAAATACAACTGAGAGGTGAGGCACAATCAGATGCAAGTGATTTGTGTAATGTATCAGTTGCAGCTGAAGTAGAAGAATGAGTCGTGGAAGTGACACGATTAAAGAAAAAAATAAAAACATGAAATAACGGGAAAAAAAGGCTGACATCAACAATGAGATTAGAAGACAACATGTAGAGATACGGAGTTACGTATAACATCTAGAGCAAGAGAAAGACAGGCTGGAGACACAGCTTAGGATTACTGAGCAAGAGAGTTATAAGAAAATCCCACATTCTCAGAAAGTGAGAAGGTATAGTTTGGTGCTGAAAAATTGTCACGATGGTGACATTGAAGAAGGAAACTTTTATAATTGATGCGCATTTGCAGTGAATTGGAGGAACAACAAAGGCCTATGAGAGAAAATACGGAATGAATAAATATTAAATGAGTCATGTTCAGAAGCATTTATGAGAGACAAGTAATAGAAAAAGAAGAAGCAGTGAAAGGAAAACATCAGAAGTTGAATGGTTCTAAGGAGGCAAATCAAAGATATCTGGAAAGAGTTAAACAAGTTAAGCAACAGTTGCAGATGACTATAGATTGCAAGACTGGATCATAGTGAAAGGAAGACATGATTTAACAATTTCTAGACGTTCTACTGACGACAGTTGAAGGAACTCAACAAGACAGTGGGGTTGGTGTTACGGAGATAGTCAATAGCTAAATTATGTGACATTACAAATAGCCACTGAAAACTGGTTTTTAAAACTTCTACACAACAGAAATGTGTGAAACGACATTTAAGGCGATAATTGAAACTGGCTATATGATCACTATTTCTAGTTCTATGCGTCATTTATATTCACGCTTCGGTTTAAACAAACAAACAGTAAAACCTGTGTAAAATGGCCTCTCTAAAAATACCACAAATGGATTTTCAAGACCAATTATCGTTTAAGGCAGGTCAAAAGTATTGCAGAATGATATAAGGGGGGCATTCTGCAATACTTCCGACCTTCATTAACTTCCATTTGTCATTAAGATCTTTTTGTCTATTTTTGAGTGGCCGTTTTACACTGGTTTTACATACATTTATTTTAGTGAGAATCACACAGCAATTCTGTTGTTATTTTAATTCATATTTAATTTAATTACTTTTAATTCTTTTCGAACATCAACAAAACAAAATAAAGAAAGTATAATTAGTGTTAAAATTCTAATTATCAAGTTTTAATGTTATCATATGCATCTTAGGGACAAAACCATATTTCATTGATGCCTTATAACTGTAGAGTTATCTAACATTGTATTATGACGTCATTAACGATATGTCGCTGCTTAATGATGACGTTCCTATGAGTTCGTGTTATCTAGTTTTGTTAGTAAACATGTTTATTGTGGATTCAACAGATTGTCGTATCATTTGTTTTAGCACCAATATTTGTAAGTTTGTGGCTTGTTTGTTTTATACCTATATACTTTGACCAATGATAAGTATCTGGTTTGTGATTATAGCACATCCTGGCCATATTCACTTGTAGCTTTTGAATGTGTGATGTCACATTAAGGATTGTCCAGTAAAGAGTATTTAAACACCCCATGACTGCTTATGTTGTTCTGTTGTTGCCAGCTCGTCGTAGCTTATACGATGAACAAGAGTAATAAACGTATATCTATCATATGACGTCGCGTCTGGGAGTGAAATAACGCCATGCAATAAAATCTGTAAACCACTAGTGGTTTATCGATTTACGGGAAACGTTATGACGTCCATAACAACGTTGCGTACATCATGACAATATTATAACGTTTTACCGTCAGCAATGAAACTTCAAAGATATCTTAATGTCATATGATAAATAGAATCTAACATTCGTGCTCTTGTTTTATTGAATTTATTAATCTCGTTGCGAAAAAGAGATAAAATGCTCGGCAAGCCTCGCATTTTATCTCTTTTCCCCAACTCGTTTAATAAATTCAATAAAACATGAGCACTCATGTCAGATCCTCTATGTATCTCGCGCAATCAAAATTTTCGTTTACGACTGCAGTGTCGTATTTACATCAACGTCCACCCTTTGTATACTGCAGACATTGAACAGTGTACTTTAGCCAGCAGTGAAGACACAGATGAATTGCCGCATTATGCGGCATTTCATTAGGATCTGCACTGTTTACGTGCCATTTCCTCAGGGTCGGCACTGTTTGCTAAGATAACTTCAATATTCAGGGACTGAGGTACAAAATTATTTGGAATTATTTACCTGTGACCCCTTAATACATATGATGGGCAATCCCATCCTTATTGTATTTATATGTATGTGAAAATTCACCAGAATACAAAGAGTTTATAAGCCGTTTCTTCGTCATGTGTCTATTCGTATGAAAAAGACGGAAACTGAAAAAAAAAATATCTTACAAACAGACACTGTCAACAACATGCTTAGGCGAACATATCTGATCGCCCAAATGGTGGGTGTTATTTTCAGCAGCAATCATAGTTATGGATATAATGCAATAAAACGTCAAAGAAGACAGAATAAGAAATGCCAAGAGAGATACAATATACACTGGATTTCAGTCTGGTTTCTGACAAGTGTGCAGATGTTTAATTGCATAGGGAATAATACAAGACTGCAAGCCACTAAAAAGTACATTTTTTATAATTCTGCTGGGACCAAAGAAGAACTATTTCCATAGTCACACATTATGTTAACCAGAACTTTATAGCTCTATTCAAAGACAGACATCACATGATTAATAACATATGAGCAAGTGTACGAGGCTTCGGTACGTATATCACTCGCGGCTCGCCAGAGCATTCGCTGTTAGCATACACAAAGTATGCTCAAACGTATTTGCACAGTCTTGTTCGTGGATTGAAGTAAAGAACCACTTCACAAAATACTCGAAACAAGGTTGAATAATTGTACATTTATTTAGAACTATGTTTTGTTATTTACAATGGAACTATACGGGAATTTACCCCTTTGCCAAATGTCCGCATTTTGCACTAATTACGAGAATTGTCATGCTGAACCCGTATTTATCCCTATTATCATTGTCGCACAGGAAGCTCGCTAGCACGAACAAACCTGTCGTCTTTCGCTCGGTGCACACTGGGATTGAGCCGCCATTTTTATTAAATATATATTATGCGATCACTGCTTGCATGACTCGGGGCTTTACATCCAGAAAATATTGACTAAAAGAGAAATGATAAACTGTCAAAAAATTAACTTTTTGCTATTTTTAACAATAAATTCGGTCACTACAGCAGTGCGAGAATTGAACGGGACTAGCCAAATATCGCTAGTTACCCATGATGCAAAGGGCGAAATGCGAGAGATCTAGATGAGGTATCGTCAGGTCTCGCGAGAATGTCCTTATTATTGAAAGGGAAAACACTGAAGATCCAGATCTGACGTAGTCATCTGATCAGGATCCACACTGTTTTCCAGTCGGATTGAAAATACATGTTTACAATTGGAATGATGCAGGTTTACAGGATAAAATTGGGGAGAAGTTTAGTACTTACAAGTATTCAGCATGGCAAGAGATAATACTAAACATTCAAGATGTATAGCTACAATGACACGAGAAGAACACAAAAGTGCATGCTAAATAATCATAAATAGTGCTCTAGACGTCTTCAGTCTTTAACCGCTAGATAAACTGTTCGATTTCTACATCATCAACAATCCGCCAATATACCAGATGAGACTTTGGTACTCTTCGCATTGTCTAGCAACACGAGCGGGCGCAAATACACAGACTCGCCATAGCATTTGCTGCTTGCATACACAATCGTTGGGTGTAGATGTAAGCGTCGGACCAAATTTGAGGCATCTAGCCCCGCTGGAGAAATCAGCATGGTCGTTCAGGGGAGGTTTTTGCGCATATGCGATATGTACCAAATTCAAGTTAAGATTCATGCAGATAAGGGGAAAGATAAGGATTGTTAGCTGATTGATTGATGTCTTCATTTGACGAGCTAATTTATGCTTGGTAATTACAGTACTAGTACATGTAATCCAGGCCACATGGTTTCCTCAACAGTCACTGTAGTAAATAGTACCAAATTTTGATTCAATCAAGCAAACTCAATCAATAAATCTATTTGCTACTCTCAGGTTACATTAATATAATTTGATATAAGATCCAGTGCATTAGATTTCGGTGCTAATCGCATCGGTGAGCAGCGAAGGCTCTGATGTGTCTGCGCATTTGCGCAGACTCATCAGTGTCTTCGCTGCTCATAGAGACAAAGTGTAGAAGAAATTTAGACCTCAAACATTGGTGGATAAGTCAGCATGGACGTTAATGAGGTATATGTACAGAATATGCGATAAGTATTTAAAACTCTCATATGCCGGTCCATATAGTCGGCTCTCACTATTCATATTGGGATGTACTACATTATTATGTTTAATATGACTCAAATGCCAAATTGCATTTAAAATATTTAGATTTTAATCATTTTGAGGTGTCTTTTATTGTAAATGGGTGACCATATCCTTAAAGATTACGCTGTCATCTGGATGGCAAAGGAAGGTTGGAAACCATTAGCGAACCATTTGCATATACGCAACTCCTAATAAGTTTCTTTAGCCCTGACTGCGTTATAAGTCATTATGTTTGTTTCACCACTGTGGCTGATATTATTTCTCTGTGATGATAGATTGAAATTTACAAATACAAACTAGGAGAGCACGTTAATAGATATCACCGCATGTAGTGTATTTGGGAGGAATCACCGGTCATTTCATCCAAGACCACAATTTATCAGACCATGTACAAGGATATACAGTACACTACTAGATCTAGCATATTGATCGAGGACCTGAATGTTTCATTTACACCACACTTTGTGATACTATGTGAATACATTTTTGCATCTTAAAGAGACACAGATATGTTCAATATGATGGTATAATACTAGTTATACGATTTTTTACCATAATTATTTACCACATGCACTGATAGATGAAATTAGTGGTTTCAGCAGAAAAATACCTCTGGTCCTCTACAAAGACCCTTGTATCCAATCTGTTGCAAATATGGACGACACAAGTCCTTTTAAACTTTGATACAATTTTATTGATGTGATGATGCGTAGTTTAGTTGAGCATACATATACGAGGGGTATTTGGAAAGTTATTAGCATGGCATCATACCTCCACAATGCGTTGATAAAATGGTATCATTAAATACATTTTTGGAAACTAGTATTCAACAGCTAATTGATGGTTTAATTTTTGTCGAAAAAGGACTCGGCGTGCACGTGCAGCGCATGCTCAAAATGAGTAGGATTTAAACACTGGCTGAAATCTTAAGCAAAATATTTGTAAAAAAAACGAAGGAAAATTGGGGACCTTATTTACGATCATGGTTTGACAAATTAACGATTTTGTGCCAACTTATTTTTATTAGAATATATTACGCGATCACTGCTTGCACGACTGATACCTTTACATTTGGAAAATGTTGACTAATAGAGAAATGGTGCACTTTCAAAAATGGGACATTTTTCGATTTTTCTTTATACTTTTACTATAAAGTGTCATTACAGAAGCACGAAAAATGCCTATTGAGTATATGTTTTACTTTATTTGTAGTGAACAATGCATACAAATCATTTCGTCGCGCAAATAGTGTGGCTTTGCTTTCCTCTTTAATTGCACGCCGGTGGGTCTGACTTCAGACTCTATGATGGTTCCGACTTAAAGACTTATCTATTGATGAGATGGTAGAGGCCTGATGCTTTGGCTGTTTGTAGGGCCCACCCGGGTTTACCTGTTGGATTTGTTTTGCTCCGGTATTCAGTTTTATTTACTGTTGAGTCCTTATCTTTGCTTTATCTCCTTGTTATATCTTGATTTATATGTTTTAGCAGATTATGCATTAATAAGTTAGGGGTTTTTCATGCAAACCAAGTATCTATGTGTCTTGATCCACATTTGAATCAATGGTGAGGTTGGCGCCGTTAAACCGGTTTAAGCCCTCCAGTAAAATATTTTACTGACTGTTCCAAGGTGGTACTTCTTTTGTGGATCTTTTATGTTTTTGTTCTGTCTTGTGTTTGCTATGTCTTTGTGCGCGTCTGTTTATATGTGCTTTGTGGTCACCTGCTGGGAAGGGCTGACCTCTTGGCTCTCGTTTATGGTGTCTTCTGTGAGTTTGTCACTTTCCCATTGGTATCCTGGGTCAGGTGTGTTACTTGATTGTATCGATTCCTGATCTTTGCACACTTACTTACTTTATTTAGTTCTGTCAAGGACGGATGAGCACAGGCAAGTGCAAACCACAACGGATGATAACTGGCCACATAAATTTTTGGAATTAAGTACAAAAACAATGTTTAACTAAAAATAACAATTTAATTAAGAAAAAAAAAACATTGAAAGAAAATAAACTACACAGAAAGTCAGTGGCATCTTCTGTCTTCTTGCTGATCTGGCTTAAATAGGATGTAAGGGCTCCCAAAGAAAAATTAAAGAACGTTGTTGAAAGTTAGTTGACTGGTTTTTCTATCAAAAGATAATTTAGAATGTGAACTTAACTTTTATCTTGCTGCACTCTGTTTCACTGTTATAATTTTAGTAATATTGCAGCATCGAAAATGTTTTGAGGTTTTTTCAATCAAGATAGGAAATTCCGCCTTTAAGAGATGACAATCATCAGAGCGACATGTGACTTAAGTCGATCACTATTGATACGTTTGACAGGCGTAGAACCTCCCGTTATATCTCAGTTTACATTCAACATTTAAAACCTTCAGGTGTATCATCAGGCGTAACTTAAGACATAACTTCAGGTGGAACCTGAAATTAAGTATCATGCTCTGAGTACCTCAATATTAAACATCACAGGCTATATTTCTATCCCGTTTCCTGATATATATCACTTACTGAATTCGCATGCTCCATGCCATTTGTTACACGTCAGTAAGAATCGACTATAAGTCATAGCCTATAATAAGACGAAATCAGACCAAAAAACACAGGGATACTATAATGGCAAATGTGAGTACGTAACAATAACATAGGCAGAACACAGTCAATACATGACCAATAAAACAACAATTATGATATACCACATCGGAGGACCTTAATCTGCTCAACGATGCACAAAAACTAACAATAATTCATGTTCTTGAAGTACAAATTCACTTTTAGCACTTAATACTCTAACCCAAAAAACTGCCAAAATACCACCATGGTAGAAAAGATATATTCAGTGGTGTATTTATGTTTATTTAGAGGAACAGTTGACTACATATTAAAATGGGTGGGGTAACCTTGTATACAGCCTTTCCAATATTATGAAGATGACGATTTTGTGATTAATAGGGATTTCTAGCGATGAGGACTGAAATGACATTGTGAATGCAACAGCTGCCAATGAGATGTGTCAATACAAGTATTTGCACATGTTCTTATTAAAATCGTTATTGTTCAAAGTTTAACAAGAGAACTTATTACACCCTTATGGTTATTATTGGACCTATTTTCATTTATGAAAGTCATCTTTGCTGTCATATCACGTGACTGAAATAATGCTGGCAGTAGATATATATCTCCAAAATTAATAATGACTCATACATGTAACTATAAATTGTATAACCAAATTAAATCACTGAAACTTTTTCTAAAGATTAACGAAAGTATGCAAAGATGTGCTTCAATTTGGTGACCATCTAAAATTTACTATGTTTAGACCATACATTAGGCTTTTAATATCAGAAATGAAGTTTAGGGTCCCAAATATAGATGTTCTGCTTATAAAGTAAGTATGAAAGATGACAGGAGGCTGATATAACACTATATAGGTATTTTATCTTTTTACATGGCGGCTATCTTAAGAACCATCCAAAACGGCGGGTAGGACCCAAGATAACGAGTGTTAATCAGTGAGGTCTATTTAACAATATTTTATACCACTCCTGGAGGGTCCTTAGGGGATAAATGATGACAACTCTGGGCCCATGGACTATTAGAATGACCACATCCAGCTGTCTATCTTGCGAGCCCAGAGGGTTAGCATGTTTCCTTCTTTGGTTCCCCAACTATATAATCGCAAGTACTCTCCATCTATCAAATTTTCCATCTCACTTCACATCCTCATAGTACTTCCACTTTTCTTGCAATATATTTACTTAAACTCCTTTTATTTGACAATAATGGATAATGCAAAGAATTTTGAACGGAATATAAAAAATAACTAAAAGTTATACACATTTTTGAAAAAAATCAACAAACGACAGAAAGAGCTCAAGTTACTAGGAGCAAACATATTTAATATCGCTAATATGAGTGCGCTTGCGGGGTGCCCAATTTTGTGTATTAGTGGTCAACAATGTCCATATGCCGTTCCGATTCTTACACCCATGCTTACATCTCTTAAAATCACAACTAAAATTTGAATGATGCCTAGCAGTCTTCCGTGAGTATGAGTATGCAGTTCATTATTCATATTTCAGACACAGTTGTCAAAAGTTGTTAGATGTTTAAAAAGTAAAAAACCGACTAATCTCGTAAATGTGAAGTCCTATGGACTGTATGTTGTATTTCGAATTATTAGTAGTTCAAATTATAGGGAGGTAAACATAAAAATATACAGATAACCCTCAAAAATGATTTAAATCATCATTTTTTCTAACAAACATATACGTTTTCTCAAGGAAACGTTTCTTTAAGCACCCAAAACATATGCTATCATAGTCAGTTATAAAATTAGATCACGAATAGGTTATTTTCTCTGAATTCATTGTGTCTCAAATGCATTTCAAATTAGCGAGTATTTCGAAAAATCCAAGTTTTACAGTACAGTTTCCACATCGTAAACCAGGCCATACAGTTCAAGGATGCATGATAATAGAATTATGCTGTTTTCATAGATTGCTGAATTTCGGTGTATATTATAGTGCAGTAAAATGATAAATTTACCCACTACCTGGATTGGTTTATATTTCTTTGTTTACAACGATTCTAATGTATATTTGAACCGACAGTTTAAGACAACACCCATTCAAACCAGTTGGGTTGGAAAAACTCGATAGAAGGTGATCACTAACCGAAAACGTTACATTGGTTGCTAGTGTCTCCCTTTATCTTATTTTCGTCGTGTTGCTTGACAATTCCTATTAGTTCTGAGATTATCATATAAATGGATTTATATGATTTACTGTCTGATCCAGTGTAAGAATATTCTTGTCTAACACGCTCTGTGCTCGTAACAGTTTATGTGCAGCAAATTATATTTCTTACACTGGCAGTCGTGAAAATGTACTTTACTCAGGGCTCACCCTGCCATTAGCCATTGCAGCCATTTGCTACTAAAATGAAGAGTGGCTCCAATAATAAGTAATTGGCTAAAAGTAAACTCTAGGTGGTTGAAAAATTACATACAGTAGTTCTGAAAAAGTGTATTTTGATCAGCTTTTGGGTGCTCCAATATTGCTTTTATAATTCCTTGCCACTTTATAATTATGCCATATTTAACTCTTTGGATGCTACCATCAGGGTGTCAAACATTTTGGATCAATATCAGGCCCGACATTTTGTCGGGCCTGATCTGGGTCCAAACTGTTTGCAGAGGTTATCAGCAGACGACAAAAGTCACCCCTAGTGGGCAGAGACTTAGATACAGAACAACTTGGGATACTACTTTCTAGATTAACCCGTGGCTAAAGTTAATTTCATTTGGCTCCAAATTTTACGATTTGGCTAAAGTGTTGGCTGCAACAAATTCTAGGCCAGGGTAAGCCCTGTTACTCTTCAACCAAAACATGTGATTTTTTTTCCAATTTCTTCATGAACACGTTTGCTAGCTCACATAGAAAATGTAAGCCGAGGGCTAACAAAGTCAGCTTATAACTTAAGCTTGGTCCAACTTTCTTGGGCGTACATTTGTACAATTTTATGCATCCATCAGTCTAAACACAACTATCTCCTAAACCAGTCAGCCACATTGATCTTATGTGTATCATTTGTGGGATTAAGGAACGAATGTATAAAAAATAGTAAGTGAGTATGATCAAGAAATACCACAATTACAAACCGCAGACAACCCTATAGCACCGCGAGGAAGAGCCGCTCAACCATCACGAGACACCAGGAAGACAAATTAAGCAAGGCAACCAGCTCTCACTTCCCCATCAAGATGATTGCAATACTAGAATGGACATAAAGTAACGTACAACAAAACATAGAACAATTACAGACTCCCACAACGGGAGTAACAATAAACAAAAAGTTTAAAGACAGATTTGTGCAGCTCTAAAATGATCATGGCAAAATTAGGTATGTAATGGGACAGGTTTCTTAAGTTTAGAACATAACTTTTCTAACTTGCAGGTCCCGTAAATAATTCTCAAGTTTGGACCTCAATACACTGATAATGGGTAAAACAGTTTTCCCAACATCCTTTCTTGCTGATAACAAACTTGCGCTTGAGTTCAAAATTGGGCCCATTGTACTATTCGTCTTCGAGATATTTACCCGTAAGTGCTTTAAGTCCGATGTTTGACCTACTAGCTTTAGTCATAGCCCACTTACCTTTAATTTTACACGTATACATAATTCTCTGAAAGGTTCGAGTCCCACTATCTATGGAGCCAGGTGAAATCAAGTATCAAAAATCGTCCTAAAATCATCAATTTGGACGTTGAAACCAGGGGATAGACGTTTTTTTAGAGCATGTGCTCTTATGAAATCTAATAGGCTATCTTAAATTCCCTGGCAGAGAATAAACCGCAAATTCGTCACAGACTTGGTGTCAATTACTTGGCGAAAGTAATTAATTACATACAATTACATTGGAAATTGTTCAATTAGATTACACTTACACTTACATGGCTTTTGAGCAAAGTAATTAATAACATACAATTACTTTGCAAAATGTAAATTACATTTCACGGCCACTTAGATAGATTTATCAGATTTAAATTTCAGCGATATTTGTAAGGAGTTAAACTCTCCTTAAAAGTCTAAGTAACCTTGATACTCTAAATTCAATATATGTCTATTAGATTGAGTTTATTTTTTCCTTTATATCAAATTATTGTCCAGTGATGCAACTTAAAAGAAATGAAAATCAGTTGTTGTTTTTTGTGATTGATGACATGCTCACACATGTGAAAATACAGAAACCATATTTTTTTAGGGGTTTTTTTAGGGGTGGGGGCGTAGTGGGGGATGAGGGGGATAAATTGCCAAAGTTTTCAAACTAGCTGTCAACAACAGAACAAATTTCAGGAATACATATTAGCTTGAGATAAGTGTTACAACTGTGCACGATAAACCATGGAAATTATTTTGTAAAACTAGCTTAAATGCCAGGGAATAACTGTTTTCAAAAAGTGTTGATAAAAAATCTGTGTGGCCCTATGAATTCTGAAAGATGGCAAAAAGGTACAAAAATAATATCAGATAGTGACAAACTAAAATATTACTAGTGTGTTGAACTTCTGGCTGGGGAAGCAAGATGTCGCTAGTGGGTCATAACTGGAACATCTATTTTATTTTTATTTTTTTTTTTTTATTATATGAACAATGATGGGCTCCATTTTCACTGAATGAGTGAAAATCAATTTAATCTTCTGAATCACATTTTATGATTATTAATTCTATGATTATTATCATTATTATCATTATAATTATCATTGAAAATGGCAAATGAGCAGTTGAAGGGCTTTAAATAGTGTAGTGGATAGATTGGGTCATGGATCTTAGCATATGAGTGTGTTGATCCAAGGTGTGAAAATTTAACAAAATGCCTTCAAGGAGTCAATTCACTAACCAACTCTATTGGTTGAGTAAATACTATTGTTGAGATTTTCACACCTTCTTTGTTTTTGAATTGATTAGATTATTTTACTATTAAAAGTTGATTGTCACAAAGCCACATCTTTTAAAAGCAGACGAAAAAAGAATAAAGGAACTAGTAGTTGTAACATACAATGTATGTCTGCGGTAAAATTGTTGTATTCTATTTTTATGTCCATAGACACTAGCATGACTAGTCCCAATTCTCATTTTGTTTCATGTTGCACTCAACTAGTACAGCAAATGATATATGCATTTACAAAGGCCAAGAACAATTCATTTAGCAGTATTTTAAGTATCTATGATAATCTTTAGTAACTGAAGTTCATAACTGTTCTGTAAAGTAATTAAAAAGTAATCGTAACTGTTAATTACTCCCATTTTGTCCATGTAATTAATAACATTCAATTACTGTAATTAAAGAAATGTCTTAATTACAATTACATGCAATTACTTTAGAAAATGTAATTAAATTAAAATTAATTACAATTACAATTTTTATTACCCCAACTCTGATTCGTCATCACCCAGGTATATTCTACTACATGCTCATCAATCTGAGTTGAAGGATTCACATTATATTCACACTACTTCCTGTGTGTACTTATATCAAAATTGTTATCACCTGTAAACATGTCTGACCTGTGATTGCATTCGGAAATTAGAATCATTAAACAGCAGACAGAGGTCTTGTGTTCAAACTTAGCATTCCAGTTATCGTTATGTTTAATTTGTCAATGTCAGACTGTTCGCCATCATCAATTTGTATTCGTCGTACATATGCAAACAATTCTCGAATCTGGCCTGGTCAAAGACAGATTGTGGCATTACTAATTTCCTAGAAACCGTATTTAATAATAGAGTTTACCACTGTTCTAGTCAACAGTTATCGGCACAATCACCAGTAGTTATGTTGTTTTTAGAACAACTTGAGGTTTTGTTTTGTTTGTTTGTTTTGTTGCTTTACGTCCCAAGTCAACAGCTATGGTCATTGCGGGACGGTCAGTTAACCTAACCACACCATTTCCTGGGCAGGCTTGAACAAGGGGTTAACCAGTAATTTGTGCACATACTTTCGTTTGTAACTGACAACAACCCTTCTTGAATGAATCAGCGGAAGGGAGGAGAATGACCGTAGAAATCATTTCATGATCAATCTCCACGAAAGTATGGGACCGGACCGGGATCGAACTCGCGACCCCTAAATCTGCAGTCAGACACGCATCTGTAGCCAGTCACGTTACCGACTGCGCTACGCGGCCCGGCACAACTTGAGGTAGAGAGTTAAAAGGACTACAAGTAACTTTATTAAAGCGTCGGGACTCGGTAAAACTAAGTACATGTATATACATCAGTAACCCGAATGCATGGTTATAAACCAAATTATTGTTTAGACAATGATTTATTTGAAGTTAAAAGGCAGTGGGCTAGGCCTCAGTTTCAATGATGACAATGTCCCAAAGCGTTCATCGGTTGATGTTGGACATGATGAGTGTGTTTACTGATAGTTTTCGTTACAGATACATTTTTATTATGACCAATTTTCTTGTCCCATTATGCAAAGTTCAACAACATGTATGTTGTATTATATAAGAATTATGTACCATTCATTTGTGGTACTTAACCTTCACCTTGCTGAATTATATTGTGTTTTGTGTGTGCGTTTTCCTTTCCAACACTGTTTTTTTTGTTCGATACAAGGCTTAAAATCGAACAAAACCTGTTCACTCGTGCCAATTCACACATGTAAAACAAGCATGTAGATTGCTTCATTTGCTGTTTGCGTTCGAGTTGGTTGTTCCACTGTGACTGTTTAATCTATTTTGCAGTTTAAAGAATAGGCTAAATAAATAAACTATACATTGAATATGTACAATAAAAACGTAAATTAAAAGATGGTTTTCGATTATCGTATGTTCAGTCATGCTCATGAAAAGGTTATCCGTTGACCAAAGAACTGAAGAGTGTGCAAGTTTCCCGAGACAGACTAGCTAGTAACCCTGATACATCAAAGACGACTCGACGAAATGTCCAGTGAACTTTCAATGTTTGAATATATCCAATACTTCACAAACAACTTGGTAAACACGTCACGACTAGATAACACGTAAGTTGGGGTTACATGTAAAGTACAGCCGGTGACTGATTGAGGTAATGTATGCACAATATCTAGTACAGTTTTATTTTGATCATTCATAAATTTGCTGAGGCATATATCATAGTTTAAAGTTTGGAAATTTTAAACACTGTCACTATTTCTAAGTTGATGTAGCTGCGTTGGTTTTTTAACAAAATACCCGAAATCTATCTATCTATCTATCTAGCTATCTATCTATCCTTGTTAAACCATACATATATTTACGTTTTCTTTCGTGTTTTCATAGTAAGTATATTTGCCAAAGTAGGCTAGAAACATTGTGTTACGCTTAATGCTGGTTAAAGGTATTTCGATGGTATTATTATGTTTCTAACTTTTGATTTTAACCAGTGGTTTGGTATAATGGCACCATAATGCCGCATCTGTGCCTTTGCCATTATCGGAAAATGTGCATGTTATTCGGATAATGATCGTCAGATTAAACTTTATTGTTCAAGTGATGCACTTTTAATTAGGTTTTAACATCACGATAGTTGTATTTACGATTTCTGTTAAGAGTTTTCAACTATTCTTGCAGCGGAAGAAATAAATTCAATGAATTTACTTGTTTCTGGTGCTTTCTATGGTTTCTCGTCTCCGCCAAGGAGTAATAAAATTACATCGTAGAAGTTAATGAACTTCGCCTTGAACTTGAAAAATGAGGTCTGACAAGCTCTTCACATAGGATTAGCTTCATATACGTGGCCATCCGAGATTGATTTCCGATGCGACCGTGGTACATACGTTGCATATCCCAAATCCAACCCTAAGAAAGTTTATAGGAAGAGAAACTGAACATCATTTTGAATCGAGACAATACATGCTTAGCATGGAATATATTGTTACTGCATTGTACCTTTTTGTGGATATGCAAGCTTTAAGTTTTGCCATCATCTACTATATTTTACCTCAAAGTTATAATGCAATATTGTTTTATTTTGGTAATATTTTTGTCCGAACGCATGCACTAATCCAATTGTCTCGCCTAAACGTAGGCATCGAAACTTTCTTTGGTTTTAACAATATGTCTCAAGTTGTTTGAGAAACAAACCACCTCACAGAGGAAGAGTTGTTGAAATATTGAAATGCACGGCAATGTTCCAATATTCGATATGTGAAATGCATTTCGGCATCATGAAAGCTGGGTTGATTTCTGAGATTTCTGGTGGAATCTTTACACTTTAAAAAAAGATTATTATTCTTCGATTCGGCTAGGCCTCAGGTCCGGCTGTTTACCAGTAAAAGAGGATTTAATTAGATCTGAGTGTACAGTTTTATTCAGGAAGTTACAATTATTGTCAAAGTGTACATGAAATCGTGCAGTAATTTTCTCTTTACCATTTCTACATGTAAGCATTAGAAGTAATACTTCTTCATAATTTTTGAATGACTTCCACGGTTTCTGAGATTTGCGCGATATTGATTTGCATTGAGTTGTATGCCTTGGACGTGCTGGCAATAAATGCTCAAATTTCAATTACCTGAGCTAAATTTTGTGAAATTCAACAGAACAATTTCCAAGTAATACCCCTCATCTTAGGTGTGTGTGTTAGCACGGACCTTTTAACTTTATGATCTTTCACAAGGTTTTAGGACCAAGAAAGCCTTTTTGACCAATCAGACTGAAGCTTACCAAACCATGCTGCAGACAACGTTTTTCTGCGAACTAAAGGTCTTCATCATACGTTTTGCAAATTTTACAGCATAACATACTTTTAAGCCATGTAATAGCATCGATAAACAACTACAGCTAGTGTTATTAGCAACGATATGTATTGCCGTCCACAAAACGTTGCGTAAATCATGGCAAATCTGGACGTCTTAACGCCAAAAATGTGATATGATGTCTATGAATTCCAACAGATTCGCTCCCATTTCAAACTCCTTTATTAAACAGAGAACATTGATCAATACCGTGCTTTCGTCCCATGAGATAGCTGCCATTAGATGTCTATAAATTCCCACAGACCCATTCCCATTTCAAAATCATTTATCAAACAGAAAACAATGACCAAGATCATGTTTTCTTCCCATGAGTAGCTGCCTTTTGATATTTATAATTTCCCACACACCATTCCCATTTCAAAACCCTCCATTAAACAGATATCAATGACCAAGACTATGCTCAGTTTTACCTATGAGATAGCCGCCTTATATGTCTATATATTCCCTCAGACACCTCCCCATTTCAAATCCTTAATTAAACAGAAAACAATGACCAAGACCCTGCCTTCGTCCCATGAATTAGCTGCCCTTGGATGTCTATAATTTCCCACATTTCAAAATCCTTTGTTTAACGGACATCAATGGTTATTCCCATGCTTTCGTCCCATTAGATAGCTGGAACTGGAAAAACAATTACACCAATACGATACTTATCATCTAGAAAATAACCGTATTGTTTATTTGTCTAACTGTCCTACAGATATGTCTCAAAGAAAGTAATAGGAATGACAATCTGAGATCCACTTGACGTTCTCTGTTCAAAATAATTGAATCAATATTCTCGCCCAGTTAGGATAAAGAAACACATTTTTCTTCGCAATGATGCAGTAATGGAGAAATATTTATTGCGAGGGTTTCACTTGCGCGCGAGTCAGGATTACAACTGTATTGTTAATTATTTGCCTAGTGGGTAATTTTGCAAGCTTTTTTGTTGTCTGCTGATTTTTATCAAAATAAAAAAATCGCAATAAATCAGGAATACTATCGGAGTGTCAAACAGTTTAGATCCAGATAAGGTCCGACGTTTTGTCGAGCCTGATCTGGGTCCAAAATGTTTGCAAGGTTATCGGCAGGCGGCACTAGCATGTGAAGAGATAATTTGGTGCTGCCTAATTCATTAGACGGTCATTCTGCTCAGTAGATATGTTGTGAAAACCCATGGAATCGATATGCTTATTTCAAGAACGCAAATCTCTGCCTTTGGCATTTGTTACCGGACAATATTAGGTATGACATGTAATAAGTACTAGTCAAAAGTTAGTGCCGTGTCAGTATACAATGGTGCCTTTCATTCATGTGACCGTATTTCAGCTAATAAGCACACACGTTCCTATAAGCGACACTAATTCATTTTGAGTTGGAAATACTATATCAACTTTGAATATGATTTAATTCAGTGGCACAAATTTATTGCAATATATAACCATCTTGTGGACTTAAAACAGTGTGGACCCACATCTGGCTTAGAAGCCAGCTGATACTGTTCTACATTGTATTGTAATTAAGAAAATAATCAAAAAGGCCTTGCCCACAGTGCACTCTTTACAGTCTAAAACGGTCATTCAGAAATAGACAAGACAAACGTTTTAAAGACAAATGGTAGCTTAATAAAGGTCAAAATTATTGCAGAATGCTCTTGCATTCTGCAATACTTTCGACCTACATAACGTGATAATCGGTCTTGAAAGCCTATTTTGGTATTCTTTTTGAGTGGTCGCTTAAGACAGGTTTAACTGTGTGTTTTGAACGTGTCTATGAAGCTGTTCGTATTTTCAAACAACAATTCGATGCTACATCTGGTGATTTTATTACAATATAGCAATTAACTTTTTCATGCTCAACTCAACTTAGCATAAAATTCCAACTGCCAACAATGAAGATTTCTCTTGCTTTAAACCCCTCATGTATTGTATTTATCATGCTAATAAGTGTTGAAATGCCAACGACTGCTGTCATTTAAAATGTATGAGCATGATAAATTCCATGCTCAGTTGAGTTGAGCATGAAACAGAATTGATTACCTCATGGTAGGATTGTTTCCTTTTAGAGAGCAACACATTCTGCCTGTGATGAAACATTTTCTGAGAAATAATTACTTCCTGTATTGTTTAGAATCATCAATCTAAAACAAGAGTGACTTGGACTAAGGATTCCACCTAAAGGTAAAGTTTTTTCTTATTCTCATTGCTATTTGAGCCGTGGCATGAGATTGCCAACAATGTGGCATTTTGACATGTGAAACCTAGGATGAGCCTCTGCAGCCTCGTTTTAAGCTAAGAAACTCCAAATGGTGTTCAGTCAGTAGCTTAACACTCATAGAATACTCAAGCGACTAGCAAAGGCTCTGATCAGACTGCGCATATGCGCCACCCAATGCCAAGTGACTCCACGGTGACGTTTTTGTGTCAAGGTAGAGTATGCGAGAGAATATGGTGACCTGCCCAACAATATTTTGAATATAAATATCTTTTTTCTGTTGAACTTGATAACGTCTTCCTTGGCCTGTCGAACAAATAGAAACTAAACTGCGTGCATGTGTCATTTTGGCTAAGGTCCTAGTCATACAAGTTGCAAAATTTGATCCTTATTAAATATTGATCAGACAGATTTTTAATTAGTACAGTCTCGTCAGAGCATTTACAGAGCGTATGCACACACCACGAATTATCCTGCTGGTGACTTGAATTATTTCATTCCTACAGCCAATATAAACATGTAGACATATGGTAATCACAGAGCTGCATATGACTACATAATGAGGGAAATCAGGAATTTTCCAGATCCAAAACGACCAAGTTATCTTATTTTACAAGAGATTCAAGACTCGTTAATTTAACTATGCAATGACACATTAGGCGGTGCTGTATCATATGCATGTGCAAAATTGTAGTTCAAAATTTAATCATTAAAGAAATTTTAAAAAAGAAAAACGAT
The DNA here is from genome assembly GCA_964019695.1 of Loripinus fragilis. NCBI lineage: Eukaryota > Metazoa > Mollusca > Bivalvia > Lucinida > Lucinidae > Loripinus > Loripinus fragilis. Next base: position 126,449,098 of record OZ026515.1, read on the forward strand.
GTCCACTCAATATTGGACGAACAGTAGCGTGCAATCAGTGAAGATTTCCGCATTGTCTCGCAAGGACCTTCGCTGTTCACACACACAAAACATGGAAGTAGATTATAGTTCAAACCAACGTCTAGACGCCTAGCTTAACTGAGTCGATATGCATTGATGCTTAAAATTTGACCTGACGCATACGCGATAAGTACCCTTACATGTTTTTCATGGACTCAAACGTGTTTTGTTTTATTTCAACTCTTCCTATCTACGTATGGACGATAGCATATGGCAGGTACTCGCTACTCAAATCCTAGTTCCTCTACAAAATATAAGAGTTAAAAGTTAGGCTACTGAAGACTCGGGTGAAATAATGAAGAATGCGGCATTTAATCAGTGGTTGTAATGTATCTAAAGGCATGAACAAAATGTACCGTTGTACAATTAGCAAAAATTATTTTCCTGTAATGTGAAACTTGTTTTTCCACATCTATACACGGTCATGTCACAGAGGAGGTTAACGCTCACATCTATTATCAGGACAAGGTATTAGTTTTGTTTAGTTCTTAACTGTACGTATAAGCAAATTATATGAAACCATACATGTACTTATTGGTTCTTCTCTTGTTCAGCTAAATACTAATTGCTTGTTTTGTTGTCTTTGTCATAAAATACTTCATGTTGTATCTCTGACAATAAATGCGTAAGGTGGCGTTATCAAGGCTTTCAATGCTGAATCCAGATGTCTAGATGACTCATTTATCAATGCCATCTCATGTAAGGTATAGGTAGGCTACTGAGTAATATAACGCCAAATATTAGTTGAATACCGCCGTTCTCCATTTTATAATATTGGACCTTTTTTGGAATGATCCTTATCAAATCTCATACATGTAGTTTCATCTAGAATTTATTACAATTAGATGATTTCAGGGTGGGTAGTCACGTGGTTTTGCTTGGATACACTGTACGGATGTTCGAATACACTGTACGGACATTCTGATCGAATGTAGGTAGATTTCTCTATGTTTTCTCATCTATACCCAGAAAGTTAAACACCATTTTCCAGCCAACATTTTTCCCAATCAAACGCTACCAGGATAGCATCTTAAAGCTTCTTACTTTGAGTACTAACTCTGTCACAAATGTTGTCCGTACAGCTTATTTCCAAATTCAGGCCCGATCTTCGCCGCTAAAAATTTTGTGACAGAGTCTGTACTCAAAGTAAGAAGCTTTATGAGGATATCCTGGCATCGTTAGATCGGGAAAAATGGGGGCTGGAAAATGGTGTATAACTTTCTGTGTAAAGATGAAAAAACACGCAGAAATATCTACTTACTTTTGCTTAAAACATCGGTGTGGAAAGAAGTCGGCCATTTTTCCGTACAGTGTATCCTAACAGAAACCACGTGACTACCCACCCTGTGATTTCGTAGACACTAAATGAAGATTTTTCTCTCTCCCCATCTAAAGATGCATTTCTAAACTTATTCAATTCGAAAAAGTACCTTCAGAAGATAGTGACTACACTAATAGAAATAAGTAATGACTGAAAAGTTACATAAGACAATCGATATCATAAGCTTCACAAAGAATATCTTTGTTAAACAAAATGCTTGTGTGAATATTTTTTCAAAGGGGTATATTAGGACTAGTTTAAATATAGATTTTGGTATATTTGCACCCTTATTTACTTTTATATATGTAGAGCATCTTTTTATAACATTTTTTCTTGATCAGGTCAAAATAAAAAATAAAACAAAACGGTGTAAAAGTGCAAGAAAATGCATGGATATTATGCGACAGTCTTGAATTCATATTTAAACCCAATCATAGTTCCTACCTGTGACAACGTGTTTCCCTTTCATTGCAGGGTCAGGCCAAATTTGGCTAAAACTTAATGGCGACACTTTAATGGTTATTCATCGCAGTATTGGTGCATGGTGCTTATCTTTACTTATACCCTCATTGTTCAAAAAGGTATACAACCTGAATAAAGCCCTTCCCAAAGAATAGCGAATAACTTTGTTCATAAAAAGGGATGAACAAATATGGAGTTTGTGACCATATGGAGCCCTGTCCGTTTCTGTAATACTGGGAAAAAATATTGAAAATATTTGAAACACAAGCCACAAGTGTCCGCAAGCAGCCAATCATTGCGCTTTATTTTGAGTCTGTGACTGTGCTCAAGTTGATTAACCTCGAGGTCTGGCTCATTAGGAGAGAATGTTCATCACAAAATACGAGTCCCATTTCTCCAACATCTACGTCCATCTTTAGTGTCATTCAGATCATAACTGAACCATGTCAATTATGCAGCATTGCAACTGTTTTAGTGACAAAATACTAAAGTTCAATCAGAATATATTGTCTGCACAATTTCAAGGTCTGACCTTTTTATCTAACCCAAGAGATCAGAGGTGTGCATAAGTTCAACCATTTTGAATGCCTGTTGTTCTACACTTCGCTCCTTTTAATTTGATATTCAAAATGGCTTCTGTTAGAAAAATTATTTGACCTAATGACCCCACCCACGAGATCGAGGATGTGAAAAAGGGCTGAATATTTGCTTGCATGGTATTTTATGGCTCATTCCAGTTAATTTGATATGCAACATGACTACTTTAAGGAAAAAAATAACATTTTACCCCTCCCAGGGGTAGAGGGTGTGTATAAAGGCAAAGTATTTGCTAGCATGTACTTTGTATACTTTATAATTTGATTTGCAACATGATCGTGTTCAGGAAGTTTATTTTGGCTGCAACACAACCCCCTAGTCCAAACCAGGGGATCACACTCAGCATTTAAATGTACAGATGTAGGAGCATCATCCACATCAGTGGGCTCCTTCGCAGGTAACTGGCTAGCTGCACGCATGGCAGATCTCACACTGGATATCCGCACATCCCTATCACAAGAATCAACCTCGTTGAGATTCCACTCACGACGGTCTCTCTCTGTAAGTGTTTTCCAAGTCATCTTAGGCCGCCCTGACCGCAGAGTATTATCACAGAAACATCTCAGTACAAATATTTTCAGGTTTGCACATAAACCAGAGTAAGAACTAGGACAAAAACTGCTTAGATACTTAGTATTGATAAAACATAACCGTTCATTATTTGTAAATCTACCGCTCTCATTTCTCCAAACAAAAATATTTATGTGAGCATTAGAAACGTCCCTGAAGTCACCTCCAATAAGCATCCAAACCAAATCATTCTTGAGAAACCTAAAAAACCCAAGTCTTCTCCAATGATTTTACACGCGATTGCCATTTTACAAGAACTAACAATAATATGTCCAGATAAAGAAAAAAATGGGCGTAAAATTGTGGAATCTCACGAAAACTCGAGTCAGAACGAAACCAATTTTGCCCTGCGCCCAAATGCTGCATATTATATTAGCTAGTGTCATATATGCCTGGTGCGAAAAAATCTAAAAAAGTAGAATTTAGTTGACCATAACCTACAAATATTAGTTTTGCTACCGATATTAGTTTATTTGATCATGGAAACGTTATATATCCGGAATAGCACAATCTTGCCTCTTAGCCCCATAGCTACATGTATATAGTGTTGATATATTATTGATATTCTGACCTTAATATAAGGGTTCTTTTAGAAACAGGATACTGAAGTTGTTTGGATAGCACTGAGGCTTCCATTCTTATTTTATTGGCATCATAGGGTAACAATAAAAACAAATTAACTAACAGTCATAACAACTTATTCAGGCTCTTACATGTAACTCCTAACATGTAGAGCAACTGAAAACACTTTATAGCTACATGTAGTGTAAAAGACAGCCAAAGACAACCAACAAATTGACGGATTGGATTGAAATATATGAAGAAACAATATGACAAAAAAGAAAAGTAATTCAAGCTTAAACACAAAAATAAACAAAATTTACAGGTGACTATTTTGACAGATTAATTAATTTGACTAACAGAAAAGCATGTTGAATATTTTTTACTGACTGTTCTTAGGGGGTCTTCTTTTGTGGATCATTTTGTTATCTATGCTTCGTGTTTGTCACGCTTTCTTGACAGTGTCTGTTCATTGCAGCCTTGTGGTCACCTGCAGGAAAAGGGCTTACCTCTTGGCTCTCTTGAGTGTGATGTTTGTTGTGTTTTTGTCACTTTCAGGTGTGGTGTCTTGGGTCTGGTGTGGTACTTGATTGTATCGATTCCTTACTTACTTTGAATACTAACTTACAAATGTACCCATATACACCAAAGGAATCTTCTAACGCATACACTTTTGTTTTGGCATTTTCTTCTAATTTCAAAATACTTTGGAATACATTAGAAGAATGTTTTACGGTAATGCATGGTTATTTTTAGAGACAATTGACTCAGAACATTTAAAATATTAAAGTTTGAGTTGAAAATTTAAAAAAAACCGAAAGTATTATTCATAAAATAAAAAAAATAATACTGGCAGCTTCTATCTCATACATCTATAAAATTGTGCAGACAATACGCACACACAAGTAATTTAATAATTCCTGACAATCGCATCGCATACCTGCTCGATTGAGTTTCGATTACCTGTAGGGTAGCAGGATGACCATAGTAAAATATTTATTCTACTAGCTTACAGCAGAGCCCTGCTGATGATACTAACAGTGTGTTTTTTTAAGTGGAACTGAGTACAATCACATGAAAAGGTAAGTTAGTATGACTGGGAAATCACATAATCAAATAGTGCACTCTAAACTACGGCACCGTGAGGAAGAGACAATAAACACTAACAGTCAAATGGAATTAAAAGGCAATTAAAGAGAAGCAACCAGTTCTTTCCTCTCCAACGAGATCATTGCAAAACTCTAAACCACACTAAGTAATGCACAACAAACAAGAGCCAAACATACCCCCACAAAGTAGTAGGGGCAACAATAAGCAATGAAGCAACAACAACGACATAACCACCGCATTAGAACGCTCAGCCGAAGTCACTTAGGGCTCAAATTAATTTTACTGCCAAATATTCGCCCTAGATTCTGCTGTTGTCAAGCCAGAAAAATTGTTTAGCTTGCGTGGAGGCTTGCTTATTCGAATGTATCATCACGGGGAAACAATAAAAATAAACATACTGTGATGAAACAACGAAAATGGCTCTCAACATACAGACAGTCTAAGCTAATGAAAATCCCTAGTCCGGCCACATCAGGCACTGACCTACTGATGAAAGTTTTATAGCAGGGCCGTCAATGAGTCTGAAGCCTGACCCGCCGTGAATTTTACAAAATGACGTTTGTCGTTGTTCAGATTGACTCACTGAAAGGCAGATTTCAGAATAAATTCCAATATTTTTGTGACTTTCGATTTTGACCCTTTAAAATTAAATAAGCTGCATAATACCTAGGGTATTATTCTGAAATTTTCACACATGATGTGTATAATATTAATGTTTTGCTTTACAACAGAATATTGAAAACATTTAACAATATTATTGTCCTGCCAGCCAAGAGTGACAGTGAGGTCATGTTTTGTTTACAAAGTTATCAGGGACTTATAATCGATAGATTACTTGTGTATTAATCCTATCCGCAGGATAGGATTAATGCACAAGTGAACTATCGATTCTCGTTAGCTCAAGTGATGTGTACAAGTAAATGTTTTACTTAACAATTGTAAACAAAACATACGTCACTGTCATTCTTGGTTGGCACGATAGTAGGCCTTTGTAGTAAAGTGTTTACTGTTTGCGTTGGAAGATTCCTTAAGTATACATGAGAAACAAACCTCGGAAATACAACTACTGACATATAGTGCGGATCAATCGTGAACAAAACAAATGCACGTTTATTGAAAAAATGGTTCCATACATGTACATAATTAAACTTCATTCATTGGTGTAAACGTATTACATTTTCACACAATATCGGCTTTGGAAATAATCTCCTTTTTGGCCGTAGGTACTTAAATATGTGACTAGTTCTCAACAGGAAACAGATTCTTTTGCTCCCAGCAGGAGCTGTAAATTAATTTCCTTTGGATCTTTCAGAAGATAAATCTGTCCCGTAAGGAAAATAATTACTTTGTATGGCAATTCTCATATTGGTCACACTGGCTTTGAGAAAGGAACCTAGAAAATAAGAAACCGTTCAATAATGCAGCTCAGTGTAACTTGCTAAGTGAAGCAGATAAAATGCATCGCTATATCTTTGTATACTAGTGACTCCTAAATGCGTACTTTGGCAAACAGTGGTTACCATGATGAAATGCCGCATGTTGTAGCATTTTTTCTGGGTCATTTAATCAGGGTCTACATTACTTTCTAAGACAAAATAAATCCTCCGAGAATAATATACAGTTATTTCGTGCCTGTTTGTAGTTTAGTCAAAACTATTATCCCAAGGTGCCGTGGACGACCTGATGCACTATTGCACGAGGCCGAAGGCCGAGTGCAATAGTGCATCAGTTCGTAACTTCATCAGGTCGTCACTTCATATTTGAATATGAATTGAAGAAGTTTTTGCAATTACAAAATCAAAAGATGGATGAAAATGACTATGCCTTTTACTAGAGTTTTGATTTGTGATGCTTAATATTTGCTGTGATCCATGTGTATATTGTGAGATGTCTGGTCAAGTCATGATAATCTCATGTATTTTGTATGTAATATGTTTCAATAGTATGATTTCTGGTCAGCTTTGAAAGTTTCGCCTTTTCTCTAATTCCGTGAAATTATGTATGTGCAAAAATCTTGACTGTTACAATATTTATTTTTTTGGAAATAAGCCTCAGGGCTTTCATTGGTTCTCCATGGGTTATAATTTCATCTTTTTATCATTTAAAATATTGTAAAAAGTGCTACAAACTAATTCGGTGGTATATACAAAGATTAATACTTAAGGGTGTCTAAATTACTTGCATTAATGCTATGGGAGCTGATGATTGGAGTGAACAGTAAATGCTCAAACAAGTTTGCGCATTTGCACAATCTCGCTGGGTCGCTGCTCGCATACAGAAATTTAAGTTGGAAATGAGATATTACCCATATATGTTTGTGTGTGTGGCCGAGTAAAACTTATCTAGATTTTAGAACAACAGTAAATGTTCATTTGGAAGTTTCTTCGAGTAGTTTGGAAGATATCATTGTTGCCCGAAAGCTAAGATGAGAGTAGTACTTTGTCTGAAAATTATTCTGTGGAATATTGATCCGTCATTCCTTTACAAATGTCAAGATAAATAAAAAATCTCTTTCAATCTTGGAAACAAATTGCGATATTTGTTTCTGCATATATTTATTCATAACCTCAATGATATCGCTTGCAAGTCAAAACGAATATGACATGCTGTGCACAAATCAACACTAGAACTGTCCTTATATGTAACCCTTTACTCCATAGGCTATTTCTAGACAACATTGAAAAAAACACAAGAAAAAGATAAGACAAAGACAAAAGTAATATTTCAAATACATGATGTTTCAAAGGCATCAAAAGGCGCTATTGTGGAGTAAAGCGCAACTGAAATATTAAAATGCCATCTATCTGATCAGAGGCCGATGCTACTACCTTGAGATCAGTAGCCTCTGTATCTGTTTAACTATTATTAACAGTTATAAGACGTCGTTTACAATATCGCAATTTCATTTCATTAGCTACTGTCGTCAGATTGTAGACCATGCAATGCGTTTGCTAGTAACACAACTCCTTGTGCACTAATTATATCTGGCTTACGAGACCTAATCATGAGCTGATCCAGAGGGAACGGGGGTCCCGGAACCCCCCCCCCCCGCCCCCTGCTTAGTTTACACACACACACACACACACACACACACACACACACACACACACACACACAGACACACACACACACTTTACTTTGTTCTATACATCACATACTCAGATCTAGACACATCATACTCTGATTTATACACATCTTAGTTTAGTTTACACACACTTTACTGGCCAGTTCATATTTATACTATGTCTAGTTAGCATATGATCATATTCTGTTGTACTGTAAATACGAAATTTTCGCGAAAATTTTATTTTCGCGAATAGCGTTAAAAGACACAGCTGTGACGCTAAGAATTCGCGACTAGTGCATGATTTACATATATCAGTCAACGATATAGTGTTTTCGGATTTCGCGAGGATTTAATTTTCACGAAACTTCGCATATGCGAAGTTTCGCGAAAATATAACTCTCGCGAAAATTTCCGATTTTACAGTTTAATAACATAAGATAGCATTCACACTGGTAAATGTATACGTCGATTTGCTGGTATTTACGCGTATTGCCGGTACTTCATAGACCGGAAGTGGTAGATATTGGTGTTAATACTATATATAAAAACATGCCATATGCCTAAATGACTATATAATTAGATCATTTTTAAGTATTTGGCATGCACATGGCGATTTATGTAAGCATTCAGGAATAGATTCGAGTACCGATCTAGATGATCGGTACTCGAATCTATTCCTGAATGCTTACATAAATCACCGTGCACATACTGAATACTTAAACATGATTGAAGTCTATAGTCCTTTAGGCATATGGCATGCTTTTCTATACAGTATTAACACCAATAGCTGCCACTTCCGGTCTATGAAGTACCGGAAATACGCGTAATTACCAGCAAATCGACGTATACATTTACCAGTGTGGCATTGCTGTCTTGTTGGAGTGATAGCCTGGCAAAAAGTACGCAGTAGTGGAAAGGATGTGAGACTGTTCTTTTTGTTAAATATCTGCATCATCATTCTATGGTAAGGTACTAATGCAAAAGCCATAACAAAACATACGGTAAATGCTCTACAATTTCAAACACTTGCTGTTTGCCAAAACTACTACTAGACAAGCAGCGCATAGCCAGATCAGACTGCAGTCTGATCAGGGTGTTCCATCTTTGCTATTTTGACAAGCATTTGGTGAATTTCAGCACTAAATGTCAACATTCTATCTAAGAAAAGACAAACGAAAGTGTAAAGACATTTTAGAAAGTTCACCGTACTATCTGTGTACCAAACTCGTGTTATATGGTACAAATGATAACTCCATGTGAAATTGCTGGCCTCTAAGACCATAATTGGACACTCAAGGCTAATGTTGGCGCGAGACGGATCGAATTGGAAGACAAAACACGTTTATAATATTGTATGTAACAGACACAGTAACGCCATTACAATAATCAGATCCAAGCTATATCTCTTCATCTAACGACAATAAAACCAATAATCTCTCAATATTGTAATTTACCCAACTATTTAGGCTGGGTCATTTGTCTGTTTCATTCCTTAGACACTAGATTGAACTTGCACTTGTAAAATTTATTTCTAATTTCTCATCTTTAGAAGCATTGTAATGCTGAATTATTACGCATTTATTTGTTAGTATTTGCTTTCAGCTATGATTGTTATAAGGAAGCGAGTATGATCTATAGATACGTGAACCACAATCACAGACTGCAGACTAGCCAACGACACCATGAGGAAGAGCCTCAGGCCACTCAACGTCACAAGTAATTAAAGTAAAAGGCAGCCTCTTTCTCTTTTTCATCAAGATGATTGCTAAACTAGAAAGGACACTTAGTATTGCATTACAAAACATGAATCAATTCATCTGTAGGTATAAAAGATCGCTAGAGCTGTTAATGTACGAGGTGTGATCAAAAAGTTCTCTGCACGATCGATATGCTTCGGTGAGATTCATTGAATTAAATTATTTGTCAGTCAGTCATTTGATCTAATTGAATGACATTGGGACCGTGAAAAGCATGTGGTCATGGATGGCTGCTTATGTAAAGCACTTTTAAGAGAGGAGGGTGCGACACATTTGCAAAAAGGAGAAACTTGTAATCAGAGCAGTTATCAAGTACTTCTGCAAGAAAGGTATGCCTCCGTAGGAAATTCATGGAGACTTCGTGGAAACCCCTGGGAAGGAATCCCCTTCTTATAGCACAGTGAATAAGTCTAAGAGGGATAGAGAGCATTGAAGATGATGGACGGTCTGGCCCTAAAGATGCCACCGCTGAGAAAATGTCAAGGTCATGCACACCCAGGTTATGTGTGAAAGTAGGCGAGACCTGCACAGCATGCCTAGCGAGGTGGACATAAGTTTAGGGGCAGTACAATTAATCCTAGCCAACACCTTAGGTATGTCAAAGGTTTCTGCAAGATGGGTGCCGCAAATGTTGACCCATGATCAGAAAAGGACTCGGAAAAGGACTCGGCTCAATATTTCTAGATACCTCCTCTCTGGCTATGAAGATGATCCTGGTGATTTTCTCAAGCAAGTTTTAACCAAGGGTGAAACATGGATCCACCACTTTGACCAGAGTAAAAAATGCAGAGCAAACAATGGAATCACCCCGGCTACCACTCCTTATAAATTTAAGAGAGTTCATTCAGCAGGGAAAGTGATGGCCTTAATCTTTTGAGATATTCAAGCGGTGATCATGATGGATTATCCTGAGAAAGGTCGCACGATAAACGGTGCATATTTTGCAGGCAAATTAAGGCGGCTACGCCAGGAAGCCAAAGAAAGAGGAAAAGAAAACTGACTTGCAGTGTTCTGGTTTTACAGGACAACGCACATGCCCACACGTCACAAGTTGCCATGACTGCTGCGACTGAATGTGGATTTGAAATCCTCCCTCATCCCCATATTCTCCTGATACGGCTCCTTCTGACTTCTGTCTATTCCCAAAACTGAAATCCAGTCTTCTTGGTACGCAGTAAGGAAGCAATGAAGGCGTCATAGGGACAGTAAATGAGTACTTGGGGGATCGGGAAAAGGCATTCTATTTTGAAGGAATCAGAAAGCTCGAACAGAGATAGGCTAAATACAATGCCTTGAAGGGAGATTATATTGAAAAATAATGGTCAAATTTTCATTCCCTGGTAACCCAAAGTACAAAGGGCCGAGAACGTTTTGATCATCCCTCATCTGTGACGATTGACTGATTAGTTTGAAATCCTTTTCCCAGACCTTGAAAGATATTGTACCAGTTTTCGTGGTCTTTAATTAAATCTAGTTGTGACAAAATAATAAATTTTTGAATGAATAATTTAGATATACATAATTTATCTCTGCTATATTTGATGATATTGCTCACCATTGATATGCTGATAGGGCAGATCCAGCTTGATTCAAGGCTGGATGACCTTCAAAACAGTCACCAATTTTCGTGCTAACCCTCACAAAAATGGTTGCCAAATGTTTTGCCAATTAAATGTCGCCCATTGATAGTGTTGCTTTTATCTTATAGGTTGCCAGTCAATTGTTTTCCTACAAAACTTTTCATCTAACTTTTGTGACGACCAGTTTTAGTTGCCTGTAGTGTTCTGGTATTCATATAATGGCGGCTGTTACGTTCAAAGATAATTACGTCATAATAATGCCCATGGTGGCGTCCATGTGGTACTGAACCAGCACACATGCTGTTAACGATACTCTGGGCCAGCAGTCATGCATGTTAGTTGCATCGCACGAGCAATAATGTATGTTACAATTGCACCAAACTAACAGTAATGCTGGGTACTGTTGCACTGGATCAGCGGGCATGTCTGTTCAAGTTACACCCGGCCAGTGTGTATGTCTGTTTTACTTTCTCCCAGTCAGCAGCCCAGGCATCAATGCCACAGGGTCAGCAGAAATATTTACCATTACGCATGTTTGATTATGTGGCACTGGACCAATATACATTTATGAAACCAACCAGTTATGTCTGTAACAGCTTCAAGAGACTAGCAGGCATGATGCAGTACCTATGTTTTAAACGTTGCTTTGAACCAACAGGCATGTTTGTTGCAGTTGCACCAAACCACCTGGCACGTCGGTTACAATTAAACTCGACCAGCATGCATGTCTGTTAGAGTTGCATCTACCAGCATATATGTTTGAATCAGTTGCAACTGACTAACAAGCACATCTGTAGTTGTGTGCCTTAACCAACAGGCATATATATGTTACACTTGCCTCAGACCCGCAGATATGTCCCTATGTTCGTATCCAACTAACGGTCTGGTAAGCACAATTGCACCAGATCACCATGCATGTATTTTGCAGTTGCACCTGACTAGCAGCCATGTCTTTATAAGGCGCAGACTATCAGCATGCATGTCTGTTACAGTTTCATCTTATCAGCATCCATGTATGTTAAATTTGCACCCGACCTTCAGACATGTCTGTAACAATTGCACCCAGCCATTTCTTTAACAGTTGCATCTAACCAGCAGTCATATCATTCTGTAAACTTGTGCCTACAAGTATGCATGTCTGATACACTTGCACCGGACAAGCATACATATTTGTTATAGCAATATCTTACCATCTGTGCTGTCTGTTGCACTTGCAACAGATCAGCAAAGTAGTAATTGTTGTTTCAATTGCCCTGGGCAAAGAGGCCTGTACCAACCAGCAGTCAAGATGGCAACGAACATCTGCAGCATGCAGATACCATACTCAGGGTTGTTTTTGTGTTGATACACTATACTCCATAAATATTTTTTATTGTAAATTTTATCCGTCCATCCAGCTGACTTTTTTTCCGCACATTGATTCAAAAAGGTTTGAACTTTGATCAAACAGAGTGTCTCTGTCACAAAATTTTTAGTGATAACGTCCGTTCAGTATACCCTGACATTTATCACTTCATTTTTTGAAGGAATGTTTTTCCAAATTAGGAATATTTATGAGAATAATATGATTTTTTGGCATTATCAGATCAGACCGAAAGTTGTCTGGAAAGTGCATGGATTGATAGAAACGATTCCCAGAACAAAGACAAAAACATTACCATTACGAAAAATAAGTGTTATTTTTTTCCGTGCAGTATATCATAGCAAAAACCATGTGATTCCCCACCCTGTTATTGCTGCCATCTTGAACGTAATCTTAAATATTTTACATCGCTGAAAAACAACAATATCATGCCATTCAAAGTCTCCAAATACAACCGAAAATTATCAGAAATAGTCACTAACTGCGAATTTGATTTCAGGTTGAATTTTGCTTTAAATGGCGGCCATCTTGGACACCATCTTCACTTTTTCAATCTTGTGAATCAAACCTATGAATGCTTTATTTTAATCTTTTGGATTACTAGGCCTCTAAACATCGATAAAACGTCAAAATTAAAATGTTTTATATCGAGTTTTTTTAGTGAGTTAGGTCTTAGGAACCTAACTGACGGCCATCTTGGACGCGATCTTAAAATTTCAACCTCCTGAATCAAAACCTTATTCTAATTATTTAGCTCTAAACATCCAAAAATGTCAAAATTAAAGTGTTTTTATCGAGTATGTCGGTCATATAGGTCTAAGAAGTCTAACTGACTGTCATCTAGGACGCCATCTTTAATATTTCAACCCTCTGAATCGAAATAATGTAATTTAAGCACACCAATGGTGGTGAAGACGTTATAATGTCTAAGTTTAAGGGAATAAGGTTACCAAATGTGTACAAAGTACACTACCGCCCATCTATTTGTCCTTGTCGAATTTGCGTTGAAAACGCATTGAAAACGCACGTAAAACGCATTAGTTTTCCAACGCGAATTTCGAAAATCCAATCAAAGCCCACTATCCATATGCGTTGAACTGCAGTGCAACGCATTTACCTGTTAACCAATCAATAACTCAAGTATAGCAACGCAGTTCAACGTACAATTCGCGTTGAAACGCATGGTTGAACAGCGAATCAAAAAGGTTCAAGTGCGTTGCCAGATCTGTTACGTGTAAATCAATGATTATTTCATTATTGAAACCAAGACAACAGCGAAAACATTTTCCCCACAAAACGCTTTGTTTATTGTTTCTTTTTCTTTTTTGCGTCAATGGCACTCCCTCATTTTTGGCCATCGTTGCCAGATATTTCATGTCAGCTGACTTCACATCCCATTGCATTTGTTTAACATCGGTTACAATTCCACTATGTGGACCAGTTCATCGTGTTCTGTCCAACCATATCAAACAGGTTTGTGGATCTTTGTTATCAGGCCTAGGGATCAGGTTTCAGAACCTGAACCTGCTGCATTTTGATCAAATAACTGGCTTGAAGTCTTTATCGATCTGTCTCTTCTTACTGGCTCAATTAAATTTAGGTCTTCAGATGGATAGGCTCCCAGTCCAAGCCTCACAGGAGGCACTGTGTTTGGAGAGAGAGAGAGAGAGAGAGAGAGAGTAGGATGTTTAAACTGTGTCGGAACCTACCTGCCCAGCACTGTGTTGCAGGGGTGCAGGCTGTTTTAGTAATGTAGGAACCTACCTGCCGGGCACAGTGTTACAGGGGTGCGGCTGTATAAGCAGTGTCGGAACCTACCTGCCGGGCACTGTGTTACATGCAGTGATGCAGGCTGTTTAAGTAGTATAGGAACCTACCTGCCAGGCACTGTGTTGCAGGGGTGCAGACTGTTTAAACAATGTTGGAGTCTACCTGCCGGGCACTGTGTTGCAGGGGTGCAGACTATTTCAGCAATGTCTGAACCTACCTGCCGGGCACTGTGTTGCAGTGGTGCAGGGTGTTTAAGAAGTGTTGGAACCTACCTGCGCAGCACTGTGTTGCAGGGGTGCAGACTGTATAAGCGGTGTCAGAACCTACCTGCTGGGCACTGTCTTACAGTGGTAAGGGCTGTTTAAGCGGTGTCAGAACCTACCTGCCGGGCTATGTGTCACAGTGGTGCAGACTATTAAAGCAATGTCAGAACCTACCTGCCGGGCACTGTGTTACAGTGGTGCAGACTGTTTAAGCAATGTCAGAACCTACCTTCCGGGCACTACGTTACAGTGGTGCAGGCTGTTTAAGCAATGTCAGAACTTACCTGCCGGGCACTGTGTTACAGTGATGCAGACTGTTTAAGCAATGTCAAAACCTACCTGCCGGGCACTGTATTACAGTAGTGCAGACTTTTTAAGTGGTGTCAGAACCTACATGCCTGGCACTGTGTTACAGTGGTGCAGACTGTTTAAGCGGTGTCAGAATCTACCTGCCGGGCACTGTGTTACAGGGGTGCAAACTGTTTAAGCAGTGTCAGAACCTACCTACCGGGCACTGTGTTACAGTGGTGCAGACTGTTTAAGCAGTGTCAGAACCTACCTGCCGGGCACTGTGTTACAGTGGGGATGACATATTAAGCGGTGTCAGAACCTACCTGCCGGGCACTGTGTTTCAGTGGTAAAGGCTGTTTAAGCGGTGTCGGAACCTACCTGCCGGGCACTGTGTTTCAGTGGTGCAGGCTGTTTAAGTAAAAATAAACCATTTTTAGATAATTCTGATTTTTGTTTAATAATTTTGATAGGAAAATAAGACCAAATTCAGATTTTCAAAATCCTTTTTCTTTAGAAATTAAGATATCTCTGTTTTTGCCTGTATTGAGTTTAAACTGTTTAAGCAGTGTCAGAACCTACCTACCGGGCACTGTGTTACAGTGGTGCAGACTGTTTAAGCGGTGTCCGAACCTACCTGCGGGGCACTGTGTTACAGTGGTTCAGGCTGTTTAAGCATAGTCAGAACCTACCTGCCGGGCACTGTGTTGCAGGGGTGCAGACTGTATAAGCGGTGTTGGAACATACCTGCCCGGCACTGTGCTACAGTGGTGCAGGCTGTTCAAGCGGTGTCAGATCCTACCTGCCGGGCACTGTGTTGCAGTGGTGCAGGCTGTTTAAGCAATGTCAGAACCTACCTGCCGGGCACTGTGTTACAGTGGTGCAGACTGTTTAAGCAATGTCAGAACCTACCTGCCGTGCACTGTGTTACAAGGGTGCAGGCTGTTTAAGTAGTTTCAGAACCTACCTGCTGGGCACTGTGTTACAGTGGTGCAGGCTGTTTAAGCAATGTCAGAACCTACCTGCCGGGCACTGTGTAACAGTGGTGCAGACTGTTTAAGCAATGTCAGAACCTACCTGCCGTGCACTGTGTTACAAGGGTGCAGGCTGTTTAAGTAGTGTCAGAACCTACCTGCTGGGCACTAGGTTACAGTGGTGAAGGCTGTTTTAGCAATGTCGGAGTCTAAGTACCGGGCACTGTGTTACAGGGGTGAAGGCTGTTTAAGCGGTGTCGGAGCCTACCTGCAGGGCACTGTGTTGCAGTGTTGCAGGCTGTTTAAGTAGTGTCAGAACCTAAATGCCAGGCTCTGTGTTACAGTGGTGAAAGCTGTTTTAGCAATGTCGGAACCTACCAGCCGCTCACTGTGTTACAGTGATGCAGGCTGTTTAAGCATTGTCGGAACCTACCTGCCAGGCACTGTGTTACAGGGGTGCAGGCTGTTATAGCATTGTCTGAACCTACCTATCATGCACTGTGTTGCAGGGGTGCAGGCTGTTTTAGCAATGGCAGAACCTACCTGCCGGGCTCTGTGTTACAGTGAGGAAGACTGTTTAAGTGGTGTTAGAACCTACCTGCCGGGCACTGTGTTACAGTGGTGAAGGCTGTTTTAGCAATGTCGGAGTCTACCTGCCAGGCACTGTGTTACAGTGGTAAAGGCTGTTTAAGAAGTGTCAGAACCTACCTACCGGGCACCTGTGTTGCAGGGGTGCAGACTCAGACTGTTTAAGTAGTCTCAGAACCTACCTGCCAGAACTGTGTTACAGTGGTGCAGGCTGGTTAAGTAGTGTCGGAACCTACCTGCCGGGCACTGTGAAACAGTGGTGCAGGCTGCTTAAGCAATGTCAGAACCTGCCTGTCAGGCACTTTGTTACAGTAGTGCAGACTTTTTAAGTGGTGTCAGAACCTACATGCCTGGCACTGTGTTACAGTGGTTCAGACTGTTTAAGTGGTGTCAGAACCTACTTGCTGGGCACTGTGTTATAGGGGTGCAAACTGTTTAAGCAGTGTCAGAACCTACCTACCGGGCACTGTGTTACAGTGGTGCAGACTGTTTAAGCAGTGTCGGAACCTACCTGCCGGGCACTGTGTTACAGAGGGGATGACATATTAAGCGGTGTTGGAACCTACCTGCCGGGCACTGTGTTACAGTGGTAAAGGCTGTTTAAGCGGTGTCGGAACCTACCTGCCAGGCACTGTGTTACAGTGGTGCAGGCTGTTTAAGTAAAAATAAACCAGTTTTAGATAATTCTGATTTTTGTTTAATAATTTGATAGGAAAATAAGACCAAATTCAGATTTTCAAAATCCTTTTTCTTTAGAAATTAAGATGTCTCTGTTTTGCCTGTATTGAGTTTAAACTGTTAAAGCAGTGTCAGAACCTACCTACCGGGCACTGTGTTACAGTGGTGCAGACTGTTTTAGCGGTGTCCGAACCTACCTGCCGGGCACTGTGTTACAGTGGTGCAGGCTGTTTAAGCATAGTCAAAACCTACCTGCCGCGCACTGTGTTGCAGGGGTGCAGACTGTATAAGTGGTGTTGGAACCTACCTGCTGGGCACTATGCTACAGTGGTGCAGGCTGTTTAAGCTGTGTCAGAACCTACCTGCCGGGCACTGTGTTACAGTGGTGCAGGCTGTTTAAGCAATGTCAGAACCTACCTGCCGGGCACTGTGTTACAGTGGTGCAGACTGTTTAAGCAATGTCAGAACCTACCTGCCGGGCACTGTGTTACAGGGGTGCAGGCTGTTTAAGTAGTGTCAGAACCTACCTGCTTGGCACTAGGTTACAGTGGTGAAGGCTGTTTCAGCAATGTCGGAGTCTACGTACTGGGCACTGTGTTACAGGGTTGCAGGCTGTTTAAACGGTGTTGGAACCTACCTGCCCGGCACTGTGTTGCAGTGTTGCAGGCTGTTTAAGCAGTGTCAGAACCTACCTGCCAGGCTCTGTGTTACAGTGGTAAAAGCAGTTTTAGCAATGTCAGAACCTACCTGCTGGGCACTGTGTTACAGTGATGCAGGCTGTTTAAGCATTGTCAGAACCTACCTGCCAGGCACTGTGTTACAGGGGTGCAGGCTGTTATAGCATTGTCTGAACCTACCTACCATGCACTGTGTTGCAGGAGTGCTGGCTGTTTTAGCAATGTAAGAACCTACCTGCCAGGCTCTGTGTTACAGTGGTGCAGACTGTTTAAGCGGTGTCGGAACCTACCTGCCGGGCACTGTGTTACAGTGGTGCAGACTGTTTAAGCGGTGTCGGAACCTATATATACCTGCCGGGCACTGTGTTACAGTGGGGAAGACTGTTTAAGCGGTGTCGGAACCTACCTGCCGCGCACTGTGTTACAGTGGTGAAGGCTGTTTAAACAATGTCGGAGTCTACCTGCCAGGCACTGTGTTACAGTGGTAAAGACTGTTTAAAAAGTGTCAGAACCTACCTACCGGGCACCTGTGTTGCAGGGGTGCAGACTGTTTCAGCAATGTCAGAACCTACCTGCGGGGCACTGTGTTGCAGGGGTGCAGACTGTTTAAGTAGTGTCAGAACCTACCTGCCAGAACTGTGCTACAGTGGTGCAGGCTTGTTAAGTGGTGTCGGAACCTACCTGCCGTGCACTGTGTTACAGTGGTGCAGGCTGTTTAAGCAATGTCAGAACCTACCTGACGGGTACTGTGTTACAGGGGTACAGTCTGTTTAAGTAGTGATGGAACCTACCTACCATGCACTGTGTTACAGTGATGCAGGCTGTTTAAGTGGTGTCAGAACCTACCTGCTGGGCACTGTGTTACAGTGGTGCAGGCTGTTTAAGCGGTGTCGGAACCTACCTGCTTGGCACTATGTTACAGTGGTGCAGGCTGTTTAAGTAGTGTCAGAACCTACCTACCATAGACTGTGTTACAGTGGTGAAAGCTGTTTCAGCAATGTCAGTGTCTACCTGCCGGGCACTGTGTAACAGTGGTACAGACTATTTAAGCGGTGTCGGAACCTACCTGCAGGGCACTGTGTTACAGTGGTGCAGACTGTTTAAGCTGTGTCCGAACCTACCTGCGGGACACTGTGTTACAGTGATGCAGACTGTTTAAGCGGTGTCTGAACCTACCTACCGGACACTGTGTTACAGTGGTGCAGGCTGGTTAAGCTATGTCAGAACCTACCTGCAGGGCACTGTGATACAGTGGTAAAAGCTGTTTTAGCAGTGTCGGAACCTACCTACCGGGCACTGTGTTGCAGTGGTGCAGGCTGTTTAAGCAATATCGGAACCTACCTGTCTGGCACTGTGTTACAGTGGTGCAGAATGTTTAAGCAATATCAGAACCTACATGCCAGGCACTGTGTTACAGTGGTGAAAGCTGTTTTAGCAATGTCAGAACCTACCTACCGGGCACTGTGTTATGGTGGTGCAGGCTGTTTAAGCAATGTTGGAGTCTACCTGCCGGGCACTGTTTTTACAGTGGTGAAAGCTGTTTTAGCAATGTCAGAGTCTACCTGCCGGGCACTGTGTTGCAGGGGTGCAGGCTGTTTAAGCAATGTCAGAACCTACCTGCCGGGCACTGTGTTACAGTGGTGAAAGCTGTTTAAGCAAAGTCGGAGTCTACATGCAGGGCACTGTGTTACAGTGATGCAGGCTGTTTAAGCAGTGTCCGAACCTACCTGCCGGGCACTGTGTTACAGTGGTGCAGGCTGTTTAAGCGGTGTCAGAACCTACATGCCGGGCACTGTGTACACAGGGGTGCAAACTGTTTAAGCAGTGTCGGAACCTACCTAGTGGCACTGTGTTACAGTGGTGCAGGCTTTTTAAGCGGTGTCAGAACCTACCTGCCGGGCACTATGTTACAGTGGTGCAGGCTTTTTAAGCGGTGTCAGAACCTACCTGCCGGGCACTGTGTTACAGTTGTGCAGACTGTTTAAGCGGTGTCGGAACCTACCTGCCGGGCACTGTGTTACAGTGGTGAAAGCTGTTTTAGCAGTGTTGGAGTCTACCTGCTAGGCACTGTGTTACAGTGATGCAGACTATTTAAGAAGAGTTGGAACCTAACTGCCGGGCACTGCATTGCAGGGGTTCAGGCTGTTTAAGCTTGCAGGGGTTCAGGCTGTTTAAGCGGTGTCAGATCCTACCAGGTGGGCACT
>OZ026515.1:126469187-126498181 GCA_964019695.1 Loripinus fragilis
AAGGAGATTTTGCATCTAATCTCAGTTGACCCAATCTTAAAGTTCGAAATTGTTTGATGCGAATCCCCAGAAACAAAATTTAATGCAGTGCGACATGTTTTTAATTCATCTGCTTCATGTCGTTGTTTTAAGAAAAATATTTTACATTGGGCACTAAAAGAGACTAATTATAGATCTATATCTGATGAAGATCGATGTGATTTTGCTGTTATACATTCATTTTTTGGACTTGAGTAACTCCATTTATTTCTCTGCTGAAAAGTCGTGATAGTCAGCTCAAAATATTGATAAATGAATGGAGTGAGATATTTAATTCAAATTGGGCTTTAAAAGCTCAAAGGAAACGGGAATTGAGATTTGCAAGACAAGTCTTATCAAAAATATTCAAACCGAAGCTAAACAATAACAATCATACTAAGTCATAAGTCAAGTCATACTAGATGGAGATAAGTCAGACACAGCAAATGTAACATCAGGAGTCCCACAGGGAACAGTCCTTGGACCACTTCTGTTTCTCTGCTTCATCAATGACCTACCAGCGTCAATACTGTCCGCTGATACCAAGCTGTTTGCTGATGATAGCCTGCTCTTCAAGGTGATTGAAAATGACAATGAAAGGGAGTTGCTTCAGAGAGATCTTTCAGCATTGGAACTCTGGGAAGAAACTTGGCAGATGAGATTCAACCCAACAAAATGTGTCGTGCTGAGAATCTCCAACAAAAAGAGTCCAACTTGCAAGACAAATTACCAGCTTCATGGCCACACCCTTGAAGTGGTGGATGCTAGTAAGTACCTTGGAGTAACCCTGGCAGAGGATCTATCATGGGACAAGCACATCCAGAACACAGTAAGCAAGGGGAACAGAACAGTCGGCTTCCTACGTAGAAACCTCAGGGACTGCACACCACCTGTAAAAGCCTCAACTTACAAGATTATGGTGCGCCCTATACTGGAATATGCATCCCCTGTCTGGGACCCTTACCAGCAAACTGACATCAAAGCCTTGGAGCAAGTCCAACGGCGTGCCGCTAGATATGTCTTCAATGACTACTCAACAAGAACCCCAGGATGTGTCACAAAGATGCTAGATGACCTTGAATGGGAGCCACTCGAAGTAAGAAGAAGACACGACAGACTCAGCATGCTCTACAGAATGCAGCATAATTTGGTAGACATACCTGCCAACAGATACCTTAGCTCTAGTGACAGCCGAACCAGAGGGACGGTCAAGTTCTTCCAAGAAAGAATCAGCGACACAACCTACTCCAACTCCTTCTACCCAAGGACTGCAAGAGAATGGAACAAATTGCCATCCAGAGTTGTGTCTGCAGCCTCCCTGGAAGACTTCAGGTCATCCCTACGGGTGTGACCTGCTCCATCAATGGTATTAGAGAAGTCACTGTACATAGTTTTAACCAGCCTTTAGTTTTATCTACCTATACATAGTCTATTTGGGGCGTGCTGAAGCCATCGCACTACCTTGCCCCGCAGAGCTAATTACGGTCTTGGAAGATCCCAGCTCTTTACCAGGAAGAAGAAGAAGAAGAATCATGTAAACATTGAGCAAGTTCAACTAAGTTTTGATTGGTTTACGCATCACTGCGTTGTAACAGAACGATTTGATTGGCTAAAGCGAGAAATGCATATTTTATCGTTGAAACGCGTTGGGGGCTGCTAATGAATATTCATGAGTTTCGAAATACGTTGATTCGCGTTTCATACGCAATTTAAACTCAACGCACGTACAATGCGTTGGAAACGCACATAAAACGCGAATTCGCAGGACAAATACGCGGGCGGTAGTGTAGAAGGTGCACATCTTCAATGTGTGAACAATCATTATGCAAAGTTTTATTGTTGTTGGGGTTACAGATACAATCCAGACACCGCATTTCAGTTGGATAAGGACAGACAGGAAGAGATCTCTAAGTTCAAAATCCCCCAAATAAGAAAATATTCATGAAATGTGCATCAAATCTACTAAACTCGTTTAATAAATTCCATAATGTAAGGATACGAATGTTAGAATATATTTATCATATGGTGAACTACTTTGAAATTGCGTTTACGGTCTGAACCCCTTTCGATTAGTCCTTAATGCAAGTATACACGGCGGTTAATGCACGTTATAACATAAAACTACTGAATATGTACATGTAATACACTAGTGTTTTTTTCGATGTTAATGCATTGTGTTATATCACTCCCAATTTTATTTAGATTTGGCAATCATGAACAGAAACATGTCAGCTAAACATGTTTTTAGATTTCATTCCAATATGATAAATAATTCAAGGCCAACAGTGTATCGAATAACAATACCCTTCTAAAGATTCTAAAGTTGCAATTTGAAATTTGTCTAGAATTCAGACGTGATTGCAGATTTATTCCTGTTTTGTTATGAGGGGGACTTTATGATGTCTCTTTCTGATGATAAGCAGGCTGATGTTATTGATGCGTTTAACACTACTTCCAGATATTTGGACGATATTTTAAATATTAATAATGTTTATTTTGACAATATGGTTAGTCAATTATACCCTTCAGAGCTCTAACTGAATAAAACCAATGCCTCTGATACCAAAGCCGCATTTTAAGACTTGCATATGGCAATTTCTTCTAATGATATTGTTTCTACCAAAATTTATGATAAACGTGATGACTTTGATTTTGAAATTGTCATTTTCCCATTTTTAGATGGTGATGTTCCTCGTTCTACATCCTATGGAGTCTATATCTCTCAACTCATTCGTTTTGCTAGAGCATCCAGCTATGTTGCTGACTTCAACACTTGCAATAAATTATTAAAACAGTCTTCTTAAACAAGGCTATCGGTATCATAAACTTTGCAAACATTTTCAAAATTTTATAGACGATACTATGATTAGATTTCTAAATTCCTAGTTGGACTTAAATTTCTCTTGCACCAAGACTTTCGGAACCTCATTTCTATGGTGACTTGGTGTATAAATTGGAGAAGATTGTTGGCTCTAATAATTTTTCAGCGCAGTTCATTAAAATAATTTCCCATTATAAAAAGATTGGCTATAACATTAATGTATTGCAACAGACTGCATGCTTTGTAGTCAACCCAATCACGGTTGGCAACTTTGCTTTCCTCTTTAATTGCACGCCGGTGGGTAGGACATCAGACTCTATGATGGTTCCGACTTAAAGACTTATCTATTGATGAGATGGTAGGGGCCTGATGCTTTGGCTGTTTGTCGGGCCCACTGGGGTTTACCTGTTGGATTTCTTTTGCTCCGGTATTCAGTTTAATTTACTGTTGAGTCCTTATCCTTGCTTTATCTCCTTGTTATATCTTGATTTATATGTTTTAGGAGATGATGCATTGATAAGTTAGGGGTCTTTCATGCAAACCAAATATCTATGTGTCTTGATCCACATCTGAATTAAAGGTGAGGTTGGCGCCGTTAAACCGGTTTAAGCCCTCCAGTAAAATATTTTACTGACCGTTCCAAGGCGGTAATTCTTTTGTGGATGTTTTATGTTTTTGTTCTGTTTTGTGTTTGCTATGTCTTTGTGCGCGTCTGTTTATATGTGCTTTGTGGTCACCTGCTGGGAAAGGGCTGACCTCTTGGCTGTCGTTTGTGGTGTCTACTGTGAGTCTGTCACTTTCCCATTGATATCCAGGGTCAGGTGTGGTACTTGATTGTATCGATTCCTGATCTTTGCACCCATACTTATTTAAAGTAATTGTATAAAAATATTTTTGCTAAAATTCTGGATACAAATTACCCTCGGAGCCCAACTATTCGCCCGGCACTTACGGTAGCCAGTCGGAACGGATATTGTTGATGCAAATATCGTCAATACATTCGACGTAAGTTGCCATCTTGACGGCAGGTCGTCATTTTGGTTAATCAGACCTGCGTCGATATTTCACTGTTCATGTTGCCTGATAACGATCTCTTAGGCGATGTACAGTTAACGGATGGCAATTATAGTATAACGTGACGTCAGAAACACGCACCCCGCTTGCAACATAATGATTAATAAAGTTATAAAACTAAAGCTACAGTGTTCTTTATACATGTATATTAGCAAGCTTAATGTGAAATGATATATTATTTAGCTTCATTGATTCATAGAGACGCCACGTGCAAAACATAGTAAACCCGCGCTGCGTATATGGTGGTGGCCAGTGTTTGTAAAAACGTTGGTATTAGTTTATGATAGAAGCAGAATGTCGTTACCAGCCCATTTTACCCGTTAAAGAAGGCTTAAAATATTCTTTGTGCAAAATAATAATTTTCAGTGTATAACTTGAATTCGCATATTGAAAGTGGGTTGGCGTATGGGAAATTTAGAAATACTGCCCTTTAGTGCCCAAATGATCAGATGACAGTGATTTTTGGTGATCAAGTAAATTTTTAATTTAAGTTTGCTGCTTCCGACGGGCTGCGAAAAACATTGAATTTTATATATTAATCTGCGATTTTAGAAAACTACCACGCCAGCATTTAAAGCAACATGGACATCGTCATTGACGTAACACTTCCAACTTGAATCACCACTTATACAGCAAAATGGACAAATATTCAAAAAGTGCTATGGATGATAAAGGCTTATATGGGCCTCGTCGCGAGAAAACCTGTCTTCGGGGTTTCCGACAAAGAGAGTTTCAAACTAGTCTCTTCAGCTACAGAGACTTGCTAGATAATTGAAATTTTACGCGTAGCAAGTCTCGATATGATTATTTCTAGTCGATATGGAGGTCAATATTCAGGACGATTGTGCTGATAAAAACAATGAGTCCATGAGCTTGCTAAACCCTAACGGAGCTACTGACACCGACACAGACACGAACAAGGGTGCCTCAACAGAGAAAACAAATGATGAACCTACATTTAAATCTCCACAACCGAGTGTAAGCGGCAGTCAACGTGAAAGCAGAAGAGCGACTGCTCGACTGAGGGCGGTCTCCCAAACTAGAAATCGCCCAGTCTCGCGCACAAGATCGGTACCGGGACGGCAAGAACACCCACGTTCAACACCAATTGAAAGTTCGACATAGGGTTCAGGGGGAGTAGTGATCAATGTGAACGCACCTTGTGATGCAAAACCTAAATTAAATGCAAGATGTGCCTTTAAGTTTGCTAGTCTTAACGTATGCGGGCTTAAACGGCGAGCAGACTATCCAGAATTCATTGAGTTAGTGAACAAATACGATTTGATATGTTTTAGTGAGTCCAAAATTGATGAAAATGATGTTGTCTCGATTCCCGGCTACATGTCAATTGATCAACCGCGACGTCAAAAATATCAACGTAAGTCAGGGGGTATCTCAGTATTTTATAAGCAGTCATTATCTGAGCACATAAATAATGTAAATACAGAGTCAGATTATATTTTGTGGTTTGAACTCGGCAAATCGCTTGCAAACCTTGACGAAAATATTTTCTGTGGCGCTGTATATATACCACCTGAAAACTCAAACTATTATAATGATGAAGAGCTTATGTTGTTGGAATCCGAGATAACATCATTTTGTAGCACCCATAAATATGTGATCATTACCGGAGACTTCAACGCACGAACAGCTGAGATGAAAGACTACACAGAGAATGATGATTTTCTGTCTGAGTTATTTGATTTTGATCCAGAAACTGTCGAGTTCTTCTCACATATTAACAAACTTGAAAAGTATGACGTGTTACGTGACAGACAATCCCGCGATAGGCATACCAACAACAGTGGCTATAAGCTAATTGACATGTGTAAAAATCATAATTTGTTTATTCTGAATGGTAGATTTGGAAAGGATAAGGCAAAAGGTAACTTTACATTCAGGCAATCATCTGTGATAGACTACACTCTTGTCACTACTGAATGTCTGCCAATTTTTAGAGATTTTGAAGTTTATGAGACTGACTCATTATCTAGTGATGGCCACTGTCTCCTTAGCCACTCACTGTTGTTGGATGCCAGCCCCTTTCAGGTGAAAAATGAACAAGTCCCTCAAACTGCACCTTATTCAAAGTGGATACCTGGAAAATCAGCGAGCTTTTGTAGAAATATAAATTTGGATCAGGTCAAAGCACTCTCTTCTTTGTTAGACTCTGATGAGCAAAGTAAGGACTCAGTCAAAGAAATAACGGAGCAGATTTCAGAAATATTCTCTAAAGCGTGTGAAGTAACGTTTCCAAAAAACCGTAGTAAACCTACAAACAAGCATAAACCATGGTTTGGCCCAATATGTAAATCAGCTAGGAAAAAATACCATCTGGCAAGAAAACGCTATAAACATAACAAAACACACTACAACAGAACAGTTTTAAACCAATCAAGTAAATCGTATAAGAAAACAATGAACAAATTTATTGCCAAACACAGGAAGCAAAACGAAAACAAATTACGCTCCATGCAATCAAAACATCCGAAAGAATACTGGAAATTTATAAATAGTTTGAAGCACAGAAATAGCTTAAATTCTCCCTCCTTGAATGAGTTTTATGAGCATTTTAAAAACCTTAATGCAGCCTCTGACGATG
This sequence comes from Loripinus fragilis, assembly GCA_964019695.1. Taxonomy (NCBI): domain Eukaryota; kingdom Metazoa; phylum Mollusca; class Bivalvia; order Lucinida; family Lucinidae; genus Loripinus; species Loripinus fragilis. The sequence goes on from OZ026515.1 coordinate 126,475,703, forward strand.
ATGCAAACATATTGAACACAGATCTTACAGATGAAAATGAAGTCCTTAACACGCCCATTACCACACAAGAAATTTTACACGCTATTAATAAATTACATAATGGTAAGGCAACCGGTCTGGATAAAATCGCAAATGAACATATTAAAGAAACAAAAAATATTTTTATACCAATCTATGAAAAACTATTTAACCTTATACTTGATACGGGCATTTTCCCAGAACAATGGTCCACTGGCACCATCAAACCTATCTATAAAAATAAAGGTGACCATCTAAATACTCAAAATTATAGACCAATAACTATTTTAAGCTGTCTTGGAAAACTTTTTTCTTCCATCTTGAATGAACGTCTGAACGACTATCTTGAAGAAAATGACTTATTATCTGAATGCCAAGCAGGATTTAGGCAAAATTATTCAACTCTAGATCATGTATTTTCCCTACACGCCTTGATAGAATTGTTGAAATCACAGAAGCAAAAGTTGTTTTGTTGTTTCGTCGACTTTTCCTCAGCCTTTGATAAGGTATGGAGGACAGGCCTTTGGAATAAAGTAATACAGCACGGAATCAATGGTAAAATATTCAGAGTAATACGCAACATGTATGCCGATATTAAATCGTGTGTATCTCTTTTAGGCTCTAATTCACCGCTCTTCTCCAGTTTCGCAGGCGTAAGACAGGGCGAGAATCTCTCACCAATTTTATTTTCACTCTACTTAAATGATCTAGAGGCACATCTATTACTTAATCGCCAGGCGGGTATCACTGTCAATGTAAATGATGAGAATTTTATGTTTTATGGACGATTAATTGTACTGTTATATGCTGACGACACTGTGATACTAGCAAATTCAGCTGAAGACCTGCAAAATTCTATGAATACATTTAATACATACTGCAAAACCTGGAAATTGAGTGTCAATATTTCAAAAACTAAAGTTGTTATATTTGGAGCTAGGAAAACAGACTCTTTTGAATTCACTATTGGGGACCAACTTGTAGCAATCACAGAGGCCTACAAATACCTGGGCATACACTTTTCACAAACTAGAAGTTTCCTTAAGGCAAGAAAGCATATTGCAGAACAAGCAAAGAAGGCAATGTACCTACTGTTCAATCGCATCAATAACTTATATCTCCCAATCGACTTACAAATCAAACTGTTTGACCATACTGTACTACCCATACTGACATACGGATGCGAAGTAATAGGATTCGAAAACATATCCATATTTGAGAACATACACACCGATTTTCTTAGAAAAATTACAAAAAGCAGAAAGAGCACTCCTTTGTACATGCTGTACGCCGAATTAGGTAGATATCCGCTTGAAATTATTGTTAAAACGCGTATTATAGGGTTTTGGAATCGAATCCTTCTTGATAAAACTACAAAAATCTCCGTTACTATGTACCATGCATTAAAAAACCTATCTAATTATAAACCAAAGTGGATCTCAAACGTGCAAAATATACTTTGCGGCATTGGCAGGAACGACCTGTGGCTTTTCCAGAGCAACATAAACTCTAACTCGATCAAATACCTTGTAAAGCAGACTCTTCTTGACCAATTTCAGCAAAATTGGCATACAAATCTCAATAATTCGTCGAAGGCAAAATGCTATGGTCTTTTTAAAGACAATCTAAACTTAGAAAGCTATTTTATCACATTGCCAAAACACCTATATCTCAACATGGTACATTTCCGTACCGCCAACCATAAACTCCCCATCGAAACTGGTAGATGGAACAATCTCGAAATAAATGAAAGAAAATGTAACATATGTGACAAAAACACAATTGGCGACGAATACCATTACCTTTTTGAGTGCACCTTTTTCAATAATGAGAGACAACAACATATTCCAGCATCAGTTTACAAAAGACCAAATATACTAAAATTTAAAGAATTATTAAATACATCAGATAAAACTCTACAGACAAACCTAGCACAGTTTATGGGTATCATCATCAGGAAATTTGCAAAAGCATAAAGTCTATAAATAATAAGAAAAAAATAAGTCTAAATAAATCTAAATAGTACAAAACTCAAATGGTGTGCTCCTGGAAGGGGGGATCATGTGAGTGCTATCCCCTTCTAGGAACTCACTATTTTCATACTGAAATCATATGCTCTATATTATGTGGTTTATTATATTCTGAACACTTTATAGCTCAGCAACAAGTGAGACCACGACCGGGTCGCATCATCGGATCGTGCCGCTCGGGTCTTCATCAGTTGTCAAACATAAACGAGTATAACAAATATGAATTGCCGAGACCCAGCGTTAAGCTTATCATTATATGGCACCAGTGTTGACCCCGATGAGTTGCTGATTTAGACTCGCTGTCATGCCCTATGTCATTCTGCATTAATAACGGTAGCTACAAACGACAGAATGTCAACATGCGATGGCGTTCTTGAATTTATTTTGATGGCTAATTTAAGCAATAAAAGTAATGACGCAAATAGTGTGTAGTCGGATTGACAGCCGAAAGTTGTTCCCAATTACGCATTGTTTGAAAGTCGAGAAATCAAAAGTAAGATGGCTTGGACACCTGCTTGACTACACTGAACCATAATCGACCTATTTATATAAAGAACCGGGTCATTCGATAATCGTTAAATGAATTGCATAACAAACACACGATGTGCCCTGTCGAGGTGCTCAAAATGAACACCTCGGCTGAACACACCCTGGAAGTTGAATTTTCGATTAGACCATTCATGAAAACTCACACACACACACGCAAACGCACGTACGCACGCACAGACGCATATACGCACTCTAACACACACGCATGTACGCACACACACACACACAATTGTAAGAGGTACAGAACTGCTTTTACTATACAAATGGGTAATAACTACTGACACATGCCAGAGACATCTCTTTACCTGATTCCAAATATAGGACGCCATACATGGATAAGCAATCCCTAACCCCTCGAGCGCCCATCACAAATTGTGTCTACCATGCCGTCTTCTGAGGTGTTTTGAGGCATTGTTGACAAACAGTGTGGATCCATATCGGGCCGTTCCTATGGCGGTCTGATCTGGGTCTACGCCGTATGTCTCTGCGCTTAGATTGGCAGGTGTGTGCAGCCGCAGGCTTCGATCAGCGAGCGAAGTTTTCGGCTGCTTTTTTCATCGGCGTTTTGGGGGTTAAACGGCCGATAGTTGCATTAACCAGTCATAAAATATAGAAAGACCAATGGCCAAAGGCTTATAAAAGTTGCCCGACCCTGTAAGATGTGTATGCTCCCACACCAGGTATAAGGGAATTCATACCCTCAAAACTAATTCGTGATAAAACTTACCTACAAAGTTGAATGTTAATCCCTTCACCACGAGCATTTGTTTACACTATGAACGATTACCTATACATACCGCCGAGAACGCGGTCCAGCCTTCGCACATTGACAGGTATAGGGCGTGGCATGATCTAATTAGCCAATCGAACCTACGCAGAGCCCAATACAATTATTACGAGTTGCTCATGATAAGAGAAGTGGGCGGTGTCGATTCATGTAGCCAACAAAAGTTTTCTGTCAAATTAAACCAGCACGAATAGTCCGGGCCTGTAAACAACTCTAATAATTAGGTCAGGATAGTAATGCCTCAAATTAGCTAATGTATGGCAACTACATTAATACGTCGTTCAGGAATGGACACCGCTCACACCTCGACGCCGGGGAGAACAATCGGTGAGACACTAGAATGTCAGACGGCGCCGACGGAACGCCGAATGGATACAAAAATGCCCACTTCATTTAGAATAAACATCCATGATTCAGTTGAATTGGTGCATCGTATCGTTCTCGCAGGAGCGCCGACGTCCAGTTGTCATTCATGTGAGAACGATAAGAAGCCCATGCATGTAAACAAAAACAAAGTCTTAAAAAAGCACTCAAAGCACTGAATAGTCTGCTCCCCCTCCAGCAGATTCTTGGCATCGTGGCAGCATCATGGCGATGCTAGCACGTTGCCGAAGGATTGTTAAATTACTTCCATTAGGCTTACATCTATCAAAACAAATGTTCAAACGCCCGACACTGTTATAAATACTTAAAACTGTATATATTCTATGCCTCATATGTCATTGTAATGACCTGAGAGAAATAAAGAATATGTTATGTTATGTTATGTTAATAAGCGAATAACAAAGGCGCTGATCAGACTGCGCGAATGCGCAGGCTGGTCTGCGTTTTTGTGTCGCAAACCCCCGAAGACAGGTTTTGTCACGACGAGGCCCATAAATGCATGCACATATTGGCAGAAGAGCATCAGGTGTTCGCTTTTTTGCTCTGTATATATATAAGGTGCACGTTAACTCTGAAAAATGATATGGAAACCAATTATGCAGTAGTTAGCCATTGTTGAGTTCCCTGGTAATATTACCAGCACGAAGACAGATTTTCTGTGTTAAGACAGTCATCAAATATCAAAAAGGCCAATCCTAGCTTCAAGTCTTATTCAACTACTTAGCTGTCCAAATACGGAAGACCGCAATTAATGGTCTAGACGAACCTTATAAGGATGCATCTCACGTCCATTTTACCATTCGTTGGACATCAGATCACCAACGGTTCATTAAAATCAAACGAAATCCGGTGGGTTTATGTTTCTGAATTTTGCATTGGAACGAAATGGACGATTGTCATCTTTGTAGACCACAACGCATTTTGTTAGCCGGCAACAAATGCATTGGCAGGTTTACGAAATGCGGGTCTACATTGCAACACATTCTGTTGCTTAAATAGGGTAACAAAATACTGGGTTAATTTTGATAGAAATGAAATTCGAGATCTTTTGTAGTGCTAGTGCCTTTCCTGCTCACACACTCAAATTAAGGTCATCGATGAAGTCCATGGCTTATGCTCAAGACCAACATTTAGACCTCTAGTCCCACTAGAAGACCATGCATGCATTTCTTAGGAATATATTTACGCATATGCGAAAACTGAACTGGTCCAAATAATGACATACAGTAAAACTGTCTTAAACGGCCACTCAAACATAGACAAAACAAAGATCTTAATGAAAAATGGTACCTTAATGAAGGTCGAAAGTATTGCAGAATGCTCTCTTTGGAGCATTTTGCAATACTTTTGACGTGCATTAAGCGATAATTAGTCTTAAAAAACAACAATATGTTTTTGGCTTTTTGAAAGTGTCCGTTTTAGACAGGTTTTACTGTATTAGAACTTATTGGAATTCTATCGCTTTTTAAATTGTATCTTTTTCATGGGGTCAGAAAACTCCAACCTTTGTTCCATTATGATTTGTCTGCAATTTTTAAAAGTCATTTTGATTTGATTAGAGCTCATATTGAGTTGTAAATCAATCTAAATTGAAACATATTTTGAAGAAAGCGGGATAATCAATGAGCATGGCGAGAAACCAATTTTCGTCGTAATCGAGATCAGAAATCAACTTGTCACATACACTCAAGAACATAATTGCTACCCAGTAGCTTTAACAGCGTGGAAACACGAATAACTACTAGGAATTGATGTGTTTTAGAGTTTACATATACTTTAGACACTAATTAACTTAGAAAAACATTAGACTTCGAGCTAAATAAGGTCCTGCTCCCCACCCCCCCCCCTAGGGAATTTTGCAGACATATCCTATCTTGAAGAAAATTTCAAGCCGCATCTTTTAAGAGATGATTGCACTCTTTGCTCCGGGGCGTTAGTCTCTGACAGCCTGTTACATATGTTACTGTAACAAACTAATAAAAAAATCAAAATGAAAGTTTGAGCTACAGAAAGAAAGCATTAAACCAACTAATTATTCAAATTTCTTGTGTAGTTTGCAAGCTGGATGCCATGCTACATAAAAGCAGCATTTTAAACAAAATTACAGCCTTCAATGGTGTTATATGCGTTACATAGATTAAATTTCCCTTTGAAAGTTGAAATCGTGACTAACATCATTTAATTTTACAAACGATTTGTGCATTTTTACAAGTATTTTTAATCTCAATTTACTAAAATACTCATTGGACTAATAGAAAAAACAAAGTTTGCTTTTCTATCTCAAATACATTGTTTTATATGAGCTATTAAACAACCCTACCCCCAATTTTAAGTATCCAATTTTGGTATCTATTATTGAAGAAAAATATACGAAAATATTTGACTCTTGTTGATATCATTCATTTTTGGCACTGTCTTGCTAATGCAATAAAGAATCAAACATTTGCAAGTTTGACATGAGGATCAGAGCACTTATTTAAGTATGTAACGTATTTTACATGGCATAATGAATGAGCAAGGAAATTGTCTTGGAAGTAAGAGATGATATTTCAGAAAAAATACTATTTTCACATGTTTTCCTATTAATCTCTAGCCTCTGGTGCCTTAGTCTTAGTATTACAGTCATTGCTGATAAGCTCATGGAATTGCGTTTCAGATGTTATATATAATCTTTTTTATCACATATTTCCTAATGCCTATAATATTAAAATATATAGACATTTTTTTAGAAAATTTAAATGACACAATTCAATAAATATTCCTATTAAATATAATCATTCAATCTTTATTCAAGTCATCCTCACAATGTCTATCATTGTGTCTGCTTCTATGGCAAAATAATCACCCATTTCATCGCAATCAGTAGAATCATGGCATAGTATTAGGACTGTAAACTGAGTACAATCCTGTTCCTCTCCACCCTTTTGGGAATCGTGCAGACATATCCTACCTTAAAGAACAATTCAAGCTGCATAAAATAAGAGATGTTTGCACTCTATTAACTAGGGGGTTAGCCTGTAATGGTATGATACGTATGTTACCATATCAATTTAAGAATAAATGGATTGAAAATCTGAGAAACAGAAAGAAGACAAAAAACTATCTATTTATTTGAATTATTCATGTAGTTTGCATGCTGAATACATTTGATACATAAGAAAGTGTTTTTAACAAATATATATCTTCCTATGGTGTTATATGTGTTACATTAATTAAGATAACTTCTTAAAATTGGTAATTGTGACAAACATCACTTATAATCACTTCGTGTGATCCTCCTCTTTTGCCATCAAAAGACTTAATTTTCTTTGTATGTGTGGCCAGTGCCAGCGTCAAACAAATTGACTCAGCTATAAATTGAATCCTTAGCATTCTTCAAAAGCAGAAACAGCATGTCAGTGTCATGGGATAAAACACCTAATTAAATATGGGTTTAATGCCATTTCACATATATGCATACAATGGAGTATGACTCTGGTATATGTCTCTTCCTGTGAAGTGGAAAGAGCAATCTTACTGCAGCTGCCTCTGCATCCGTGCTAGTTAAATGACAACTTTGCTCTGATTTTGCAAAAGCTATGTCTCTAATGTGTACCTCTATGAATACTTTAAGATTTCTGACATTGGTCAAACAGAAATTTGATAGGCTGCTTTTTTGCATCATTTGCCATGGAACCTATCCAGTCCTTTGGTGCTTAAGTCCTCAGGTCTTAGATCATTAGCATTTTGCTGCGCCCAAAGAACTTTATAAGTTTTCTTTAGTTACAATGTTGACTCTTGATGGTTTTGGCAGACCTTCTGAAACAATTTCTGTTACACTTTGAAAGTTATCTGGTATAAGAGAAAGAATATGAAGTTTGACATTGCCATCAATTTTGTTTGCAGCTGGTTGTTTTTTTATGTCACTACATTGAAGCAAGCCTTAAAATAATGTAAAACCTATGATTTCTCAGTTTTTGCAGCCATATCATTAGCTGTTGCATTTAAAAGAAAGAAAGTTGACTGTGGGTAGAATAGGATAACCAGTAGATCGATATTATGCGCTATGGAAGATTTATACTTAGTAAACAAGTTGATAAGGTGCCTCATTTCATGATCCATTGAAAACACTAAAATTGAAAACAGTTGCCTCTGACTGTAAAATCAAAAAGGATATCACGACAATGCCCTTGCTCATTTATTATGACGAGTCATATGTGTTACATCCTTTAATAAGCGCTCTTATCTTAGAAACTTAGTGAATCATTGAATTGAAAGGGTCTAATTTGCGCTCTTTTCATCCTGCATTTCATTGCTTTACCTGCTGTGATACATCTCGTTTGTTTATCTGAAGGGAAAGGGTTACCGCGGTTTCAGCACTTCAAAAATACTAAGACTTTAAATAAGTTTTAGAATGCTTGAGGAAAGATAATAAGTGCAGAGACATTTTTAGATGAAAATATTTTTGTTGCATGTCTGGAAAGGCTACATTTATAAAAGTTAACCAGCTAAGATATGGTTCTTTATCACAGAAGTATCAAGGTACATCAGTCCAGGTACGCATTGCTTTTAATGGCATAGTTTTCCTCCTTGTAAAGCTTTAGTCTTTCTCCTACTTGCAGAGTATCACTTGAAACACATACTCAAAGCGCCAACTATTAGAAATTTATATCAGTTTCCGAATTTTCCAAGCCATGGATGGCAAAATTGGAAAGTTGATAGTGGCTCATCAATTTTGAGTGATCAAAATTGTATAACAGTAAATGATTGAAATATTGTGTGATGATTCTACTAGTTGCAAGGAGGCGTGTGATGATACTGATTACCACAGAAGCAGACAACGACAAACGTTTAACATGAGTGTTAAATCGATGAGAATTAGTTTGGACCATTTCATTTATTGTATTGTCTTGTACAAATGTAAAACTATCTTTTCTATTTGTTGCTCTATATTTAGCATTATATGCACAGTATAAGGAAATGTGTTAAACATCTGCAACAACAGTCCATGGGCTTGATAATCAGAAATGAATATAATTTCTAGTGTTTTGGCACCAAAGACTTATATTATAAGTACACATTAAGTGTCCTGATCTTAAACTTAATGACATCTTGCAGATATATGAGCAAGACAGACTAAGAAAATGTAAAGTATCCACACGCTGCATTCACTTTCATGTGTTTTACTTAAACGGTAATAACAAAATTTGCTTCTCTGTAAAACTGGGAGTAGGGCTGTGTATTAGCTCCTATAGGACAATATATTTAAGATAGAAAAGCAAACTTGTTGTTTCCTATTCATAACTTGAGTATATGTTTGTAAAATCTAATAAAACAGTTTGAAACCAAGTCATAGTAGTTGTTCAACTAAATGACAATAGCCACAATTATAGCTTTTAATTTATAATTAGGCTCATGTAACGCACATAACACCACAGTTAGCCATATTAACGTTAAACAGCTTCCATATGTAGTAAAGACATCCAGTATGCAGACTATAAGAATGTCAATTTATTAGATAATTTTAATTTCTTCTTTTTTTAGCTCAAACATTCAAATTTCTTATTCTCAAATTGATATAGTAACATATGTAACAAGCTGTTACAGGCTAACGCCCCAACTAACAGAGTGCAAACATTTCTTATTAAATGCACCTTGAATGGTTACATAAGATGTAATATGTCTGCAGAATTCAAAAGGGGATTAGGATGGAGCAGGCCCTTACTCAGCTTGATGTCAAAATACTGTTTGGTGATTTTACTAATCACGCTAACATATGTAACACTCTCTGATCTTCAAAACTTGGTGACAACTAGCAGATCTATAAGTCTTTATCATACGAGCCAGCTTAAAATCCCTAAACAATGTAAGATATCCAGCAGCTGCGAGTTTTTTTCACAATTTTAGCTCAAACTTTCAAACTACATTTCCTTAATTTGATATAGTAACGCATGTAACATGCTGTTTCAGACTAACGCCCCAACATAGAGAGTGCAAACATCCCTTATTCGATGCAGCTTGAGTTGTACTATAAGAAGGAATATGTCTGCAAAATTCCCTCGAAGATATTAAAACATTTTTAGGAAGATCTTACGTAAAGACAATGAGCTTGCCCATTTATTACATCAGGTAACATATGTTACAGCCTCTGATATTAAAAATTTTGCAACAAACTTGCAGATTTATGAGTCTTTTCATATAAGCAAACAAATCACAAACAATGAAACATATTCATCAACTGCAAATGTTTTTTAACAATTTTTACTTTAGTTTTAATACCAAACATTTCACCTTAAAACTGGGTAGGGGTAGGGTTGTTTAATTGCTTATTCTAGAAAAAATATTTAAGCTAGAGAAACAAACTTTGCTTTTTCTGTTAGCCAGTTGCATAGGCTTGTCAGAAATGGTTAAAACATTTTGCAAAACACACAGAGAGATTGTGAATGTAAATGATACTAGCCACACTTGCAAATTTTAAAGGGTTATCTGATTTATGTAACGCATATGGCACCTTAGGAAACCGCAATTTTGTTCAAATGGCTGTCATACGTAGTTTAGATATCCAGTATGTAGATTACATGAATGATTTTTAAAAATAAATATTTTAAGGTCTTTAATTTGTAGCCCAAACTTTCAATTTACTTTTTCTTAATTTGATAAAGTAACGTATGTTACAGGCTCTTAAAGACTAACGCCCCAACGCACAGAGTGCAAACATCTCTTAAAAGACTCGGCTTTCAATTCTCTACAAGATAGGATATGTCTGCAAAATTCCCTAGGGGGGGGGGGAGCAAACCCATTCTCAGCCATCCGTCTACATTGTTTACTATGAGTAAGGCAAGGAAACGGATTGGCTAAAAATAATATATGGGCCAGTACACGAATGTGACTTTACTGTCCTGTGTGTTTCTTGCAGTCTTGTGGTCACCTTCTGTTAGTAAAATTGTTTGCTATGAGAATGGCAAGGAAAACGGATTGGTTAAAAATAAAACGTATGTGACTTTACTGTCTTGTGTGTTTCTTGCAGGCTTGTGGTCACCTGCTGGAAAAGGACTGACCTCTCGGCTCTCGTGTATGTGATTTTGTCTTGTGTTTTGTCACTTTCCCATATGGTGTCCTGGGTCAGGTGTGGTATTTGACTGTATCGATTCCTTCCTCACATATGCGCAAAGACCATACTCACGTATCCTGCGGGGCGGAGGTTTATATTTTGGTCGAGTGAGCCTTCTTCTACATCAATACTTTGCAAAAGGAAGCAGCGAAGGCTCTGGCGAGTCTGCATATGTGCAGACTCGCCTGAGCCTTTGTTGCTCGATGATGCGATAAGTATCCAAGCCATATACATTTATCAGCCATTTGATAATTTTACTAATGTGTCAGTTATCTTTAACAGAAGTGGTTCGTTTAAAAGTTTGTCCTTTGAAACGTAATATATGTCGTGGATACATGTACTGAACGGAAACGAATCAATGCATGGTTCTTTAAAATATAATTTTATTATTATGCATACACCAGACACTAGACTGGCTCAAGTACTTAAACATTTTTTCATCGATGTGCCATATCATATTCTTGTAGCAAGTCTTACTCTGATGGCTCTGTTTTGTAACAGAGCCATCAGAGAGAGACTAGCTCCAAGTATATGATATGGCACATTGATGAAAATTGCTTTAAGGACTGGAGCCAGTTTAACAGGACACTTTTTGGTTGGTGGACTATTTCAGTAATTCGTAGTCTTTTCGAAATTCCGACATGCTTCAAGAAGCTTTTGGCATTTATGCAGGAACGTCCATTCAGATTAGAATATATATCTAAGTTAAGATGATTATAATGATTTCTGACATTTCCCCATTGAAGAAAAACATGTTTTCAGATCTTCCATCGATTAAAATAGGACCTTTGGGAAATAACAAAGGTTATTTTTAGACGAAGTCTTATAATTTCAAAACCTGACTTGATCTCTGTATGGAAGAAAGTACATACCATGCAATTGTTATTTATCTATCGCGGAGATTTAGTAGAATGTTATGTTCTTATGTTGTTGTTTTTTCACTTTTCCATTGGTGCTCAATGATATTTTCACGTGAACGCTGAAAGAACGATAGTTAAAACGCGAGAAATGTAAAGAAATATCTGCGTCGATAGTTACAAATATGTATGACACGATACCTCTTCCGTAGGAAATAATTGCTGATATTTGTAGTATACGGTCAACTAAACAAACAGACAATATTCTCGCCTGAGAATAATCGCAGCTGTTACTACTGGTTAACTTAGTGGAGGCAGAAAGATAGCAACTTCCAGCAGTGACCTATATATAGGTAGGTCCCTGCTGCCAGATGTACTTGCTTTGGAGCAGACGAAAATTTTCAGTACACCCCGAATCATGGTGCATAGCTGATGCATATGGTACATGTAGGCTGTTCGAAAAGGCAAAGTAAAATGAAAATCATATATTTTGCAACTATCAACTCTGTAACTTAAAATGGAATACTGTTAATCTCTTTTATTATATAACCTATAAATAAACATCTTCTGATTGGCCCAGATGCATATTCACTCGAGTCAATAAAACTACATATTGCATGGCTGGCCGGACGTGACGTTGCAAAGCACACGGCACGAGGTAATATTGACTTGCTTACGGGAAGTGACGTCAAAACGTCAAGTAATTTCGCATGATCCATCCGTAACGTCAACGTTTTAATGGTCTAAAATGGCAGGAAATGCATAAGATAAATGTATTATATAATAAAACAATTGTTAAATTATGTTTCAGTAGACATGGAGAGTTATTGAACAGAAAACTCAACCATATTGACCTCGGCTCCGCGTCGGTCAATATGACGTTTACTGTTCAATAACTCTCCATGTCTACCTCAACATAAGTTAATAATTGAATAATATTGCACTGATGTTATCAATACTTTACATGCATGAATACGGCAATTAACAAAGGGGATGTAGACTTTTTTCATATCTGTTTTAACAACGGATTCTTTCAGGAACCCTATTAGAGTGTCAAAACAGGTTGGATCCAGATCAGTCGGTCCTGATATGGGACCAAAAATGTTTGCAAAGATTGCCAGCAGATAGCAAAAGTCGGAACTTAGGCAAGGGAATAGTAAACATGTAAGTGAGTAAGTGAAATACAACAATCACAAACTGCAGACCAACCCACGATATTGTGAAGAAGAGCCAGATGACATTTACAGTAACAAGACATCCGACGTACAATAAAAGCAAAGCAACCAGCTCTCTCTTTCTGCTCAAGATGATTGTAAAACAAGAAGGGACAAAAAGTAATGCATACCTAAATAAAGACCAACACAGAAGCCCTACAAACAATGGAATGAACAAAAAAACAATAAAGCAACAACAACAAAACCATCGCCTTAGAACGGACAGCAGCCTAAGCTACCGGTGGGCGTGGGATGTAGGAACTTACATGCATTTTACTGGCGCCAAATCTTCGTCCTTGATTCTGTTTTTGTTAATGCACAACATCTTTATAACTCGCATGAAGGCTTCCTTATTAATGCAATACATCATGACAGAAAAATCTAATCAAATTAAGCATGAAATGTGAGAATTACATGAAGGATAGGAGGTATTTGAATGAATAACCAGTATTAAAATGTGGCTAAATATTGCATTCAGATATTGGGCTGAGAATATATACTGTCTAAAGCTGAATTTTGAAGTGAAGCGTAGGATTGAAGCACGAAATATGCCAAATATCGCAGGCCAAAGCATTATCCTTCCTTGAACATCTTTCGGCAATTTATGCTTCTTCTGAATCAGTGGCTATTTTATTGATCGCCCATTCAAGCACTTTAGCGTTTGGTTAATTATAACAGTTCATGGAGTCAAATTGACAATAGCGTATAGTTTGGCACTTGGTCCGGTTGTAAATGACTGGTGTACAGAAGTATCGCATCAGACACTGACAGCTGATTGGCCGAGCATTGCCTATGACATCCGTACTGACAACTCAATGTCCTTTCCAGAAATTCTTCATTACGCCAGGCCTCCTGATAAACACATATTTGTGGCGTAAAATTGTTAATATTTACGTATCCATCAGGTTAAGCATTTATTTTTAGAGCTATAAAAACCGTCGCAATGAGACGGCTCTTTTGGATATCCACTACATATTTCTTGGTTAAGAAATAATGTGATTACACACGCTTATCTGGAGGCCTGTAACGTAGATTGCAGAAAGAGGATAAGATGAAAACAACATTTATAAGGAATGTCGAGGCATTTTACTGGTAAACATAATTGATCTTGGATAACTTTAAAGTGTACAACCGCATAAAATGTACAACATATAAATTTATTCTTAAGGACATATGCTACTAAATACTTCCCATATTGAAATATTTTCAATACTTTGCATACAGTTTGTTTTATGCATGGGCTATCCATTTATGAAATAAAAAGGATATGTCACCGTGCTTATTTTTTCAGAATCTCAAATTGAAGTTTACAGCATTTGACCAATTTTCTAGAAATATTAAATAATAACACTAGTCCTAATTATCGAGCTAAAACGGTTGTAATCTTCAGCCAGCTTCTTTCTTTTAGCTTAAATTACTGCCCATGACCTCAAACTTTTAAGAAAATGTGCATTTTTACTTGTTATCCTATGCTGTGACAAGATACCGCATGATATATTTTGGCAATTCGTCGAAAAATGGAATTTGTTTTTCGAATGAATCATGTATTAAAAAATTTGATATTGAAAATCTTGAAAATTTATTTTTAATTCATGGACTATTATAATACCTTTCAGAAAAAAGAATAAAAATTTGGGGTCACCGAACTAATTCTCTTTATAGAGGGCCAAATTTAACCCCACCCCCATAGGTTTCATGCGTAATTCAATATAAAAAGTTCGGGGATGACCATTTCGGTCGTTTTGATGATGCCATTTTACTAGTATATGAAGTAATTTAGCATTAAAATGTTAAAAAAAGAAAGAAAAAACACACTGAAAATATGTGCGCATCCGGGAATCAATCCTGGTCTTCTGGCTTTGTAGCCAGACACGCTAACCACTAGGCCACGAGGTCAGGTCGTGCGCCGCTCGAAATAACCATACAAATAGTATAGACTCGGCCAATATCGTATTCGTAACCAGGGTTATTGTGTACGTCGTTTGATTTCGACTGAGGTACATTTATCTGTCTTTAGTGCTGAGACGATCAGTTCTGAAAATATGTCAATAGATATTTCAAACACACTTTAATGAGTTATTTTGTGAAGAAAATGTCGGAACACCTATATGACATAAGAATATCGGAAGCTGTGTTGATCCGAATCCGTTAAGAGTCGAAAGACAGGACCCAGACAACTTTCCCCGTTTGCAGACGTGGGAAAGGTGCGCATTGGAAATAGCCGCATATGTCTTTAAATCAAACAATGAACAACTTCCTAATAAAACTAAATGTCTATTGTTTGAGTCCGATACTTTATCCCTTTCCAAATTGTGTATCATTAATAGAGTAGACTCTGGTGTCACTGTGCAAGTATATGTGATAAGTTCAATTTTAGTACATGCATGAGACCGTTCTTATTTGTAAACTGTGCTTGTATAACGTCGTGTTGTACCTCAAATAAACTAGTCTCGTGTATCCCGTATATACGGCGTTCTAAACACCTATTGTCTGGTTTGTTGTGGCTTTACGATGGCGTTGAATTGAATAATCAAAAAAAGTAAGTGAATATGACCAGGCTATACCACATCACACACTGCATGCTCACCGGCGCCGTGAAGAAGAGCCACAGAAAAGAAATAGTCAAATCACATAAGAAAGACAAATAAAGTAAAGCGACCAGCTCTATCTTCCTCGTCAAGATTATTGCAAAACTAGATAGGAAGGATCCCAAATAGAAGCCCCACAAACAATAGGAGGAACATTAAGCAATGTATCAACAACGACAAAAACAACAACAGCAACATCATCATCACCTTAGAACGGACAGCAGCATAGAACACGGGGGCTGGGGATGGGTCTTAAATGCATTTTACTGGTACCAAATCTTCACCCTAGATTCTGTTGTTACAAATACACAAAAAATGTTTAGCTGACATGGAGGCTTCCTTACATATGCAATTCATCATCACAGAGAAATATCAAATTAACACACTGTGATAAAACAAAGTAAATCGAGTCTGAGGCCAGACCCACCGCCGTGCAATTAGCTTCAAACCATGGTTTGGTTTACAACTGGGCATGCAGACTGTCGCATGATATATATGTTGTATCCTATATTTTAAATTGATCGCTAAAATTAGACTTTCGTACAATTCATTTGAATTTATACTCTAAATCATCATAACATACCAGCTCCAATATGCTTTAAATAATCTTTTTAAATTGACCACTAAAATAAGGCTTTAAGCTCTCCAGTAAAATATTTTACTGAACGTTCCAAGGCGGTGCTTCTTTTGTGGATCTTTTATGTTTTTGTTCTGTCTTATTGTTGCTATGTCTTTGTGCGCGTCTGTTTATTTGTGCTTTGTGGTCACCTGCTGGGAAAGGGCTGACCTCTTGGCTCTCGTTTGTGGTGTCTAACTGTGAGTTTGTAACTTTCCAATTGGTATCCTGGGTCGGATGTGGTACTTGATTGTATCGACTCCAGATCTTTGCACCCTTACTTACTTTTACAACAATTCTTTGCATCTATAAATAACCATAAAATGCCGGCGCGGATATGACCCGATGCAGAAGGATTTGTATAAACCAATATGTATTCAACAATTAACTCTAGGTGTGTGTGGTCAATTTAGAAAAAGGCTTTACGAAGTCTATGATATCAAGGGGAGCAAGGAATGTCGCAATCAAGAAATGTGAAATTTACTATTTCAAAATTAAAATTATCTCGTGTTATCATAGGTATTAGATGAAACTATGCCAGTATCAAAAGAATTGGCCTTATTTAACTGAAGTTCAGTTGGATATATCTGACTTACCATTTGGTACCAATAAGGATTATCAATATATGCAATTCATCTAGACATCTTGAGGCAGCGTTAAAGGCAGGAGTGGGGTATATAAGGAAAAATAAGCCTCAATTCTGGCACTTTCTGACTTGCACTCAAGCTGTGAATATCTCCAGGAGCTCTTAAGTCTTATCTCTAATTTGATTGGCTTATCTATTAAACTATGAAAATGATTGACACCTCTTATCAGCTCAGTGGCCATATAGTTTTGTCATATATGTAGTATTCTACAAACACTACTAGTTATTAAATTTGATTTTGGATATTTTTCTATATATCGAAATTTTAGAAAAGCAGATCAGTGGTATTAATCATTTAGTAGAAAATAAATAAATAATTTAATAACATTTATTATTTTTACCTTAATTTTGCTACTAGGACAACAATGGGATACATCATTTAGTAGCAAAATACAAATAAAAACAATTTATTATTTTTATGATAAAATCTCATTTATTTTACATTTTTCTTACAGCATGATAATAATTGATATTTTTATGCCCATTAAATAATATCAAAACATTCGAATATTATCTTTTATCTGCTTGACCATATAAGGAAAAATCTTCTCTGGTCATTAGCTAAGCTCTGTCCACTGACCATCTCATACAGGTAATAATTTCTCTGCCGGGAGGGGGGGGTACAGAATCCCTGCCTTTAAACGCTTCAACAGCGTCATTTTGATTGAATAACATGATGTCTTTCTCATAACAAATAAAAACAAATCTGACACAAATGCGGCTTTGGTATTAGAGGTATTAGCTTTATTAAGTTGGAGCTCTGAAGGGTATATTTGACTTACCATAGTGTCAAAATAAATATTATTAATGTTTAAAATATCGTCCAAATATCTGGATGTAGTGTTAAAAGTATCCATAATATCAGCCTGCTTATCATCAGAAAGAGACATCATAAAGTCCCTATCATAACAAAACAGGAATTAATCTGCAACCAAGGGAGCCCAATTAGTAACCATAGGAATCCCAACTACTTGTATATACAACTTGGTGCTAAATCGAATAAAAATGTCGTCTAACAAAAAGGTCAGCGCATCACATACCTTTTGACAAGACCGTGCATGATATTTTTTTAGTTTTTTTGAAGTAAAATGCGTTTCTGTCGTTACATGCAAGGTAAGGAGAGCCTTCTCTATTGAAGGTTCTTTCAATAAGATCAATTTGTTATCTATAATTAAATTATGAGGTAAAGTAGTGTAAAGAGTAGAAAAATCATAAGTAGACAAACCGGTCGCATTGGAATCTCTAGCTTTAAGTTTATCAAAAATTTCACCTGAATTTTTAATAGACCAAAATAGAATTTGTATAATTTCTTGATTTTCAACTCCGTTTTCTGGCCATAATTTCGACACCATTTTTGTATTGTAACACTGCCTTTAGTCATTTTGAGTCTTTTTTTTATACAGTCAGGATATAAGTATTTTGCTTGTGTCTTGTTATAGAACCAATTTATGGCCATGATCGTGTCAAAGTCCTGAAAGGGCATACAATGTCTGGTGTCATGCTATAATTTTTCATAAAGGAGTGTAACAATATAAAGAAGCCATAAGAAAGAAGCAGTTTTCCTAAAGTATTAGATTGTACTCACCAATAACGAAGATAATTGGTTTTGTTTGTTTGTTTGATTTGATTCTGTACGTCCCATCAACAGTCTTTCAGTTAAACAGGGACGGGTCATCCTGGGATGAACCAGTACTAAGCTAGGATAAACGTGTCTTGCTCAAGGACAACAACGCAGTGACGCTGGCGAGGCTCGAACCCGCGGCCCCTCGGTCTCGAGTCAAGCACTCTACCACTAGGCTACTGCATTCCGGAAGATAGTTGGATTGTATAGCAACATAAAGTTGTATGTTCCTCTCTCACTGACAAGTCCATGTATCTTCTAGGGATAGTGTATCGCAAACCAGTGTAAATTAAATGCTGGAACTAGGTGGAAGTGGGCAGCACTGGACTCTAAGGGACAGACTGGCTCGTAACAATTGCAGAGGGCTGGTTTTGATAGCAACTATTTTCCGCTTTCAGAACTAAATATAATTAGACTCGTGGTGAAAAGTGCAACAGTATTCGCGGGAAACTAACTTCCCTTAGACCGGATAACTCTATTTAGCTAAGCTGATACCGTTTTACTGTGTAAATCTTTCATGGGGAGATCCAGAGGGGTGAACAGGTTGTCAGGACCCCCTACCCTGGAAAGTCACGAGTGCCTATAGATTTCCTTAGAAATTCTAGTACGGACACTCCAGCGGGTCCAATTGCTTCTCGAAAGGAGTCTGAACGGCCCTTTGTAGGATACGTTGATGACTATAAAAAATGTGTCAGCACCCCCTCCCCTAATGGAGTTTCTTGATCGATCCGCGCATGTCTTCTAGAATGGCTTTTATGAGCTGAAAACTTTGATCAAACTGTGGGAAATCATACCATGCTCCGTCCACGCTCTTAATGATTGATATACAGTCATGCCCTAATGATTTAATACTTCCACTAGGTCTAGCATTTGTGTCTTGAGTTTGTGATAAATCTAAATATTTAACGCATTGCATAAGAAACAAATGTCTTTTGCTCTGTCTTCATCTGATATCACTAGAAAAAATAAGCCTGCAATGCCAGGGAAAATGGAACCCTTCATAATTGAGCTGTGACATGTGATTTCCAACAATGTGGTATTTTGAAAAGTGTAGACTCAGACGAGCCTGTGCAGCCTCATTTTAAGCTTTGGATCTCCAAATGATGTTCAGTCAGTAGCTAAACACTTATAAAATATACAAACGACTAGCAAAGGCTCTGATCAGACTGCGCGTATGCTCAGGCTGATCTTAGGCTTTGCTGGTGGCACATAACACATTGTTGGAAATCTCATGTCGTGACTCATATATGAACAAATATTTTCAGAAAATACCAGTTTATGTCAAAAGAAGATGACCAATTGATAAAGACAATGATGAAAACCATCTCTGTGATGATATCCTAACCGTCCCTTTTAACCCTTTTACGCCTATCGTCCTTTTTGTGGGGCATCGGCAAACAATACAGAAACAGATCAGACGCCCAGTTATGTGGCGTCTGATCTGATTATGCATTATTTTCTATTAGTTTGTTATAAATATAACAAACCAATAAGGTCTACGATATTTAACTTTAATAAAATTGTAAATGATTTAGATATAGATTCCAATACTCCTGCCTCCTGAGATTGTAAAAATTCAAATTATTTATATCCCTCTGCAGGGCATGTTATTACAGGTAATCTAAATGTCATTCCTGACGCTAGAGTTCGCAATATCATTTCTAAAGGTCCTAAATATAGATTTCCCTCTAATATTGATTTCTCTAAATGTCGTAGAGAGATCGCTGCTTCTTTAAATGACTTCAGTAATCGATGGTGCAAACGGGAAAATGTTGAACCTGATGCTTTGAAGGAATGGAAGATTAACATTTTTAAAATTATTGATACTCGTATTTCATTTTACTCTCGTAATACACATCTTTTGCCCCCTAAACCTAAATCTTCTTTTCGTCATCTTAAACGAGGTATCCAGGATTTTCATATGAACTATGTTTTGGTTCCAGCAGATAAAGCTGCTAACAATGTTGTAGTTGTATGACGATTGTATTATATTAATACTCTTAAGCGTGAGCTTGTTGACACTAATGCCCATAAACTGCAGCCTTCTTTAAGTGAAAGGGTGATTGTTGATGGGCATGGTTGTCATACAGCCCTACATTTTGGTGTCAAAGCTAAAGAAAATCAAGACAAAGTTCCTACGTTGTACTGGTTACCTAAACTCCATAAAAAACCCTATAAAGCAAGATTTATTGCAAATTCTAGTTCTTGTACGACAACAGAACTTTCTAAATTGTTAACCTCATGTCTTACAGCTGTTAAAAAACATGTTATCAAATATTGTGAAAAAGTATATGAGAGATCCGGTAAAAACCTATTTTGGTCGATTAAAAATTCAGGTGAAATTTTGGATAAACTTAAAGCTAGAGATTTCAATGCGACCAGTTTGTCTACTTATGATTTTTCTACTCTTTACACTACTTTACCTCATAATTTAATTAAAGATAAACTTATTGATCTTATTGAAAGAACCTTCCAGAGAGAAGGCTCTCCTTACCTTGCATGTAGTGACAGAAATGCATTTTTTACTTCAGATAAACCTAAAAAATATCATGCATGGTCGTGTCAAAATGTATGTGATGCGCTGACCTTTTTGTTGGACAACATTTTTATTCGATTTGGCACCAAGCTCTATAGACAAGTAGTTGGGATTCCTATGGGTACTAATTGTGCTCCCCTGGTTGCAGATTTATTCCTGTTTTGTTATGAAAGGGACTTTATGATGTCTCTTTCTGATGATAAGCAGGCTGATGTTATTGATGCGTTTAACACTACTTCCAGATATTTGGACGATATTTTAAATATTAATAATGTTTATTTTGAAAATATGGTTAGTCAAATATACCCTTCAGAGCTCCAACTTAATAAAGCCAATGCCTCTGATACCAAAGCCGCATTTTTAGACTTGCATTTGTCAATTTCTAATGGTATTGTTTCTACCAAAATTTATGATAAACGTGACGACTTTGATTTTGAAATTGTCAATTTCCCATTTTTAGATGGTGATGTTCTCGTTCTACATCCTATGGAGTCTATATCTCTCAACTCATTCGTTTTGCTAGAGCATCTAGCTATGTTACTGACTTCAACACCCGCAATAAATTGTTAACTCAGAAACTTCTTAAACAGGGCTATCGGTATCATAAACTTCGCAAAACATTTTCAAAATTTTATAGACGATACTTTGATTTGATTTCTAAATTCCAAGTTGGACTTAAATCTCTCTTGCGCCAAGGACTTTCGGAACCTGATTTCTATGGTGACTTGGTGTATAAGTTGAAGAAGATTGTTGGCTCTAATAATTTTTCAGCGCAGTTCATTAAAATAATTTCCCATTATAAAAAGATTGGCTATAACATTAATGTATTGCAACAGACTGCATGCTTGGTAGTCAACCCAATCACAGTTGGCAACTTTGCTTTCCTCTTTAATTGCACGCCGGTGGGTCGGACTTCAGACTCTATGATGGTTCCGACTTAAAGACTTATCTATTGATGAGATGGTAGGGGCCTGATGCTTTGGCTGTTTGTCGGGCCCACCGGGGTTTACCTGTTGGATTTCTTTTGCTCCGGTATTCAGTTTAATTTACTGTTGAGTCCTTATCCTTGCTTTATCTCCTTGTTATATCTTGATTTATATGTTTTAGGAGATGATGCATTGATAAGTTAGGGGTCTTTCATGCAAACCAAATATCTATGTGTCTTGATCCACATCTGAATTAAGGGTGAGGTTGGCGCCGTTAAACCGGTTTAAGCCCTCCTGTAAAATATTTTACTGACCGTTCCAAGGCGGTACTTCTTTTGTGGATCTTTTATGTTTTTGTTCTGTCTTGTGTTTGCTATGTTTTGTGCACGTCTGTTTATATGTGCTTCGTGGTCACCTGCTGGGAAAGGGCTGACCTCTTGGCTCTCGTTTGTGGTGTCTTCTGTGAGTTTGTCACTTTCCCATTGGTATCCTGGGTCAGGTGTGGTACTTGATTGTATTGATTCCTGATCTTTGCAACCTTACTTACTTCAATTTCATTATTGCATGATAACAAATTCATTGTTCATTTATTTTTGGCTGCTTTTTGGTTGAGGTTC
>OZ026515.1:126498204-126540174 GCA_964019695.1 Loripinus fragilis
TATGTCTTGATATAAAAATACCAATACTTGATGACCAAATTAAACATTTTGCTCTCAAACTGTTGGGGTTTCTAGTAGTAGTATTGTATTCTGTTTTTTTTCTTTTCATTTCGTTTTATATTTCATTTAATGTTTTACTTATAGTGGAGCGGGAAATGTCTGTTTTTTGAGACGATCATGCACTTCTGGATACAAGCATGAGACTTTCAGATTATGTTCTTCAAACCTTTCTTGTAAATATTTTCTCGTTAGCCATCACAATTTTTTCCATTTTCAAGATGGCTAACGGAAATTTCAAGATGGCTGCTAAATTCATATGTTAAGCAGAGCGGAAAGTGACAAAAAGAAAGCACATGCAGATATAAGCATGAAACTTGGTAAAATGTTAATAAGCATGAGTAATTTGAATATTTATTATTAGCCAATCGAAATTGGCCTATTTTCAAGATGGCGGTACTAAAATCCAAGATGGCCGCCACAAAAAAATGTCAATCAGGAAAGGAAGATTTTACATGATACAAAGCAATTAAAAACATCTAAAATTGTATAATTGGATGAAATATATCATAAAATAATATTGGTTACCTTGAATCAGCTCTATCTGATTATTAGAGAATTAGTTTTGAAAGGGATGGAAATAGTGAGGGGGGGGGGTAAGTAAAACTGACTAAAGTGCAGTGTTGTTATCAAACAAGGGTAAAAATGCTAATAGATGTCGTTTGCTTGTTTGCACTACAATCACATTATAAGCAATGAATTATGTAAGTACTATAAAAGCAATAAACAGGAACTGGAGTAATCAAAAGCCACATCTCGCTCTTAAAACCAAAATGATAATAACTAAAAAAAATACAAATGGACCAGAATACAATAAGAACAAATGGCCAATCTAGTGGGCAGCTATTTCTCAAAAGATGGCCACTCAGTAACCCAAACAGGACTTAAAGTATAATTAACAAACATAAGGCGAATCATCACCAAAATTCTGACACCAAAACAAGTACCTATTACAATTAATGTAGGTAAGATTAAATGGTCAGATAAAATAAAAGGGGATCTTTAAAGGAAATGTGAATAGATTGAATAAAATTAGATCTTTGTCGAACTGTTATATTTTCAAGTAAAATCATAAAATGCATATTGCTTGGTACAATATAATAAAAGGGGCAAAGATCAGGAATCGATACAATCAAGTACCACACCTGACCCAGGATACCACATGGAAAGTGACAAATACACAATTTAACATCACAAACAAGAGCCAAGTGGTCAGCCCTTTCCCAGCAGGTGACAACAAGGCCCTGCTATAAGTAACACCTCCAATTAGTTCCCCCTTGTTGACTGGTCACAATAGCTCAAGTGGCAGAGCGTCCGTTTCCAGGGCTTGAGGTCGCAGGTTGAAAAAACCAGCCATGTCACACTAAAATGGTTCAACAAGGAACCAATTACTGCATTGCTTGGTTCTGAGCACAATAAGACATGCGATGGATTTTCTTATCTCACTCACTACTAACACAACTAACATTTTGAAATAACTACTTAACTAGAAAAAAATGCTTCCCAGTACTTGGTTCACCGAATCCCATCTGGTGTCTCCCTTGGTGGTTAAGATGTAACGATAGATAGAAAGATTTGATTTTTTGAATGCTGAATTATGAAGCTCCAGTTGCAAAGGGTGGTTCCCTAGCTGTCGTGGCGCTATGATTATGATAATATTATCAAGATTATGCTATAGTGTTTAACTCCTTTTGAAGAAAGGATGAACTAACGTCTCCCTTTTCCATAAATGGTGATCTCATTTGATTCATATTTTGAGGACCCTCAAAATGCATATTCCATCCTTGTGAAGGGCGTGTATTGAAGTTTTCTGGCAACCCACAAAAGCCCAACATATATAACACCTACTTACCAACATTAACCTGAGTTTCAACCTACGACCTCCAGTTCCAGAAGCGGATGCCCTACAACTTGAGCTATCGTGACAAGTCAACAAGGGGCCTAATTATAGAAGTGCTATTTACAGTAGGGACTCCCGCCATGACGAATGTTCAATCACCACAAGAAGAGTGTGTGAATGTAGAGCCAGCATACTCCTAGCATACTTTTAAAGAACCCACTGCACTGGTAATCAAGGTATTCTTCTTTTGAAACCTGTCTCTGTCAGAACAAGAAAATTTCAGTACCTTGAATATGCCATTGTAACTTATAATCTAGACGATTGTTATATACATGTAGTAAAATGAGCTGCATACCATGCCTTAAAACACTGAGCACTGCAATCATAGCCTGGCATATCTGCTTTGCTGCCTCCAAATTGATCAGACGCAGGTATAGCACCATCTGCGACTGAAGAGTCATGTATTATTGCCTCTAGTGTCACAAATTACATGACTTGCACAAAAAATGGCATCAGCTGTTCCTGGTATATTTATCAAACTTTGCAGTGTACATGTTCGCAATATCGGCGAGATATTACTGTTGACTTAGAAACAGGTAGAGTCTATGCTCGCTAAGAGTAGAGTTACGTAGTTGGTCACATTATGGTACTTTATTCACCTCATTGGACAAATATAGGGTTTTTTCTTTCATACTTCTAACTGTTAATCTAGTTTGTCACCCTACTCGTATTGAGCACGGACTATAGTGGACATGCAAAGAAGTAGCAAATTCATCCACAGCGTTTGTTTAGGAGTAAAACATTGACTAATGAGCTTCTTATTATTATGCTTTAACGTTCTTTACTATTCTTATCGCCATCATATAACATTACATGTACTTGTATCGTCATTATTATTTTTTTTATTATCTCAATTAATGATAGACCTAAATGAATACATGTGTGTTTCTTTTTTCATGCCAAAAAAATAAGGCAGGTAGGTAGGCTCTAACATTAAATTAAGACATAAAATCAAAACATGATGACGGCCTATATTATTCTACTGACTATTTTTAATATAGTGCATATGGAGTCTGAGTAAACAAATTTTGATGTATTATAAAAAGGCCTAAATAAAGTAACTACACTATTTTAAGCCCCAAAATAGTGAGTATGATCAGCAAATACCACAGTCACAAACTGCAGACAACCCCACGGCACCGCGAGGAAGAGCCACTCAACCATCACAAGACATCAGGAAGACAATTAAAGCAAAGCAACCAGCCCTCTCTTCCCCATCAAGATGATTGCAATACTAGAATGGACATAAAGTAACATACAACAAAACATAGAACAATTACAGACTCCCACAATGGGAGAAACAATAAACAAAAAGTCAACAACAACAGAACCGCCGCTTTAGAACGGACAGCAGCCTAAGCCACCGGGGGGCTTAAATATATTTTACTGGAACCCAATCTTCACCCTAGATTCTGCTGTTGTTGAAGTACAAAAAATGTTCAGCTCGCATTGAGGCCTTCTAACTATATTAGAAGCGATACAAATGCTGGTTTACACTGCTCATTAAATGAGGTATTTAAGTGATACCAACAGGGTATCAATAAAACCTTTATATGGTAGTTAGTTCAGGTAATTATTTTATTGAGTAACGTTTAACACAGAAAACCCCTTCAAAATTTCCAATATGCCTGTTTTAGTTTTTCCCCTAATTGCCATTTTAATGTTTATGATAGGGTATGTAGGAGAATAGCAACCACACTATACTCCTTTAAGCCTTATCATTAATACAAAAAACATCGTACTAAGCAGTATGCGTTGGCCAGTATTACAATCATGTTTTACTTGGAAGATATGGTAGTTCAAAAAGGAGAGAATTTTATTCAATTTATTTGCATTTTACCCTAATGACCCCCATTTATACTATCTGACTATTATATCTTACCTACAATACTTATAATAGGTTAAACTCATTCGTAGTTTATAATAGGATTGTTGTTCAGACAAGCAAATTGACATCTAGTTGCATTAGTACCATTGTTTGATGGCAACCCCGCATTTTTAGTCAATTTTGCTTAATTTTCCCCCATTTTGGCCCCATTTAACCCATATTCTCAAATAATATTTGCTAATTTCAAGAAAACCTTTACTCTTTTATGATGCATTTCATCCAATAATACCATTTTAGATGTTGTTTTATTTCTTTGTATGATGTAAAATCTTCATTTCATGATTTTACGTTTATTGTGGCGGCCATCTTGGATTTTAGCGCCGCCATCTTGAAAATTGACCAATTTTGATTGGCTAACGAGAAAAATTCCAATAACTCATGCTAATGAACATTTCTACCAAGTTTCATGCTTGTATCCGGATGTGCATGATTATTGTCATTTCCCGCTCCACTATTAGTTATTTACGTTAGTTCTTTTTTTACTGTCTTTTATATATTCATATACATATTTATATACTTAATTATTTAGTTATTTATTAACTACATTAGTTCACTTTTCTATCTATATATAGTTTTTTTCTTCTATTTTTCATTTGTTTATTCAACTAATTTATCTATTTATTTATCTATTTTTTATTTAATTATTTATTTTCATATCACACAGGTAAATGTATACGTCGCTTTGCCGGTACTTTATAGAGCGGATGTGGTAGGTAATTTCATTTTTGTCGGTGAGAATACTATATAGAAAAACATGCCATTTTCCAAAGGGGCTATAGACTTCATCATTTTAAGTATTTTGTATGTGCATGGCGATTTATGTAAGCATTTAGGAATGGATCTGAGTACCGATCGAATACCTATTATCCCAATCGGTACTCGAATCTATTCTTAATTCTTACATAAATCGCCATGTGCATGCCAAATACAATGTACTTAAACATGATCTAATTCTATAGTCCCTTTGACATATGGCATGTTTTTCTATATACACTGTAAGGAATAGCCTCAAAATACAGGCTCATATCTGAGCCTCCTTCAGCTTAATTGAATAATTGGTCAAGCAGTATATTATCACAGTAGGAACTGACCACCAACAGTTGTAAACCTAGCTATCTAATGGTGCAAAGGTGTTTGAGAAAGATAATTTAGTATCTATTCTGAACAATGTTGGGAACAATGTATGAAATCAATTTTTACAAGTATAACTTTTTGCATGCTGATTTTTTTTGTTCTTTTGTTATCATTTGCTGACTTTTCCATTAATATTTCGCTTTTGGAACAGTTCTTTCCGAAACACCACCAGAGTATCAAACTGTTTAAGAATCCAGATTTTGTCAGTCTGTATCTGGGTCCAAAATGTTTGCAAAGGTTATCAGCTGATGACAAAAGTCATTGGAAAGAATTAAACATTCTTATGAATTACAACAATTGTTTTCATTTTTTTTGCCAAGACGTAAAACGAAGGTTCTCATTAGAACCTCATTCTAGCAGATCTAGCAAGTACCGGGAATCTATTAAACTGTAAAAGCCATTTCAGTTGTAAAAATGGCACGCAAACAGTGAATATCTTATGAGCTTTCTGATCGGGGTCTACACTATTTGCCTAGACCTGTTTGTCCAAAATTCAAAAATATTTTGCATAATTTTAAATTATAAGTCATTATAAATGGACATTAGTATTGTGACAAAATTAACAAAATGGTGCACCAAGTCTGATTGGCTGGCCCGCTCATTCTTTCCAGACAATTCGCAGTATGCATGGTCATTTGCTGTCCAGTGAGCACATAGCCAAGGCTCTGCAGTTCAGATTGGTTGGATGCCCATCCAAATTTGATTCATCGTTGTGCGCAGTTAACCGACAGCCCCACAGTCTCTACTTTTATCGTCCTATGTCACATATGCAAGCTTGGTCAATGCATCCCCTATTTCGGACATTTCACAGCACCTGTTTGACCTTGGAAATTAGGTCAAGGTCACCAAAATATAATCCACTCTTCCCCTTCTCCAAATAATGTGTCTATGCAAGATTGATTAAAATCCATCCACTGGTTCGTTCAGAAGATAACGCACGGAATCCCAATTTTGGACATTTCAAAGTGCAGGTGTGACTTTGAAAATTAGGTCTAGGTCACCAAAAACATATCAACTCTTTGCCTCTTCCCGACAATGTATCTATGCAAGCTTGTCCAAAATACATCCACTGGTTTAGAAGATAAAGCATCAAACCATATTTTGAACATTTTAAAGTGTATGCAGTTATCCATACACTAGTACAGAAGATAACACATAGAAACGAAGCTACGCAGGCGCGGTCGCTGACTGATTAAGTCATCTGATGCATATGTTTGCTAGCATAATTGATTAATATATTTGCTAGCATTATTGACTAATTTAAGTATCACACCAAACACTGTGGACCCTGATCAGACTGACTGTTGCAACTCAATATGATTTTGAAAATTACTTTTTATCGTTTTCCAGGCCTTTTTTGATGACTGATATTGATATTATTGACTGATATTATAGCCATTCTCATCCGTGGGCAGTTAAAACATTTGGCCCAAATAATTATTTTTGATGTTAACACACTATATATGCAACGGTATTCTTTCATGCTTTTATTGATGGCTGCTGATTCTTCAAAAGTATTAAAGAAATCTATCAGAGTGTCAAACGGTTTTCGATCCAGATCAGGACCGACGTCGGTCCTTTTCTGGAGCCAAACTGTTTGCAAAGGTTATCAGCAGATGACGAAAGTCGCATTGAGTATGATTAATCTTTAACTCTTTGAATGCTTGTTTTTTTTATAAAAAATGTTTTATCAAAAATCTTTCAGGAACACAATATCAGACTTTTAAAGAATGTGTACCCAGATCAGGACTGACATTTTTTCGGTCGGTCCTGATCTTAGTTCAAACTGTCTGAAAAAGTTATTAGCAGACACACATTGAGTGAAGCTTCTGAAGTTTGGCAGCCATATTAAAAAAAGCTTTTGAAAAAATGGAACTACACAAATTTTAAACAGCTGCGTCCTAAAGTAGTGAACAATTACACATGTATGTCCCAGACAGAAGATTTTGACACATTGTATAGCGAAAAAAAATTAGATGAAACAAAAATCAAACATATGTTACGTAAACATGCCTTTTCATGCAATTAATGCCATTTTGTGACTGTAGAACTGACAATTTTCAGTCAGAAAATAAAGATATTTGTCCTGTTTCTTTCTTCTTTTTTGTGGGGGTGGGGGCGGGAGCGCAAATCATATATTGATGATACTTCACAGAACCACCGTGCTGATGCGATTCTAAGGAGCATACACAATCTAAGAACAAGAGAAAAAAGAAGATCATTTATGAATATATAATTAAATATATAAAGATAAATACTCATCCATTTCTACTCTTTTCTCTTTATTTAAGCCAGTGACGCATTTTTATAGGTCACTGTTCAAACTCACCGGAGAAAAATATAGATTTAAAATGGTGAATAAAATATTTTGTTTTATTTGATTTGATTATTTACGTCCCAGTCAACCATCTTTCAGTGATGTCTGGACGGGTCTTCCTAGGTTGAACCAGTACTAAGCAAGGATAAATGAGTCTTGCTCGAGGACACAACGCAGTGACGACGGTGAGGCTCGAGCCCACAGCCCTTAGGTCTCGAGTCAAACACTCTACCACTAAGCCACAGCACTCATATTTACAAAAACAGAACATGCGTATATTGTTACACCCAGGAAGCAACGGCAGCATGTGTTATGTTGACCATATGAAACCATATCAGCATATCAATTTACAAGTTATTGGAAATCCACAGTAGGCCACTGTCTAAGTTGCCTTTGATTATCTTATATGAACTCATCTTTTTTGGCAATCTCACCTATAGATGGAGGCTATTCCTTAGAGTGTATAGTATTAACACCAATATCTACCACATCTGGTCTGTGAAGTACTGGCAATACGCGTAAATACCAACAAATCAGCGTATACATTTACAAGTGTGTAAACAGGTCCATTAAATAAGTTATTTCACTACGCAATATTTCAAAAGTTGTTTTTTTTTACATTTTATTATACATGTATGGTCCATGTTTTACCATACATGTAATTAAATTCTAATGCAATTTGGTTTTATAAATCATATCAACGTATAATTGGACAGCAGTTGTATATAAACATCAAATGCATTCCATTGAAAA
This sequence comes from Loripinus fragilis, assembly GCA_964019695.1. Taxonomy (NCBI): domain Eukaryota; kingdom Metazoa; phylum Mollusca; class Bivalvia; order Lucinida; family Lucinidae; genus Loripinus; species Loripinus fragilis. The sequence continues at coordinate 126,506,254 of OZ026515.1, forward strand.
ACATAACAACATAATTTAAATATATTCCAATAAAAACACAACAACAGTGTACGCCTACATCATAAAGTCAGTATTTCGTTGCATCTCCCTTTACTTTAATAAGATGTGCAATTCTCCTTGGCATTAAATTATAAAGTTCTTCCAATATGTTAGATGCTGCTATATACCACACTTCACATACTCGCTTCCACATCTCTTCTTTTTTTATTCAGCATTTGGTTACCAACTTCTTTCTTGATTATATTCCAAACGTTGTATGTGGTATTCATGTCTGGCAAGTTCCCTGATCATTCCGGAACTGGTATTCCGTTACATTCTAGGAATGTTCTAGTACTTTTAGGGTAATGGCAAGGTGCGGGATCATGCATAAACATATATCCCTTTTGTGGGAATACAAACGCATCCACATGTCATTTCAATATTATGAATACTATTATTCTGGTATTTAGCACAATCCACGTTACCATTCACCTTCCTCAGAATAGATAGCTGCTAATGGCTCCCTAGACTTGCACCCGTACTGGCGATTTGACAGTAGTCTGAATACACTTAGCATGATATTTTTCATACTGTTTGCGCCAAACATGACAATGGCGTTGATTGTTATGACTGTGAAATACAGACTAATGTGAAAGCGTTGTGTTCCCACAGAAGGAATATATCTTTATGCATGATATTGCGCCATGCCATAACACTCAAAGTACTAAAACATTCCTAGAATGTAATTGAATACCCGTTCTGAAATGGCAAGGGAACTCGCCAGAAATGAATTCCATAGAGAACGTTTGGAATATAATGAAGAAAGAGATTAAGAAGTTTCCTGCTCAGTTGAGTTGAGCAGGAAAACTGATCTATAACACCGGGGCCGGGACTTTTTTCATGGTAGACCCAACTTAGCATGATGATATCCTAATCATAAATATTAAAATGCAAAAAAACTGTAGGCATTTTAAGGTTACTACTGACACCATAACACTTGCAAGACTAAACACATTTTGCCATATAACTAAACTACTTGTTACCGTATTTACTTGAAACCTATTGAGGTTAATGGACTTGGTACGCCAAACGCAGTTTTTATTCTTCATAGGAGTTATTGCCCCTGGTAATTATTATTATTATTATTATTATTATTATTATTATTATTATTATTATTATTATTATTATACCATTGCTTTGTATGGGAAAACTGCAGTAAAATGAGTATCAGCTCCATAGCTTGAAAACGTATTCCCTTAATTGGGTTAAATGAATTCTTAAACATTACGTACTATGTCAAACTGCAGATCAACAGTTTCTTCGGCTACATTTCTTTCAAATATGAGTTATTGCCACTTACTGCTTATATTTATACAAAAATGGGTCGATAGTTCATTTTTCTCTAAGAGCTTGCCTACTGAGGAAAAAAATTGGAGTCAAATCAAATACAAGATATTTGGTTTGATACATCTTTACATCTGTTACATTGTAACTTAACTTATTTAAATTATTGCATCAATCACGACATATTGTATTTGTGCATAGTTTCAGCTAATAGGTACATTCCAAATAATGCTGATATGTAAATATCAGAAAACGCGTTGCATACCAGTGTCTAGATAATGTTGTGACGTAAACATGTTTGTATGCAAAATCTGGTCAAAGTCAATCCTCTTTACAACGAAACTGTTTGTCCCTAAATAAGTTGACGTTAAACTGAATTTCTGTTCTAATGAATTCAAATTCAAACTAATCTAGTACATTTGTGCAAATACAATTGACGTTTTAAAGAATGTTGCTGTTGTAAAGAAAGTCACAATAAAGAGTATACATGTACCATGGGGTTCAAGAGTTATGATCGTTTTCACTAAAAGACTTCCACCGAAATGATGCTCAGCTAAACCTCGTGACCATTTTGCATACCAGTCAGTGGCTGGACAATTTTAAAATAAATAAGTATTTAAAATTTGATCTGAATATACATGTACTATGTGGTTCAAGAGTTACAGGTTTGGGCAGTTTCACTAACTGACCGCGACCGGTTGGACTAATGCTTAGCAAAACCTCGTCCATTAAAAAGGCTGATACGCATGCCAGTGGTTAGACAATGTTTACATGTGCAAATTTGGTACAACATTTACTGTGTGGTTTGAGAGTTCTGAGCATATAACTGCTAATGGACGGGCGGACGGACTCACGCAGTGAAAATAGTGCACACCTGCGGGAATGCAATTGGCTATATTTATAAGAGTACTTAAAATCATAATCAGCCACGAAAGTATTTTGAACTGTTTTACGTCAATACGATATAAACAATAACCCTGTGGGTTATTGTTTTATCGTATTGAAGTGGTCTATTGGTCATAAATGGGCATAAGTGGGCCCATGAATGTTTATTCTACCCCATTTTACTATATCTTGCTTGTTGCCTCTTGATGTCGCAAATACCCTTTTTTAATCAACGATGCTTGTAAAACAGTCGGAGATAAAATGGTCGAATGAGTTTCGGCGCTTGCTTTTCTACGAGACGTCTCGGCAATCTCGAAACAGGACTAAACCTACTTTTTTCTATGGCGCTAGAATCCAATTGTGTCGATATGTCGTGATTTACTGAGAATAAATACGGCTTGATCTCTCCTTATTTGAATGTATTTCATTTTCATTAGCTGAAGTTTCGAGTAATCGTCTCTCATCCAGGATTTAACACAATTTAAGATCCACTTACACGATTTCCAGATTCAATTTACGACGTAAATATGACTTAAGCTATACGACTGTGTAAAGCCAACCGTTCGAAAAGTATATACAGTTTGTATGCGTATCAGTTCAGTAAATTTATTGTTATCTTTACTGGTCGTTCTTTACAATCATCTTGAAGAGGAAGAGAAAGCTGGATGATTTGCTTTTATTGTCTTACAGATGTCTTGTTAATGTACTGTAAATGTTCTGTAAAGGTTCTTCCTCACGGTGCCATAGGTTGGTCTGCAGTGTATGATTGTGGTAATTCCTGATCATACTCACTTACTCTTTTTTGTCCATGTTGTCAAGCGTCCTTCTTCCGTATATTTGACAGTTGGTGCTCTAGTTTTAGTTTTGTGGTTAGGTTGTATAATGCCGTTCTTAGGCTAGTGATCATATTATTCATGCGAGGAGATAGTTGATTTACATTGGGTGTGTTATTGTTGTGGTGAATGTATTTGTTGTGCTATTGTATCGTGATTTAACAACAGCAGAATCTAGGGTGAAGGTTTGGCCTCGTAAAAATTTATTTCAGCTCCCGATGACTTAGGCTGCTGTCCGTTCTAAGGAGGTGGTTTTCTGTTGTTGTTGATTCATTGTTTAATGTTCCTCCCATCTTTTATAGGTGCTCAGTGTTTGGTATTGTTTTTTATGCCGTAAGTAGGTCTTCAGTGTGTGATATAAAGGATCTTACACGCGTACTCATGTTTTATTGAATTAATTAAACTAGTTGATGAAAAGCGACACAATGCGAGGCTTGCTGAGCATTTCATCGCTTTTTCGCGACGAGTTTAATAAATTCAATAATACAGGAGCACGAATGTTAGATTCTATTTATCATATGACATTAGGATTGTTTTGAAAGCTTATTTCAGTCGTAAAAACGCCATTTTTGTCATTATGTACGTAACGTTGTTATGGACGTCATAAGGTTTCCCGAAATAATGTTCACCACTAGTGGGTTATCGATTTTATTTGCATGGCCTTATTTCACTCCTAGACGCGACGTCATATGATAATATAGAGGATATTTACTTTTTTGAGGTGAATACCAAATATATTTCATCGAGTGCGGTGAAAAAATCAGTATTTTTCACGAGTGCGTAGCACGAGTGAAAATGCTGATATTTTCACCGCACGAGATGAAATATATTAGGCATTTGCCGAGAAAAAGTAAATTATCTTTTTATTTTATACTCAACGGAAATACAGAATCACAACCTTACTTTTCACTTGGTCGTTTCTCGTTCGATTTGACTTTTGCAGTGTGTTTATTGGGTATTACATTAGGTGCAAACCTAGAAAATGGCTTAGAATCATATTTTAACGAATGGAACGCAAGAAATCAGCATTCAAAGAAAGTCTATTGAGTGTGCCTTAGGGTAGGCGTCACGTGCAAACTGGCGCTATGCCAGGTCAAACAGTGACGTCATTATGTTTGATGTTGACGTCACAACATGCGTAGCGTTATTTTTGACAAATATACTTCACTTAAAACCTTATGTTAAAAAATCCCAGTGACAAAATTGCCAAGAAAGCCTAGTTTTGCTACAGTTCTATTCTATTCTACAGTGAAAATATAAATCGTATCAGTCACTAGTGAAAAAATACGATATTTTTTCACTTTAGAAAAATACCAATTTTACTCACATTTGATATGCGTTGAATTCACTGCTTATGATAAAATAAATGGTATTTCCTGATGATACTCACTTTCTTTTTGCATCTTATTAAACGTTTTCTTTACATGTAATCAACTGTCCAATTTTTAAATACAACATCATCTTTAAACAATATCTCCTCTTGAACTGATGGCCCGAATTCAAACTAATTTCAAACAATTGTAAGGCCCTCTTCCAAAACTGTTCAAACGATATCGCTACACCGAACAAGACTGAGCAAAACAATGAAAAAAGTCATTAAACGAAATCTACACTTTGACTGATGGCCTTTATTCAAAACAATTTTACACAAATATTCCACATAAGGACTCCTACCACATTTGCCAAAAAGGTATTTGCTCCGAAAACTGAATGCCCACCAGATTTGAAAATAGAATACCACTATAAACAGTATCTCCTCCTCAACTGCTGGCCCAAATTCAAAATAATTTCACACAAATGTTCCTCATACATGTAACATCATCTTCAAAAATTGCCCAGAGGGTTCCGCTCCACCGAACAAAATGGCTTTGAGGGCTAGAATAGTTTTTACAACGGCATCTCCTTATTCCACATGAAATGTTTCTCATAAGGCCCTCTAGCAGAATTGTCCAAACAGTTCTGCTCCGCCGAACACAATGGCCACTAGATCTAAAAATAGAATTTAAGTGACATCTGGACATAATTCAGAATAATTTCGCACAAATGTTCCTCATAAAGTCCTCTACAAAATGTCCCAAAGAGTTCCGCTCAGTTAAACAAAATGGCCACCAGAGTTAAATGTTAACCCTTATACTACCCATTCATCATTGAAGAAATCACAGACTTTGTCGTCTGCTGCAACCCTGTCAAGTTGGCGCCTTATGTGTTAAACAAAACGGATGGACTGTTTATTCAGCATAAATAGCCAACTGTGGCCCAGTGTCTTATTAAGCTGGCCAAGGCTTTTTTATATATAAATGTGTCATCGGTCTTTGTATATGGGCATTGATATATTAGCCGTATAAAGACAAAGCAGCTGCCTAAAGACAAACTCGACTCTGTTGTACGATTCCATCAATCAGTTCTGTCTAAATCAGTGAGTCGTTAACTAGGGCAATACTGGCATCAATTCATATTTGGTAAGCCAGTGTTAATTGACAAACCTTAAGCTGGAGATAACACAACACGCCATCAGGAAATAACATACGCACAAATCACAGAACAATCTATGGCATGCGCGGATCCAGAGGGGGACAGGGGATCCCCCCTGCAAAAGCACAAAAATATAGGGTTTCTTAGCAAAACTGGTCCGGATCCCCTGAAAAATCACAAAGCTACCAAGCCAGCATTCAATGTTGGGCCATCATCGGCCCGCCAGCGAAACGCCATTTAAATGGCGTTTCGCTGGCGGGCCAATGATGGCCAGCTACATGTGTATTAGTGTTATTCGGATCCTCTCTCCCGGGCCTCATTAAAAGCCGTTGTCAGAGTTAGACCCTTCTGGGTCCGCGCATGTGTGGTCGCTAATCGAAAGTGTACAATATGCTACATCACAGAATCAAGAGAATACACGAAACTCATACAAATATATTCTTAGAAAAGGGTTATCATTTGGATGCAAAGAACACACCAAAGAGAGCTGAAAGTGTAGAGTGCATGGGAGTGTGCAAGTTTTCTGGGTTTCGACTAATTAGGCTTCATCAGTGTCTCTCTCTAATGTTTCAAAGTTCCACAATTAAATCAGTTATCCCAAAGGACAAGCAAATATAATCTACATCATAGTGACATGCAAAACGGGAATAACGGACACAGAATTGGCAATAATATAACCGTTGCCTTAGATCAGACATCAGCTATAGGTAACTGGTGTCGGGGTGATGGGGCTCTGGCAGGGCTGAACTATAAAATTTCCATCGTCGCGAGAAACCCTGTCTTCTGGGTTTTCGATTAAATTAGACTCAAACCAGTTTAGATATTGAAATTTAGCACGTGTCCGGTTTAGCTTTGACATTTCCAGGTAGCGATCAGACTGTACAGCTACATTGTATTGTATCATCGCATAGCAAAAATAACAAAATTAAACCTATTTGATGAAAAAAAGAGCATGGCTCATGACCCATGGACAGCAACCCTAAGTTGAATCTCTCCTAGTTTAAGACATGTAGTACAGGGCTTGGAACATGAGCGCAAGAACGCAAACAAATCGATTGTCAACAGCTCATCACAAAGTTACGTGGTCGATGCGGATTGGAATGTCAAATTGTCATAAACACCTACCTGTGATTGATTGATTGATTGATTTCGGTATAAAAGGTCAACAATACTTGTTACAACAATGTGATAACAAATATACATGCTAAAACATAATATATTATACATTTTAAAGTCACAATTAAGAGATCATGGTTATCAGTACCAAGGATAAAACCAAAAAAAGAAAGTGATTTCTTCTGATTCCATTGTGGTCATTAATTTTCGATTGCAAGTCATAGTGTGGCGCGAAACGTAAATTTGATTTGGGAAGTAAAATTCTAGTACATGTTCATTACAAAAATACTAATAGTACGACCCATTAGACTACTGATGCCCTAAAATCTTAAGAATTCCAAAAAAAATCTAATAAAAAGTAAAATGAAAAAAATGGAAAATTCACATTTAGAATGTACTACCAAACTATTCTGGAAGTAACTCTAAGAAATGCTTTTTAACAGTCATTTTAAAATCATAAATACTTTGATTTTCTTTTATATTACTAGGCAGGTCATTCCACAAGATGCATACATTGTAAACAAATGGTTTCTTGCCAAAACCTTTCACTTTAGGAATGGATACGTTTCTACTTTCCCTAAACCTAGTGCTATATGCAGATAAGAATGTACTGAACTTGCTTGTATACGATTTTCAGCTATATAATGGGCTGACTGCCCGGATTTGATTTTAAAAACATGGTTTAAAATGATCTGATCAACCCTACGTGAAACTGGCAACCAGCCAATGGACTTGAATTTATTAGCACCTACATAAGACCTTGAAGAGTCTGATAATCTTATTCTTATTTTGTGTAACTTGAAGTCTGTTTTTAGCAATTTTGATATTCCCATATACCAGAGGGAACAGGTGTAATTGAAATGGCATTGTATGAGGGACATGAGTAAAAGTGTTTTTGTATGAAAATTTTAAAAAAATCTGTTTCCGGTATAAAAAACTTAAGTCTGGCGTTAGTTTTCTGCAACATAAAATTTACCATGCTTTCCCCTGACAAGGTGAGATCCAAAATAGATCCAAAATATTTGACGTTGTCTTTTGGCTCAATTTTACTGCCTTTGCATTCTTCATTTCAGTTTGACCATGGTCTGAGCCTCGATTTAGAGCCAAATAAAAAAGACTCAGTTTTACCCAAATGCATTGATAATTTGTTATCAATTAGCCACTTTGTAACTAACTGGAGGTCTGTTTGAATAGATATTTCAACAGTAGATAATATATATCCTTATCTGTTACCAATATTGCACAGAGTCATCAACATAAAGAACAGTTTATTACCAATAACACCCATAGATTAACTGTTAGTGTTCTGTAGCTCTTCCTCAGATGCCGTGGGTTGATCTGCAGTGTTTGATTGTGTGTTTTTTTGTGATCATACTCACTTACTTATGGCCAGGAAACAGACCCTGCAGATCCAGCAACCCGAGTGCTAATCCCAAACTATGACAGGTTTGAGTGTTACCACTGTATCGCATTTACTTGTTGCAAACAAAATGCTTGTCATACTTCCTTTGGGATGTGTGCGAATGTGAATGTCTAATATCAAGCTATTTTTTGGTCGAGAGCGACTGCCATGTATGCTTTTGTTAACCTCCGATGTACTTCAAAATCCGAAATGCATACAATAATTGCCTAAGTGAGCGTGGTAGTTTTATTATTTAACTATTAGTTCACGGCCTACCCACGCCCCAACTGGTTCCTATCTCCGTTAGCGTTATAAGAGACCGGGGACATTGGACACCACGTGGCAATATAGTGACCGAATAGTTGAATTATAAACAGATTTAAATATACTGACGGACTTTAAAAACGCAACACTTGGGTAACAGCTTTAATTTATGTCTCGAAAAAGAAGGCAGAACAATAATTTTGATTGTATGTTAAAGAGCCTTCATTTGTTAGTAAAACTTGTCCAAATATGATGAACTTTATGCATTAAAATGTAAACTATTTTTAGATAGGGGTCAACTGTTTCATGTGACCAAATGATATGAATGAAAGATTCCCTACTTCTTTAAATCAAGAAATACTAGAAGCATAAAATTTGTATCATGGACTTCGTTAGTCATCAAGAAATCACTCTAATATTGATTGGCAGGTCTGCTATACAGCTTATTTGCGTACATGACGTTTATCTGGGTGTACCCTTTCTTTCAATAACTTAAAAAATTTCATTTACTTTAGAAATGTTTAAATGGCTAAATTCATACGGAGCAAATAACGTAGTCCAGTTTAGTTGTACAATTAAAACTAAAGTGTTTGCTGAAGAAGTCATCTCATGATGACGTTATCGAAGCAAAGGAAGTTTACATTCAACAGTCTTTTTGAAGATATAATGGGAAGTTAGTGTTGCGTAATTAAAGTCCATCAGTATATATGGATCAATATGGTGGATGAAAAAGGATAAGGTTAAAGGGATGAACTAAGCTCTATGGAGCCTGCCAAGCTTGATCTTTACGTTTTTAAATGGAGAAGTATTCCAGTTCAGCATTGCAAGTTTTGGGGAAAAAGATCATCATAAGGGCTTTCTTGCTATGCATAAGCCGAGTCGTGGATAACGACAGCCTAACTGAGGGGAAAGCAATGCACAATAATTCTATGTGTTCTTCTATTCTGTATGATTTCCCTTCATTCTAATTTACGATGTTCGATGGCTGATTTTCCCGCTTTCAACAATTCTTTCAGGGGTCAGTCTGCATCAAGTTTTGTTGGGTCTCATCTTGGTCCAAACCGTTCGCAAAATTAATCAGAAGACGTCGCTGGTGGGTAAAGTGCGAATACCAATTTGAAACGAGAAAAAGAAAGTCGAAAAACAATGTAGTCTGAACGAGTACACTTGTGAAGATTCTAACCACCCTTTGTAACTGTGTACAAAAACTTTGAGTGGTACATTGTCGCAAACCCCGAAGACCAATTTTCTTGTGTCGCAGAATGCCAGTAATCAAGTATAACATATCTTTCATCGTCTCAGTGGGACTTGATACTTACTTTTTAGCTCTCAGTGCTGAATTGATGTTATCGGTCGAACGTGTTACAGACAATAGAATTAGACGTTCGTATCTATGCATGATTAATCTTATTTTGCTTACATATGTCTGCATCAGGTTTAGAACACCATAAAACCTTCATTATGGATTACCACTGGGAGAAGAAATACAATAATTCAGCATGTTTACGATAATATGATTAACCCTTTGTATGCTGAAATCCCCTAAACGGTGACTTTGGCAAACATTAAAGAGCCTGATGAAATGCCACAGAATGTTTGCTGGGAGACAACCGATCTTCGTGGAGTGAAGTTCATCTAAATTTCGAAATTAGAATCTGTGGCACATTGATTTGTGCAATGACCCATCCCAGGCTCATTGTATCAAACAGGATGAAAACGATTCATTAGTTAACCGTTTGTATACTGGTGACTTCAAAAGGTATGCGTACTTTGGCAAACAGTAAAGACCCAGATGAAATGCCGCCCATTGCGGCATTTCATCAGGGTCTACACTATTTGCTAAGACAAAATTATCCTCAGAGAAAGAAGTACAGTTTAATGTAAAAGTGAAACCTGTGACCCCTCGATCTATTTATACAAATAGACCACCAAAAGAGTATTGTATCTAATCAATTAGTTTACAAAGGATAAAGATACTTTAGCCAGTGAGTGACAAAATCAACATAATTACCTTTATGTCCAGCGAAGAATCTGATCAAACTAAGCACCCACCCAGTGCAAAGATACGCCGGTCGTTAACTTGACTGCACTATCACGCGACGCTGCTGATGACGTCATATGGGTACATACAGCATCCAGCACCTTTCTGCACAGTCAGTTGATTCCAGAAGCTTTTTGATTATTTTTGTGTTTAAACTGTGGCGTGTATGATACCATATCGGCAACAGAGTTTATAGACTTTTTGTTATCAAAAGTAATTGACAACTTCAATATTTCGAAAATAAACGTCAAATTTGATAATAAATTTACAGCTCATCCACAACGGCCGTCTGGAACACGTACCAGATTGCGTTTCCTCAGAAATCGTCGCTTGTTAAAGACTCAAGATTTTTTGCAAATGAAACGGTACAATATTTTCACCCACTTTGCAAAGTCATGACGTTTAAGTTTTACTGAAATGAATGGCGAAAAGGTGGGTGGGATAAGTTGTTTCGTTCAGCAGACGCATACAAACATTGTCTGAACATTATAAACGCATATTTGGTAAAAAGAGACTGTTTTACAATGATAAAACACGTTTTCTTGTCGATGGATTGCGTCTGAAAACAATGCAAATGTGGCTAAAATCTTGTGTCACACGAAACTGGTGACCCCTATCTCAAACCGATGTCGTTTTTGCAGCCTCAAATATTCTTTAAGCAATTTTGTTTTCTTGAGATAGGCCTACGCTTTACTGATAAAATGTTATAATGCACTAAAATTCATAACTTTAGTCTGTTCAGTCTAAGAGATATTCACGTTTACTTTTAGATGAGGCGTTTTTTCTTGACGTCAGTATAGAGGGCATTTTCCTGGTCCCAAGTTCTCGTTTACTGCCTCTATGACGCCTTCATTGCTTATATAATGTGTACCACGAGGATGGGATTTCAGTTTGGGGAACAGATAGAAGTCGTGTGGGTAGGGGCGTTGTCGGGTCTGCAAGAACAGAACACCGCGAGTCAGTTCTCCTCGCCTCTCTCTTGCGATTTACTGGCGTAACCGCTTCAATTTGCCTGCATAATATGCGCCGTTTATCGTGCAACCTTGCTCAAGATAATCACTGTGCTATTAGAAGGAGACTCCTTCCCAATGGTTTCCATGAAGCCTTTGTGAATTTCCTTGGAAGTCCTTCTTTTCTTACAGAATTAGTTGATAACCGCTCTGATTAAAAAGTTTCTCCATTTTGTAAATATGTCGCACTCTCCTCTCTAAAAAGTGCTTTACATAAGCAACCAAGCATGACCGCATGATTTCACACTCCCAATGTCCTTCAATTAGATCAAATTACTGACTGACAAATATTTTAATTCAATGAATCTCACCGAAGCATATGGTATATTGCGCCTCACCAACCAAGGTTGAGAGTCACCTACTGACGTCATTGAAATTTAATGACGTCACCAAACTTGCGTCACGCGACAAAAGCGGTACCGTTACGCTAACAGCACAGGGCGCATAGCAAGGTGCAAACTCTGTTTACACCCATTTTTATACCCGATAAAAACACCAATCATGAGCCTGTCCAAGTAGGGAAAAAAAATCTCACCCTCGGGTCGGAATTTTACCAACCCCGTCCCTGGTAAAAATTCCGACCCCTCTTGTGAGATAGCTCTATTCTACATGGACACTCATGGTTGATTGTTATATTAATTTTTGTCAAGATAAAATATTCAAAAAAAATACTGATAGTTTAACTTTCAATTTGAAAAAAAAATATAGAGTTTTTTTTTAGATAACCAATTTTATTAATTGTTTTTACAACGACATATCAATTCGGACGGTTTCAATCACATATAGGTAGACTATTTGCAGGTTTTTGTTTTTGTTTTTGTTAATTGAAAAATGGATTAATTCATTTGGATGCTGCTGGAACGCACAGAAAACATGCAATTCGCACCCAGTCAGGTTTTCTATCTCGATTTGCATTTACCTTGTTTACTTGGAGATGACGCATTGGTATGTTGGGAATCTTCAATGCAAGTCAAACATCTATGCGTCTTGGTCCTCATTAGTGAGGTTGGTGCCGTCAAACATGTTTCAGCCCTCTAGTTAACTTCTTACTGAGCGTTACAAGGCTGTGCTTCTTTTGTGGACCCTTTTGATTATTTGTGTTTCATGCTTGTCTTTTGCATACTTTCTCATCTGTTCCATGCAGCCTTGTGGTCAGGTAATGAAAGACGACTGACTCCTGAACTCTTGTATGTGATGTTTTCTTGTGGCTTTGGCACTTTCCCATATGGTGTCCTTGGTCAGCTGTGCTGCTTGGAGTGTATCTATTCCTGATTTTTGCCTTCTTGCTTACTTTAGTTTTAATTTTATTTCATTTGTACAATAAATAAATACTTACAGACCACACAGTAATAACAATTTATAAGCATTATACAAAAGGGATTTGGACAGAAGGAAGTCGGAAGACTTTTTCGAAAATGATTCTCACATATTCGATCATACAGTGTACACTAAGAAATTGTGGCTGTCTTCGTATATATGCAATATACGAATTGCTTTTGGATATTTTTGTTTTCGGTATCTTATCAGATTATATTTGCATATGGCTCCACGGGGATGGAACTTTGGTTTCACATCTATTCAGATTTTAAGTGAAACAGGATCAGTATTGCTTACTTTGAGGGTTGATGCCAAAAAGAACTGGCTCAATGATGCTGTTCTTTTCGTTTGACCATATCTACATTAATTGCTGGTACCCTGTTGTAGATAATGAAACAACTGGTAAATAGGATCCTCTCTATTACCTGGAAATGGGGGTTCCTGGTCACCTGTATTTACAGGTTTTGGTTGAGAAGTAAGAAAGTTATTTCTTGATTAATGATTCCTACATGTATTTGCAGGCATGAATGTTATTTTGGTATTGCGCCGACTGATTTTAGGTCATTATATTCCAGGGTCTCATCTATACAAATGTACAGCTGTACATTCCTAATGAACATCTAAAAGCAGACTCGATCTTACTTTCAAATGAACTAAAGTATTCAGATATCATATATATTGGCAATTTTATGACCGCCCTTCTAAAAAATTAGAGTGGAAACAGCAGCTTAATTAGATTACAAATTGGTCCTCGTTTACTATTTTCTCATTTAACAATCAAAAGTAAAGCAAAAGCAAAAGTCAAAAGCAAAAAAAAAAAATACATTATACAATTTGTCGGTGAACTGTCTTCAATTATGTCTGTGAACTGGCTTCAATATGCGTCGCAGCTGCACATAATCCTCGCCAGAGGGTGATCATGGATGAAAACCTGTCTGTTAATGCATGTTGGTGATCTATCTTGTCGCTGAATGGTCTGCATCAGCTTTTATTACTTCCCTTTAGCGGAGAAGTGACCTACATTCGTTAACGATTGGAATGGCTAAATGAGAGCTTTCGTTCCGTCTTTTATGTTCTTTGCTGCAATAAATCATCATTATTTCCTTTGTTGAATTAAAATTTCAAAAAAAAACTTAGAATAGTTCTTGCATTTCCTAAAACCGTTTTTGTCTCAACATCAATGCAAAAGGGCAATGTATTGAAAGCTGGCGTATTGAAAGATCGCCGCTAGGTGGCGTTCTACTTTTTCGACAAAATGACATAACTAGACGTACAGTATAATAATTGGGTGTGAATTCAATTGGGGAATATAAAGACATTCTATAGAAAGACTTTATATAAAAAAACTAATAAAGAAACACACTACATGATCATCTTTATATGAAACACTTCGCCCCAGAAAATAATGCAATGCGATAAGAATGCAATTCAAAATAATGCAATGCGAATTGGTGTTAGGAGGATAGTGCCCTTCAGATTCCTAGTGCAAACCATAAATGCGCTTCACGCTGGTAGTCTCATAATAAAAATGTCCTATTTCTGTTCCTGGGAAATCTTACATTTATCAGTGGCGCGGAACTAAAGTGGATTACATGTCATTAATGTATATAACATGCACTGTGAAGCAGTAGGGAAATGCAGGTCAACTGGTCCACATGGAAGCTTGTAAGATGACCATTTACAATACGTGCCGCTAGATCAATCTCCGTTGACATTAAGTTCTTGCCAATCAACATTGATCCAGATTGTATGTTGATACCTTAATGGAATGTAGGCATTAATCATACCACTGCATAAAACATGTTCATATGCTTGGATTAACAGTGCATTCTGACAGATAACCTTTTGTGATGATAAAGGGCCCTTATTCGTTATTGTCCGACGATAATGAGGACATGTCATTCTACACATCCCCGAGCTGATGACTGCATTCACTGTCTGTTATTATGCTATAGATTAGAAACATCACCTTGTTTTTTGGGCTTAACTTGTCTTAAGTACTTGTATGTTTTTGTTTGTTAATTGCAGAAAATTTATAGCATGTACATCTCATTCACTGGTACACCTTTAATCTACTATTGCATTAATTTTGATTGATCATGATAATAGTCCCTAACATCAAGGGGAAAGTCATTAACCATGCGCGGATCCAGAGGAGGATAGGGGGTCTGGACACCCCCCTCCAGAACAATCACCAAAAATAGGGTTTTATAGCAATACTGGCCCGAATCCCCTGTCTTTCTATACAATTTTAACAATATTTACAAACATGAAAACCGTGAAACCGGTTTAAGACCTCCAGTAAAATATTTTGCTGACCGTTATTGACCTAGACGGTGCTTCTTTTGTGGATCATTAATGTTATTTCTGTCTCGTTTTTATTATGCTTTCGTGCGCATCTGTTTATTGATGCCTTGTGGTTACCTGCTGGAAAAAGACTAACCTCTTTGCTTTCGTTGGTGATGTCTGATTGTGAAGTTGTTACTTTCCCATTGGTATCCTGAGTCAGGTGTGGTGCTTGACGTTTGTATCGATACCTGATCTTTGCCCTCTTTCTTACTACTTTCCTGTAGCTTTGCGCATGTTTCTTTCTATTTTGTATTTTATGGTCATATCACTTCAATGTTATTACTTTGATGTAATTCATTGGTTTAGGACACGACCTTGATGCTATCAAGAACTCTACAGACAGTAAGTATTAGCTTTCATTATGTTTTATCATGCGAAAAGGGACCTGAAGGACTAGCTTAGACAGGCATCCAGATAAGAGAGCGTAAATATATACGTCGATTTGGTGGTATTTACGCGTATTATCGGTACTTCATAGACCGGAAAGGGTAGATATTGGTGTTAATACTATATAGAAAAACATGACATATGCCAAAAGGACTATAGACTTTAATCATTTTTAAGTTTTCAGTATATACATGGCGATTTATGTAAGCATTTAGGAATAGATTCGAGTACCGATCATCCAGATCGGTACTCGAATCTTTTCCTAGATGCTTACATAAATCGCCATCTGCATGCCGATTACTTAAAAATGATCTAATTCTATAATCATTTGTTTTCATTTCTCAACCAAAACATATGCTGTGGGTACTCAAAAGAACCGACTCGGGTTTTCGAACAACCAAGCATAATATTGTTTAAACTGATGGATAGGAAAATAATCACTATTTTACACATACAAGTTTTGCAAATATATACAGGCAAACATAGTAAGAAAAAGTCACATCAACATTGAAATAAAATAATGAGCTATGACATGAAATTTCCAACAATGTTGTATGTGCGACCAGCAAAGGCTCAGACCAGCCTTCGCATACGCGCAGACTGATCAGAGCCTTTGCTAGTTGCTTAAATATTTTATGACAGTTAAGCTACTGATCGAACATCATTTGGAATTTCTAAGCTTAAAAGAAGGCGGCACAGGCTAATCTGAGTCTACACTTGTCAAAATGCCACATTGTTGGAAATCCCATGTCATGGCTCATATGTCTTCGATATGATCATGATTGCGTGAATTCGAAGGTTTTGTTTACGTGGCATCTGCATTGTCCCGTTTACCTGTTTAGTTATCGGAACACGGAACCACATTTCACCTTTGGCACGGCATGTTTACTTTTTTGATGCTTTACGTCACAGTTGACAGTTTTCAGTAATGTCGGGAGATTTTCATGTCTTCCTGGGTTGAATCAGTACCAATTAAAGCAGAGGATTAAGTGTCTTGCTCAAGGACACAACACATTATATCCGGTAATTCTTCGATCCAAAGTCTAACACTATCCCACTAAACCACTGCACTAGACTGATGTATTTTTCACTGCCTAATGTGGATCTACACTGTTTGCAAGGTAGCTTGCATGCACGGATTCAGAAAGTTTTGTCAAAGGGGGTCCAACTTTGACATCCTATATTTTTTTTAGTTTGATGAGAGAAAGATGCAAATGCCATTATCGCCCGCCAGCGAAACGCCATTTAAATGGCGTTTCGCTGGCGTGCCGATGATGGTCCAACATTGAATGCTGGCTTTGGTAGCTTTGTGATTTTTAAGGGGATCCGCTCCAAAATTGCTAAGAATTTTATATTCATTTAGATTTTACAGGGGGTCCGGACCACCTGTCCCCCTCTGGATCAGCGCATGGCTTGAATGTAACAGTTTGATTGCAGTTCCACAGTAACATTTGTCATACAGACTCACTTGTTTCATTTGTGACTTTTTCTCCCAAGTCTTTATTGACAGTAAACTTTTCTAGAGACGTAACGGAAAGGGTTCGTTTCACAAGCGGTACATAATCCAGCCGTTTGCATGCTAAGATGTCACCGTGGATATGCAGAATCTTCCTACAGCTGTGATTTCGCATGTCGTGCCATTTTTCTCTTGTACACGTGCTCCAAAACGGATGGCTTCGAGATGAACCAACTAGCTTAACGCACGACCGCATCGGGCGCGATTTCAAATACATGTATATTTGAACAAGCCATCTTGACGGACATATTTGACTGTTTATTTGCGCTTTACTTGAAATTCTCAAAGAATGCATATAAGCACAGAGCTTACTGCACCATCTTGGATGTTGGAACTGTTGAGAGAAATATCGCTAATTCATCGCGAACACATTTTTGCTAAAATTGAAAATAAAAAAGTTGTCGCCGAAATTCAATGTGAAAAACATTTTAAAAAACGAGTTTTGTAGTACTACATAACAAAACAGGGACAAACATGTATACATATGTGTCGGTATGAGTAGATTCATGCTTCGTGTTATTTTTGTTAATGTAATAAAGGTTGTCTTCTCATGGCCTGGTGAGTTAAGGACACTGTCGTTACATTAGATTCAATGTCATTTCGTCTGATTAGTGTTCTACTAATTCTAGTTAGCTAGGCTGATCAATAACAGAACCCTATGGGCCAGCTTACGATATAATGGTACTTATTGATACAAGTTAACACTCTTAAAACGTAAATGCGCAACTATCAAGAGAGACAAAATTACGATACCTACTATACTCTTTTTAACAGCCAAAACGAGTTATTTTCACTAATTCGGTCATTTTTGTGTCCCATCCCCATTTTAGCATGTAAACAGTGTATTTTCTTACGCTTTAAGGCTTATAAGTTTAGTTTAGGTCTATGTCTTGACAATCAAGTAATAGAAAAGCATTGGAAATGGTCAATAGTCATTCCCTACGACGTTTATCACCAGCAAGTACCCCCAAAATTGCCAAAAAATGCTGTCCCATCGTCATAGTATGTAATTTTAAGAATGTATTATGCTCAGATTGTTGTTTTTAATAGCAGTTTTCAACTTTATTTTATTGACACACATATATAACTTTCGTTTAATGTCCATCATTTGATTGAAAAGTCAAAAACAATTTTTGTTGTATTGATTATTAATTTCCCATAATATATTGTGAATTACGTTTCCAATTTAACCATCTCACAAATTACACACCATGCATGTTAAGCTCACATCAAACATTTCTATGTCAAGAGGATTAATATGTGGATGGACAAAAGAAACGAATTCGGGAAACATTTGGTAATTTTTCACAGATGAAAAGATATCTGAGGTTGTCTAAAAAATCAGCAGTTTTGTGAATTACGTTACCCTTTGTGTTTTATTTGTAAAAGAAGAGGTACAAATATTGCAATTGAAGCCAATGTTAGAACTATATCCTTACTATATAACAAACCATACAAGAACTTATTTACATAGAAAAAAATAAGTGGAAACATAAATTTGTGAATTACGTTACTGTGAATTACGTTACTACAATTTTTACTAAAATCCAAATACCTCTCTGTATGCATACACTAGCTGAAAAATGTCTGTTTTTAATCAAAGCTAATCTGTCCCAGTTAATAACGATCAATTTAAACCTTATTGCGGCTGTCATTTTATTTTAACAAGGATTTACCTATGTGCTCTGGGTACATCAACTCCCCTATTCATGTAACTTACAAAGATACTCATTATATCAACACACCATATGCAAAGTAATCTGTTTGAAAAACAAAATTGAAAACTGTAAATCTCTAAGGGATCGTTCGTATGGTATTTGAAACGAGCTGGATGAAACATAGGTAACGTAATTCTACAAAAAACAGATTAGTCCAATCAAAGGGCCAAAGGCAGAAGTCATGTAGATTACATTATTGCATCAAGTAACTTGTCTGACAAATTTTTGTATTGACAATCATGATTTTTCTGATAATTTCCCTTTGATATGTTCATTAACACTAAGTAATAGTTTTCATGAGACAGACGCACATGATGACAAAGATAATGCTAGTAACTGGGACAAATATAAGTGGAAAGAATCACTAAAGCAAGAGTTTATGGATAGATTTCGATTCCATTATACACAATTTATGGATAGGGTTTCGAATACAAACAATAATAACATAGCTATGCTTTTGCCGGATTTTGTCAACATTTTTCAGAATGCTGGAAAATCATTAAAAAAAACCTTTCCATTTAAACAATCATCAGTATTTAAGCATGTTCAACCAGAATGGTGGGACCAAAATTGTACAGACATGAAAATGAGAAAAAACAATGCACTTAGAAAATTCTGAAAAAGTAATTCTAATGCAGATTTTAGAGATTATAAAATAGAAAGAAACCACTTCAAAAGTTTGTGAAAAAGTAAAAAGAAACAACATCAAAAGAAACGGCGAAAACTACTAACTGATTCTAGAAATAAACCTAAAGATTTCTGGGCGGCTATAAAAAGTGGAAAAAGTAAGCAAACACCTGTAAGCAATATTAGCAATAGAAATTGGGTCAGTTATTTTTAATCCTTATTTTCATCTGAAGACAATCAGGCTGATATTGATCAAAATCATCCTTTGCAAAATATTACTCAAAACAATGATGCAGATGCCTTAGAATCACAAATTACTGAAGCAGAAATTCGGTATGCTATTGGTAAGCTAAAATCTGATCGATCTTGGGGCCTGATGGACTGTGTATTGAAATGTTTAAGGCAGTTATAGATGATACTATGCCATTTTTGCTTGTACTTTTCAACAGTATTTTTAATTTTTAATAGTGGGATTTTTCCAGAAAGCTGGTGTGAAAGTATTATATCCCCAATACATAAAAGTGGACCAATTAACAAGCCTGAAAACTACAGAGCCATTGCACTTATTAACTGTCTATGTAAACTCTTTATGGAAATTCTGACAATAAGACTAACTGATTGGGCAGAAACAAACAATGTCTTTCGGAAGGGATATAGCACTATGGATAATGCATTCTCTCTCCAAGCTCTCGTTCAGAAATATTTATGTAGGGACAGGGGCAGATTTTATTGCATTTTCATTGACTTCAAACGAGCATTTGATAGCATACACCACTCAAATCTTTGGAACTCACTGGAAAGGAAAGGTATAAAACAAGATGGTAAATTTTTAATGATATTTAAATCAATGTGTTCCCAATTGAAGTCATGTGTCAAAGTTAAAAATGGCTTAACACAGTTTTTTAAATGCTATATTGGTACCAGGCAAGGGTGCGTCAGTTCCCCTATTATATTTTCTTTATTTATAAATGACTTAATCTCATAAATAAAAAGTGAATGTAATCGAGGTATTTTTGTATCCCAACAAATAGAAGACCTTTTTGCACTTATGTTTGCTGATGATGTTGCTAGCTTCAGTGATACTATCATTAGGCTACAACATCAAATCAATTGTATAGAAAGATTTTGTTTATCTGTTGGTATGCACTTACACCTGTTAAAGACAAAAATTATAGTGTTTAGAAATGGTGGAGTACTTAAACAAACAGAAAAGTGGTTCTATACGAGAGAAGTTGTAGATGTTGTGTAATTTTATAAATATTTGGGAATTTATTTTACACCAAAACTCATCTGGTCACAGATCAAGGACGCTCTGGCTCTTCAAGCAAGTAAAGCTGTTTTCAAAATCTTTCAATATCAGCATCAATTCGGTCAATTTTGCCCAAAAGATATTTTCAAATTATTCAACTCCATAGTTAAACCTATTCTCTGTTATAGCTCCGAAATTTGGGGCTACTAATACAGCCAAAAAATTGAAAAAGTACATATCAAGTTTTGTAAAAGATATGCTTGTCTTCATCACAATACTGCTGATTATTTTGTTTTAAGTGAATGTGGAAGGTATCCTCTAGCTGTAACATATATGACTCAATGTGTCAAATACTGGGTTAGGTGCATGGTTTTGGGTATATGTGGGAAGCTGATACTATTGGTGATGCTTCAAGATTCATAAATCTATTTAGGCAACGTTTAGCTGATTGTTTTACACAGCAATGGCACTCAGAAATTGAAGAATCACCAAAAGCTTTACATTATAAATATTTTAAGTTAATATTAGAAGTTGAACCCTACTTAAACATAGATCTACCTTTTGTTTACAGAAAAGCTCTGGCTAACTTTCGCAGGTTCAAGTCATTCTTTAATGATTGAAGCAGGAAGACATCAAAACATAGATCTTAATTTACGATTTTGTCAAATGAGTTTGAAACGTAATGTGTATATAGTTGAAGATGAATTTCACTTTTTCCTTGTGTGCCCTGCCTTTGACGATATCAGGGAATTATACTTTAAACCAGAATGGAAAAATGCTATAACAACCAAACAAACATTTTATAACATTATGTCTAGTAATGCTAAGTCAGATATTTTATCAGTCTCCAAATATTTGCTAAGCTCTTTTTCTCTTAGGAAAGAATTACTAAACACCGTTTAACTGATTTACAACCAATCTAAATAATCAACCGTCTACTGTGTTTATTACATGTACAATATATGTGGATATATATCATGCATTATAACACAGCTAAAAGAATTTTGTGTATGTCACTCGAATTTTGCATCGTAATGTATAAGTATTATGAGCCGGTGGCCTTCAATTGCAAAATAAAATATTAGTACTTGTATTTGTAAAGGCAAGAAACGACGGTGATAATAAGTTTCTGACTTGTTGTTCAGTTGTTATTTTCTCTTTTTCAAACCATTTGATCTCGTTGCTGCTACCACTGGAGGTTTATTGGTGAGGTTATGTGTATTCTTTGAAATTGGCACTCTCGCTTTTGCATCCTGGTCCATACCAGTTGATTACAGTGACCTCAAATGTTCTCATGACTTACTATGTTGATAACTCTATGGTTTATATGATAGATAAAAAATTAACTTGAATTTATAACTTCTTATCACCAATTGAAGTGAGTAATTTAGCTATGTGAATTACATTACCATGAGCATTTTGGCATTTTTCTGAGAAGGGTGTATGTTTATGAATGATGCGAACTTCGCTTTTTTGTAATATATGTGTATGAAAAGGCATTTATTGAAGTTAGATTATTTATTCTACGTTGTCTTAATTTGTAGTGAGCCACAACACGTTTTCAAATATATGGAATATTTAAAATCATTATTCTATAATCATATTTTAAAGTGTTATTCCAACAAGATTAATGAAAATAAATGCAACAATTTACTTACAATGTGCAAAGGATGATGTTAAAATTGTTAAACCACACACTATAACCTGATATTTAGCAGAAAAATACATGTTTCTACGCAGGAAACAAGGCCAGAGTGTAAGGTATGTGAATTACGTTACCGACCTATAAGTACAATGTTCTTTATACAAGAATGCAATTTATTATGTCCAATACAAAAAAAGAATGTAATTTTTAATATTCATCATCTACTGTTTCAAAACCATTTTTTTTTCTGGTCAACTCTTCAAATTTGGTGGATACAATTAAAACAATATGTCTACTCATAGAAGTACAGATAAATTCTTCTGTCAACTCATAACAAACCTGCTTAGATCATGCTGAGAAGCAAAAATATGAAATATATTCTACATATTAGGCTTATCTGATCAACAAGAGATCTAAGAAGAAGTACATGCCATAAAAGCTCTTAAATATTTCAGCCTTGTAAGAAATTTGATATGTACAAGTAGACTTCACCACAGTAACATAGTTCACATTCAAATTCAGTGGTGCTTTTTGTGAGGCTGAATGAATTGAAAATTTTGGATGAGCACTTTTTTAGACATCATTATCTAATTGACCAATACCAATAAGTAAAAAAATAACATAAAAATGAAAATCAATGCCAAAATAATTGTGGGACAAAAATTAGCTGCAATTGGTGAACTTAACTCGTTTTGGCTGTTTAAACCCTTTGTATGCGAGAAGCAAAGGGCGTATACTCTCCTTAACGCAAAACTGTAGTAACTCAATTTTGGGGGGCAAAGCCCCACTTACTACTTATGTAAAATTATATTGGATAATATAAAAAAAACTTGCCATTTCATTGGATGAGTAGTTTGCATATGCATATATTTAAATTTTTACGACACCCACGTCACTGCTTAAAGGCCAGGGTCAGGTATGATATGATGTCGAAAAAACAATCATAAGTTTTAGAAAGTGCACGCTCTTTATTTTTAACTATTTTAAATATTCTCTTCACCTTTTCAAGCCAGGTACTGTTTTGGGGTCTGGGATATTCAGTATTTACAAGATCTACACTTAACAACACTTATAAGTGTGCACATATAAATGGGCTCATATCTCCGTTAATACTGGTCAGATCATTTTCAAATTTTCAACAAATATTAACGACATGTCTGTTATAAAATTGTATATATTAAAAAAGCGAACGCAAAAATTAAATTTATGGTAAAATAAAAGTTCACATATTTCCAATACTTTAGAAGAAACCAAACTTGATCCAATATATCATAAAACAAAATAAATATCACAATTTTCTTAAGTCAAATCCTGCATCCATGTAAGCTTAGTAGCGGGTATGTCCCCCGCACTGTTCACAACGGCAAGACAACGGCGTCTCATTGACGTCACATAACGCTGAACGTAATTCTGAGGAAGGTTGTTCCCTCGAAGAGAATTTTTGATCTCAGTTTATTCAATGTGGCCGGAATAGCCCCTGTTCTTCTTATGCGGCGGTTAAGTTCACCCCCAAATGTTTTCAAATATGTTTAAGTCTGTTGATTTGGGGGGGGGGGTCGACGACATTTACGTTGTTTGCATTCAGATATGCAGAGGTGGCCCTTGCCCGATGGGCTGGAGCACCATCGTGCAGCAACTGTATTCCTCTATGGTTTCTCAACAATGGAATGACCTCCGTATCCAGCACTCCATGTTGATAGCGAGCTGCAGTTAAGTTTCCATTTATGAAGACAATATACCTTGGAACTGAGCCAAAACTTACCCCACCTAATTTGATTAAAAATGTTTAACTATAAAATGATATGCATAAATGAAATGTCATAGAAAGATTAATTCTAAAACGAAGAAACCGTGAACTTTGATTTTACAATATATTTGAATTTTGGTTTCGCATTTTAAAAGTTAAAGTTTTATGAAAATTAAAATTTATGGAATATCATGTCATGAATGTCATCTATATCTGTTGAAAAATTCAAAATGATCTAACTTATATTTATGAAGATATAGGTCCATTATATGTGCACACTTATAAGTGTTGTTAAGTGTATGTTGTGTTTGATTGATTTGACAGTTTCGTAACACCGGAAATAATAACATGCTTCCCCTAGACCCAAGATGCCCTTTGGACAGCGACATGTCGCTATAAACATTAACAACATATATATAATATATATATAATATGTAAAGGGCATTTTCCCAGTGAACCATTCGACGTCATCTGAACGTGACGATGACGTTCCCGGGTAAAACGTGTTTAAGACGTGATCGTCTCCCCAAAAGCGTTACATTTTGAAAACGTCCAGAACCTTTAAATTTCATTTTCAAAACGTGCAGAAGACTAAATAAAAACCCTATACGAACACGTTTTTGTAACGTTTTCTTTAGTGTTCAAGACGTTTATGTAACCCCATACCTGCCGTGGAACATTGCAAAACCAGTGGCGGATCCAGGACCACTAATGCTTGGGGTGCTTGATAGGTGGACACCGACAGTCAATGTATTACAGACACTAATAGCACAAACAAGTTTCCATATAGAACTGTGTCCCTTAGAAGCAAGCGACTCGATTAGCCTATATACCACTCCCCTGAGCATTTGGCCTTTTGGTTTCAGAGATTTTTTTCCCATTTTATTTTGTGATGAGTGGTTGGGTTCACGTATAGAAAACACAAAACGCTAAACTTTGCTACATATTAAAAGTATTAGCTGTGGACAGAAGATTTGTTTAAAAAAGTTTTTCCCCATCATGATTATGGGAGCTATTAAAGCCTAATGATCGTAAGTTTTTGTCCTTTTTCTTACTTAGACCTCGGACCCAGTATACTGGGTCCGAGTTTAGACCCAAGATGCATGGTTGGCAGAATGTATGGGACTACAAGCTGTGGGTCATGGTTTCAGAGAAGATTTTTTAAAGTTTTCCCACATTTTAAATCAATAGAAGCTTATGACTCCATGGCTAGTATAAACACTAGGAGCATGGATGGTAGGATTTATGTAGGTGACCACAAAGTAAGAAAAAGGGCAAAGATCAGGAATCGATACAATCAAGCACCACACCTGACCCAGGATACATATGGGAAAGTGACAACTTCACAATTAGACATCACAAACAAAGAGCCAAGAGGTCAGCCCTTTCCCAGCAGGTGACCACAGGGCATCAATAAACATGCGCACACGAAAGCGACAGAAATAACATAAATTATATAAGACATAAATCCATAATAAGCTGTGAGTCTCGCCGTTTTAGTAAAACTATTTATACAGTTGATGTACAATGAAAACGACCATCTTGCAAAGTGGTCTATTTTTGTCAGATATCTAATGTCTTGATTCGCTTATACAACCCCTTTCCCCCCCTAGACCCAAGACGCCATTTACATATGTTATATATTTGTATAGCGACATTTAATTGTCCAAAGGGCATCTTGGGTCTAGGGGGGGGAAAGCATTTAAAAACAAACTGAAAAACGTCAGTTTCAGATTTTCAATGACAAACGTCACAATTATAGGTATATTTCGTACGCATGCGCAGAAGGAATACCGCAAAGTTTTGGAAATGAAGGGCACTTATATCCTTAATATTTTAGCACTTTTACTTTTTGAAAACCTGCAAAGGATTTACAAACAGCACCCAGTCTAAAGACGTAAAATGAGGGGCGGGAGTAGAAGGCGCAAGTTTTCACGGCTTTGTAAATGATGAATCGCTTTGAAACCTATTTTGATGCTTTCTAGGCATATTTTACTACCGAAACAGTCCAATTTTTAAAATATTAGGGCAATTTGAAAATTTAGGTTTTATAATCATGTCAACTAGGGAAAATATGCGCCTTATCGCTAGAGCTCCTTTCAACGATAGAATGGTACTGGTCAGGAAGAGCGAACCAGTGACAGCCTGATCGCTAGTCTGACCCAAATCGCACAGAGTAGACACCCATACCCACACCCACACACACACGCACGCACGCACTATATGCAAGACTGACGTCGCTGATACGATAGTGTCAAAATTTAATGTGCAATTTTAAATTAATGTAAAAACAGCGTCTTATCGCACGCAATGTTTCCCAGAGAAGGCTGAAACTTTGATGACCTGGATCAGAGTGCGCATTCGTGTTTGTCAGCAAAAAATTAAGACTCCAGCAAGACCGAGAACAGGTCATGGAAAGAGCACCATGGCGAATGTTAGTGGCGATTTTTAAAAAGAAAAATGTTGGAGAAAAAGCATCAAGAAGTGCTCATGACTAATTATACCCTCCGATTTTAAAACTATATCCTTTTAAAATTTCACATTATGGGAGACTGTGGCGAGGAAACCTGATTTTGCTGCAGTGTCACGAACGCACGATATGCACAGACTCGCATTGCTGATACGCGCGTGTGCTGGGTCATTTTTAAAGGCGTCTTATCCCACGCAATGTTGCCCAGCGAAGGCCCCAAATCAGAACACGCATCCGCGTATGTCAGCGCATCATGAAGACCCCCCCCACGGGAGCGCAGTGGCTCAGTGGTAGAGTGCTTGACTCGAGACCGAAGGGTAGCGGGTTCGAGCCTCACCGGCGTCACTGCGTTGTGGTCCTTGAGCAAGACGCATTTATCCTAGCTTAGTACTGGTTAAACCCAGGAAGAACCGTCCCGCATAACTGAAAGATTGTTGAGTAGAAGTAAAGAATCAAATCAAACAAAAATCATGAAGACCCCAACAAGACTACTAACATGTCATGAAAAGAGCAGCAAGGCAAATATCTGCTGCAAGTTTTTAAAAGAATAATATGGTTGTAGGGGAAATAGCTAATTCTACCAGTATATCCTTTGAAAAAATCATAGTATTGGAGATAGCTGCGAGAAAACTTGATTTCAGTCCCGTTGGTAAAGAAAGCCCCTGCCCAGAGGGGGTACTCCAATATTTTCATACATACGTAGGCTTGGGTCATTTTTTGGGGTTCAAAATTTTGAATTTCAATATTTTGGGGGTTTTCAGAAAACTAAATATGTTTTTGGATATGAAGATTTTGTGGATATTATTTGGTGGTCACCACAAATTTAGACTATATTCAGGGGTCATTTCTATGCATCTCAGGGTCTTTTCTTTAAGTCAAAGTACAGAATGGGGGATATTTATTTGGGTTGCTAAAATTTCAAATAATTTTTGGGGGTGCTTGAAATTCCTGATATTTTTGGGGATGAAGGGTAGATGCTGGGCCGGAGCCAACGTATGGAGAAAAAATGAGAGTACCCCCCCCCCCCCCCCCCTGGGAGTCCCTGCTGCAGGCGAACAACAAAGGCACAGATCAGACTGCGATGATGTCAAAACCAGCGTATTTGTCTGTTGAAATTGTAACAGATAAACCTACCTCAGGCTAAATTTCTATATCATAGCTAGTCTCTGTAGCTGAGCAAACTGGATTGTTCCTTACCTGGTCGCAATCCCAGTATTTATGTCAACATGCTTGTGTATCAACTCTGCATGCTGAGCGATATTTCGCGGTGTTTGTTTTCTGCAGACTTTCATATTAACTTCTTTTAAAATCGGACCAGGATCGAGTTCATGTATACATACAAACGTCATAATTTCAAGCAGATTGAAACCTTGCCTGATCTGAGTCCAGACTGTTTGCTAATGTTTTCAGTGGTGTTACCACCAGTGGCGATTCATGATCAAAGAGACCGATAATTTCAAAACAGACCACGGGTATTCTATCAGGTCGCACGCGTCGTGTCGGTGGCCATGACGTGTGAAAATATACATTACATATGAAAAATTGTCATACTCCAAATACATGACCGCTAAGTATATCCTTCCCTTTCAGCGGTTTGCAGGAATATCATTTTCAATAATGAACACATAATTTGAGTAGTCTGCAGCCTGTAATTTCTAAGACCCCTAGAAAATGGTTTTAATGGCATTTTTTGTTAATGCTCGGCATCCATGCTAGAAATACTCTTTGGGGTATGACAAAGTGCCCCAGGGTGGATGCCACGTCTGAAACTTCGAATTAAGGTAACAGCAAGGTCAAAGGTCAAATAGGTGCATTTTCTTATTAGAATCGTCATTAGGTCTTTTTTACATTGCTATAGATGGTATCTAAATCATTCTAATTAGGTTTAATATGCTGAAAACTAAAAGTCAGATATAGAAATGTTGAAAAGAATAGTTTGTGGAATATTATAGCTATTATGGGATAGAAAAAAATACTTTCCGCAGAAAAATCAATGATTTTGGAGTAGATTGTTCATATTTACAGTCTTTTTTTCAATGACATTTTCAATCATGCCTTAGTTGTAGACCTCTCACAAGCAATGCTGGTACATTGTAATATTTGAGTGGTAATAGGGTCTGCAATATATTTGAATGCTGTTTTATTTAGCCAAAAACACAATAAATGGGAGGGGGGGGGGTAGCGTTTCACAATTCTGGACACAGATTGGCTCTTGGTCATGTGAATGATATGAGGTGTATGGAAAAGTACATGATTTTTGCTTGTTTGATTTGATTCTTTACATCCCATCAACAATCTTTCAGATATAAAGGGTCTACCTGGGTTGAACCGGTGCTAAGCTAGGAGTAATTTGCTTTGCTCAAAGACACAATGCAGTGAGCCTCAAACCCGCAGCCTCTCGGTCTCGAGTCAAGCACTCTATCACTGAGCCACTGCATCAGCAAATTACAGAAGACCCCAATTTGAAATTGTGAACACTCATTTTAAGCCTATTGCTAGAACTGCTTTATGCTGTCACAAACATTTAAACTTATGGCTGATCTGATGAAGACACCTGGTCACGCTGATCCGTTGCAAGGCAAAAACCAAGAGCACGTTGAAAAGATCATTCCCGCGAGAGTGTTCTTGTTTCTTAGTCTGCTCTTTGAGGGCATGGATATTTTGGCGGGTTTGATGGAGAACCCGTTGGAACCGTGATGCCATAATGGCTATAAAGACGTCATATATGGTGTGTCAAAGCACAAAACGTTTGACACCAAAGCATATAGGTGAGGAGAGAGCTGGTTGATTTACTTTAATTGCCTTAATGATGTATTGTGACTGTTAGTGTTACGTTATCTCTGTCTTCCTCGCAGTGCCTTTGTTTGACATGCAATGTGTGATTGTGGTATTTCCGTATCATACTCACTTACTTTTGTTGCTTTTGGTCAAACTTTACACCAGGCAAACAGATTGGAAAACCTGGTGCAGCTGTTCAATGCAGAAAGTCACGCTATTTAAGCCCCCCGGTGGCTTAGGCTGCTGTCCGTTCTAAGGCGGTGGTTCTGTTGTTGTTGAACATTGTTTATTGTTACTCCCATTGTGGGAGTCTGTAATTGTTCTATGTTTTGTTGTACGTTACTTTATGTCCATTCTAGTATTGCAATCATCTTGATGGGGAAGAGAGAGCTGATTGCTTTGCTTAATTTGTCTTCCTGGTGTCTCGTGATGGTTGAGCGGCTCTTCCTCACGGTGCCACGGGGTTGTCTGCAGTTTGTGATTGTGCGATTGCAAAATTTGTTTTTGACAAATGTGTCGAAAAAAAAATGGATATGTTTATTTCCTTGATAATATTGACATAGAATGACTCATACAATTTTCATGCGATAATATCGCTTCATTAAAAGCAATATTGGGTAGCAAATTATTCACATTACATTTTACAGAGATCATGTCTTGGTAGCACAGTTCTGACAACAGTTTGACAGAAAGCTTTGTACAGCAGAACAACATACTGTACCTGCAAAGCTTGACCAAGTGTTAACCCGTTTTCACAAGCTTGATAAAGCAAAACTTCCATCAAATGGAAGACTCAATCGCCGTATTTATAATTAAACAGAGTATGAAATAGAAAAAGATATTTACAAATGTACGTAAAAATAAATAAAGAAGTTCTGGGGATATCTTACAATAGATCGAGAAGGTCCTTAACACATTTTTGTATTTTTTTTTTCAACGCTTATCATTAAATTCACATGTACAAAATACATGTTGGAAGTAGTACCTGGAAGCTCAAACACTGGTACAGACATAAGGTAGAGGCTTGCAACTTTAGGAATTTAAAGAGTTTGTTTTTCCCTGTATCATGCTGTATGGGTTCTGCGTTGAAAGAGAAAATGTAGATATTGATTTGGTACTATTGTTTCTTTTCTTTTATGTGAGAAAAGAGTTGTACCACTTATAAAGATACCTTTGAATTGCACTGTTTGAGAGTTGATTATTAGACAAAATCATGAATTGTGTCACAAATTGATAAAATACCGCCACAGACAAAAGATTTTCATAAATGAGACACAGTAATCTATAAACAGTGTGTGACACCCTACAACCCCAAGGTGTATCCACACTAAATTTGGGATTCCTGTCTCAAATTATATAACAGATATGCTCCGGACACAATTCAGGATCAGACTGACAGATCGCCAGCTGTGTGGAGCTCATCACCACTGGTGGCTGCAAAAACGTGCAGAACCGTCAGATGTAAATGTTGAAGGATAATCAGATCTGCATGATAGAATATGCATACGATGCAGTGGGATGTGCCTATCTTATAGGACTACAAGTTGCCCTTGAAGCTTGCAACTTTGGGAAGTTAAAGAATTTGATTTTTGCCTGTATCATGCTTTATGGGTCTAAAAAAATATATAGGCACATATTCGAAGCTAGGTGTATGGTAAATGAAGTTATACACCAAACTGATACAATGTAGATGTGAATTAGAAATGCCTTAGTTACGTAAAATAATATATCAAATTTATAGGGTCATGTTTCATACAATTTACATATATAGTACTAGTCGGGAACAATTTTTCATGGGTGCCAAATTGTTCATTAGAATCCCCAAACACCCCCATTCTTCTGAATTGCATGATAGGTAGCCATGGTAACCATTGTAATTTCATATATTCCAAATGAGTTCATTTTTATGACAATACTTTTGTCATTTTGGCTATCCCACTGAACAAGTTGACATACATGAGAAAATGTCCTAGGGGTGCAAGGAAGGTCTTATTACCACCTCCCCTTCCCCTCTTCCAAGGTTTATAGTTTTTATATGATTTTCCTTCATTTTATAAGTTTACACATATAAATTTATGGATATGCAATTGAGACAATTTACAAATAAAACCATTGGATGAACGAAATTGTCCAATTGTATCACTGATGACATAGCAATATTCATCAATGATGATATGCAGATTCAATCTGCTTATTTATGTTTCTAATGATTTTCCTTATTTTTAACGTTTTTATTATATTCATGAAAACGCAAATTATGTAGATTAGATAATTTGCATATGTCACAATTTGATAAAAGGCCAATGTCTAAACTTTAATTCGGTACCAATTTTAGTAGGGTTAGAAAAGAAGCAACTGAGATATTATTGATTTTGTAGGTACATCCCCATTCTTGAATCACATTTTAATATTTTCATAAATAGTTATGCAAATTAGATAACTTAGATAAATTGCATAAGCGACAATGGATGAAAGGCTATGTTTTAATTTGACACCATGTTTAGAAGTCTAGGACAAGTAGTTGCTAAGATATGAGTAATTTTGTATGCACATCGCCATTCTTGAATAGCATTATGGGTTGCCATGGAAACCATGCATTTTCACATAGCCCAGACAGGCTCATTTTTAGAACTTTATTTATCATTTAGGGGGTCTTAATGAACAATTTGGCACTCAAGAAAGTATGCCCTGAGGGTGCAACGTAAGCTTAATTGGCCCGGACTATATTGTTCTTTAATTTGTATTGAGCCTGAATGTTTATTATCATATATACGGTATTTATTTGCAAATATCAATTTGGAGGCTGTGGCAAGCCTCTGTGCTATTCTATTCTCACGTTTTTATTCACATTGGTAGCATATTGTGATTGAAAAAAAATATTTACTACATTTAAATGCCATTTTTCTGAATAATTGCACTTACTTGACCTTTGACCTCACTGTGACCTTAAATCAAAAAATCAGGCTGGGCATCTACCCCTATATTGTTTGTAATAGTCCAAGGAATAATTCTAGCCTGGATGCCGAGCATTAACAAAAAATGCCATCAGGAGTCCTCGTAGAAATTAAAGGCGGCAGACTAGAGGGTTCTCAAGACTTGTTTTCAAAATTATACAAAATGTATTAGATTTTAGAAATTCTCTTTTTCGCACTGACTTGAAGATAAGGCTACATGTATCTAAATTTAGATGTTACCTCAAGTTGCCTGTTTTGCAGTCGGTCAGCTGTTTGCTCGAACTTAATCTTATGATTAGGAGTTACAATTAACAGCCGATATAATCTCTATGGTGCTGATTTCTAAACTGGGCTTACAGAACACGCAAAAAGGTACTTCGGTACATTGAGAAGAAAAAAGGTAGGCTAAGATTTTTTTAACCATGGACTCAGCTGGGGGTGCTGAAGCACCCAAAGCACCCCCCCCCCTAAATACGCCACCGAAATATGTAAGGAAAACGTTTTAAAAGTTGTAACTGTCTTTCTATATACGTACCCTGAACGCGATGGAGACGTTTCCACTAGCACTATTGAAGAAGTTCATATAACACGTGTTCGTCACTCACAAAACGTTACAAATTGAAGACGTCAATCACGTTCGCATTTAGTTTTTTAAACGTGTTGAAGACTTAGCGAAACCCCTGCACGAGGACGAGGACGCTTTTATACCGTTTTGATTGGTGTTTAAGACGTGATGGTAATCCCAAAACAAAGACGTCTTCGTTTGGTGTTCAAACTGGGTTTACAACTGCATCAAAACATTATAAATTTGCAGTGAACTCGTTTTAAAAACGTGTGCTAGTGATTCCTAACGTGACTGAGACGTTTTATTATCCAAGACGTGTGCGTCACTCCAAAAGCAGACGTCAAACACGTTTGCATCTAGTTTTCAAATCGTGATGAAGACCTAACGAAACCCATGCATGGAGATGTTTTTATAACGTTTTAATTTGTGTTTAAGACGTGATGGTAATTCCAAAACAATTACGTCTTTGTTCGGTGTTCAAACTGTGTTTAAAACTATATCAAAACATTATAAATCTGCAGCGAACTCGTTTTAAAAACGTGTGCTAGTGATTCCTGAACGTGACTGAGACGTTCTTTACACAAGACGTGTGCGTCACTCCAAAAGCGTTACAAATTGAAGACGTCAAACACGTTTACATTTAGTTTTCAAAACGTTTTTGAGATGTCCTGCAGACGTCAGTTTTGCTGATAAACGTCTGAAACACGTGTCTCAGACGTCTTCGTCACCAAAACTTACAAAATACGTCTTCGTCACCAAAACGTATGGTTCACTGGGTTGGGTCTAGCGGGGGAAAGCATCTATAAACAAACTGAAATACACCAGTTTCATCTTACCAATGACAAATGTCATAATTTCAGGTGTATTTTGTACGCATGCGCAAAAGGAATTTGGTAAGGTTTTGGAAGTGAAGAGCACTTATACCTTCAACATTTTAGCACTTTTATTTTTTTAGAACTAGCAAGGCATTTACTCAAAATCTGGTCTAAACGGCACCTAGTATATAGACGTAAAATGAGGGATTGGAGTAGAAAGTGCACGTTTTCACGGTATAATTGTCAATGGTGATTCGCTTTGAAACGTATTTTGGTGCCTACTATGCATATTTCACTGCCAAACTACACCAAGTTTTAAAACATTAGGGCAAGTTAAAAATTTGGTGTTTGTAGTAATGTCAACAAGGGAAAATTAACGTCTTATCGCTACACTACCGCCCGCGTATTTGTCCTGCGAATTCGCGTTTTATGTGCGTT